>CM017564.1:45952371-46399871 GCA_007844125.1 Sinonovacula constricta
AAATCGATAAGCCTACATGCTGTATTAGAAAGTTTAGTCGAAGGAGTTTTTCCTAAATAATCAAATAAGCCAAATAAGTCAGTGTTTCCAGAAAACTTAATTCCTCATCCGTGTAATCCGCTCTGATGTCGAGATATTTTAACAGAAATTACGTTCGGGCTTATTTACAGATTTTGAAATCATGAACATTAAGAGCGATGTGTTCGCATTTTTTTTACAGACTGAAAATATAGGTACATGTAGTGTCTAAATTCATCTTTAATTACATTATGCCTAAATTCCACAACAGTTTGACGATGTATTGTTACACAAATTTGATATAGTCAAACGATTCCACATTTAAAATACAGGTGCCGCCATTGCAGCAAAAATTGCGGCCTTTTTACTGTTCCCATTTCACATCTCTTGAGCGTATGGGTGAGAATACCTTACCAGTGACTTAATTACAGGTGATCTACCTTGCGCGTTTGTTAAAATCCAAGCTGAACAAAAGTGTCGCTTAAAACAACAGCACATGTACATGTCTATAAGGAAAAGAAACACGGTAAATCTGGGGTATTTCGTCCGTAAGTCTAGACTTTTCGAGCTCCATGATTTACTCTCAATTATCACGCAATATATTCTTGTCGCCGCTCAATTATACCAGGAAGTAACACTTTGTATTAACACTGGCAGACAATTTATTGGTCAAATTAGGTTTGAATTGCCTTGTGTAGTGTTTCGTTACATTTGATTACATGTCTTACCGCTGCAATCCTATATACAATAAAGCAAAAGTCATATATTGATGATACACAAACAATGTCATGTTGTTTTAGTCTCTGACAATGGACACGATTGCACAACAATGAAATATGGAATCGCGATTGCTGTACTTGCCTGTTTTGTCAGCCAAATTGTCATCATCATATTTATGTAAGTATGTCATGTATTCATCATCTGACCCTATTGTGCATGTGCTTGTATACAATACAATCGTAATCAGGCCGGAACATGTTATTGTTGTTGTTTTTGTTGTTGCTTTTAATCAGTTACATTATGGCAACAATTACAACACAACACAGAATAAAAACACCCCCGATCACTAGTTTAAGTCAAAGGTTGTGTCGAACGCAAATAAAATTTATGTAATTTATGGAAAATCAGCCTTGGTGATTGTTTGCCAGTTGTTGACTTAATTTATGAAACTATTTTGGTTGAACGCATAAACATTAAACAGATAACGTCTCAAACTATCAGGGGAAATGTTAATACTTAATCTATCTGCAAAACTACACACTTTCTCACGAACTGGGCTTTTTTATTGGCACTTAAACATAATTATAAATCAAAATAAACTTAAATGTTCTGTACACAATAGTCTGACGTTTCTTCTTATGGTTTGTTTTCCTACTAGGTTGTACCGTAAAAGACGTTTTTATCAACAAAAAGCGGAAGGTCGGGATGAAATGATGCTATTTCCAAAACTAGTTCATGAAATGTATGTCCACGTGGAAGACACAAACCTCGGCCATACATGTGCAACAACAAGTACCAATGGCAGAGGATATCATGAGAGCAAAGCCACTTTACCTGAGACTTTTCACCTCCTTGAAACGAAGTGCAGAAGACGACGGTCGATCAGTTAGTAATCCGTTGTGGAATGGTTGTCAGAAACCCAAACTGCGACTAATGTAAAACGAAGTAGACCATGCAACCAGATCGCATTAAGAAGAGTAAACTTATTTATATCATACAGTCTATTTTAGCTAGACTGAAGGAAGAGCTATATTGTACAATGGGAATTTATAAAAGAAATTTAACAATAAGTAATTTACTGTAAAAAGGTACATAGCTTAGGTTGTTTTGGGGTATAGTACTCACATCAGAAAATTCGCACACATACCGGTATGATCCCATCGAAACTTGTCAAAATTCTAGCATAGTTTAAGTTTTAACAGGTGGTTGTCTATGATATGTGCTTTAATTAGATTATAAAGGAGAATTATGCTTGAAAGTAAAACAGAAAACAAAATTACATATTTCTCTCAGTGACCTATGACTAGGGTGTAATGAAACTCATATACACACATATATCAGATGTCATTAATCTAATGTGGACTATACATGCTAAGGTATACATTTTAATTGCGCTTAGCGTTCCCTTTTCATCGACAATTGTACATTAATGTTTGTAAAGTATTTAAATGAAGCGATCCTACAATTTAAAAAATCAAATTGTCTCTGAAATACTGTATTGTTTGAAGTTGGCCTTTTGACAGTTATTAATTAGATTCTTTTAGACTCGATGAGTGGGCATGCCATTAAGACTGCAACAACCGCCGGACAATACAATTTATTATGTTTAAACAGTCAATGTCCCTATGAATATATGTCTTCCCATGAGTGATCTACGTACATGAGTCAGTTCAATTTTTGACTTTGGTATGCCTGCGTTTTTGTCTCTTTACCAGTAGGCAGACATACCGTATTTACTGTTTGTATATACTGTTTACATCATCAGACAAATAGTAAGTCAATACGACTATATAACCTGCTAAAGTTTAATAAGTTATCCCGTGTGTACTGGAGATACGAATATTTTTCTCCTTCAGTTTGTCTGACACACTTTTAAGAATAAAAAAAAGAATTACGTGTACATATATGTAAACATGTTATACATTTTAGATTAAGATGCGGATATGTTAATGTTTGTATAGTATTTCCTTGATTTTACCTTGCTTCCTATTTACATAATTTTTGCTGAAAGACGTGCATATTCATTGACATTTTGTGAAACGAATCACACCCAAATAAAGCAATGATTGAGGTAATGGATATTTGATCATGTTTTGTTTTTAATGTGTAATACGACCTTTACAGTGTGTTTGATTAGCATATGATTGTTTTACAACGATCAATCCATTTATATGATACACAATGATCCATCCATCTATATGATATACAATGATAATTTTGTCAATATGATAAACATTGATAATCCACCTATATAATATACAATGATAAATCTGTATTTTTGACATACAATGATCCATCGATGGAATACAATGATACATCCACCTATATGATATACAATGATCAATCCATCGATATGATATACAATGATCAATCCATCTATATGATATACAATGATCAATCCATCTATATTATATACAATGATTAATTCATCTACATAATATACAATGATCAATCCATCTACATGATATACCATGATAAATTAATTTGATCTATTATGATAAATCCATCTGTATGATATACAATGATAAATCCATGTATATGACATACAAGGAAAATCTATCTATCTGATATGCAATAATAAATTCATCTATGTGATATAACTAAAAACACTCTTCCAACGAGAAATTTGGCAAAAGTTAACATTGCACATTCAGTTGTTTGTTTATTTCTAGTATGTGAATACTAATGTGAGCATATGACATTATTACGATGTAATTATCTTGTAAATCCAGTTTTATGACAAAAGAACATCAATTGATTCTAACATTTTTCTAGTAATTTTTATGGCGAAAATATTTTTGTTTATAAATCCTAATAAGTAATATGATTGTTGTAAGCACAATAGAGATAATCATATGGAATAATAAGGTCATTTTACATTGAAGGGTCCAATACAGATATGAATTCAGATGCATTCCTTTATTGTAAAATCATATTGAAGGTTGTCAAGCTGACCAGCTTCTATATGGACGATTGTCTGGGGTGTTCCTCACCCACAATATCAGGGCATTGGTATAAAGACCTATATAATGCTGTGATGTGTTGCTGCAATGTATTTAATAAACACACACAAAAAAACCGTAGAGTCGCCGATTTGACTGCTTAGGGACTTTATGTCAGAAGGTCTGACTTGCTGTTTGCTGGTGGTTCTCCTGGACATGTTTCTGGGGTCTTCTTCCACCAAAAGGCTGGACGTTTATATGACGATCATAAATGATCGCTGCAATGAATTTCAAAAAATAAAACAACAAAAAAACAAGAAGTATGGTTTTGCAATCTGGGCTCTTGCCCTGATACATATCTGTGTTGTACACTAAGTTAGCCTGTAATTCCATGTTAAAGATTGTGATATGAATACTGTGGTCCAACTTGTTATATCCATTCAACTTAATATGTATTCAGTACTCCTTATTTTAGAAATGACAGAAAAGAATTAGTTATCTCTCATTGTGGAAGTGTATTTTCATTTACACACAAGGGAGGTAACTATTTTAACAAGTTCGATATTAAGATAATTAGAGTTAACTTCCTTTAGATTTTTTTGTATTATTTTGATGTGAGTTGCATTGTATCATTTTCTAAAAATTGCTTCAGTTATAATGTGCCTACATAAATTATGATATGATCTCCAAATAGTTGAAATCCTTTATTCAGTTTTCAATGTTTATTGTCATAAAAGTTAAGTCTCTTTAAATAAGCTGGCAAAGCTAAGTATTATCTAATTTACATTATTGGCATGGTCTGTGAAAGAATTGAAATTTTTCATCTATAAACTGCTTGTTATTGCCCATAAGTAATAACATAATATTACAAATCTATTAACAAAGCAGTTTATTTGTCTAATAAATAATTAAAATATATTCTGCACTTGTTAATGTATTGATATGATACTATTGTGTATTGTATCTACTTGTTATGGCAGTTTTTATCCATTGTGTACAGATTTCAGCATGGAAGGCAACTTCCAAAGCAGACCAAATGATGCTTTTATGGTTCGAATATAGTCAGAGAGTGATCCATATTCATTTTTGTGACACACCATGAAACCTTTTTGATGTGATATGATATATTGTAAATATTTTCTAGAAATAAAAGGCTTTGTAATGGCATTTGTTGGACTGTACATTTATTTTCAATCAGCCCAACTCCTTACAAAAATTTGAATTAATAGTTCATGAATGAATCTTGATAGCAGTTTTGCTGTATAATCAGGTTGCCACGCGTGCGAAGTGATGAGGCACATTACACAATCAGATACTTCTACCACACTATCTCTTCTACTTTGACATGCTCCCACTCTACCTATTTTAATACACTGCAACTCTCACGTATACTTAAATACGCTCCCATTTCTACCACCCTCTCACCTCTACATTGATACTCACCCACTTCTACCAGATCCCACCCTATCACTCCTACTTAGATACACTCGCACTCTTACCCACTCCCACCCTCTCACTCCTACTTTGGTTCACTCCCACTATTACCCGCTCTCACCCTCTCACTCCTACTTTGATACACTCCCACTCATGTCCACTCCCACCATCTCACTCCTAATTTGATACACTCCCACTCATACCCGCTCACACCCTTTCACTCCTACTTTTATACACTCCCACTCATACCCGCTCCCATCCTCTCGCTCCTACTTTGATACACTCCGATGTTTACCCCCTCCCACCCTCTCACTCCTAATTTGATACACTCCCACTCCTACCCGCTCTCGTCCTATCACTCCTACTTTGGTACACTCCCACTCATACCCGCTCCCACCATCTCACTCCTAATTTGATACACTCCCACTCATACCCAGCTCCCACCCTCTCACTCCTAATTTGATACACTCCCAATCATACCCGCTCCCACCATCTCACTCCTTATTTGATACACTCCCACTCATACCCAGCTCCCACCCTCTCACTCCTAATTTGATACACTCCCAATCTTACCCGCTCCTACCCTCTCACTCCTAATTTGATACACTCCCACTCATACCCAGCTCCCACCCTCTCACTCCTAATTTGATACACTCCCAATCTTACCCGCTCCTACCCTCTCACTCCTAATTTGATACACTCCCACTCTTACCCGCTCCCACCATCTCACTCCTACTTTGGTACACTCCCACTCTTACCCGCTCCCACCATCTCACTCCTGCTTTGATACACTTCAACTCTCACTCCTACTTTGATACTCTCACTCTCACTCCTACTCTGATATACTCCCACTGCTACCCGCTCCCACCCTCTCACTCCTAATTTAATACACTCTCACGCATACCCGCTCCTATCCTATAAATCCTACTTTGATACACTCCCACTCATACCCGCTCCAACCATCTCACTTCTACTTTGGTTCACTCCCACTATTACCCGCTCCCACCATCTCACTCCTACTTTGATACACTCCCACTCATGTCCACTCCCACCATCTCACTCCTAATTTGATACACTCCCACTCATATCCGCTCCGACCCTTTCACTCCTACTTTTTTACACTCCCACTCATACCCGCTCCCATCCTCTCACTCCTACTTTGATACACCCCGATTTTTACCCCCTCCCACCCTCTCACTCCTAATTTGATACACTCCCACTCCTATCCGCTCCCGTCCTATCCCTCCTACTTTGGTACACTTCCACTCATACCCGCTCCCACCATCTCACTCCTAATTTCATACACTCCCACTCCTATCCGCTCCCGTCCTATCCCTCCTACTTTGGTACACTCCCACTCATACCCGCTCCCACCATCTCACTCCTAATTTGATACACTCCCACTCATACCCAGCTCAGACCCTCTCACTCCTAATTTGATACACTCCCAATTTTATCCGCTACCACCCTCTCACTCCTTATTTGATACACTCCCACTCATACCCAGCTCCCACCCTCTCACTCCTAATTTGATACACTTCCAATCTTACCCGCTCCTACCCTCTCACTCCTAATTTGATACACTCCCACTCATACCGGCTCCTACCATCTCACTCCTACTTTGGTACACTCCTACTCTTACCCGCTCCCACCATCTCTCTCCTGCTTTGATACACTTCAACTCTCACTCCTACTTTGATACTCTCCCACTCTCACTCCTACTCTGATATACTCCCACTGCTACCCGCTCCCACCCTCTCACTCCTATTTTGATACACTTTCACGCATACCCGCTCCTGTCCTATAAATCCTACTTTGATACACTCCCACTCATACCCGCTCCAACCATCTCACTCCTACTTTGGTTCACTCCCACTCTTACCCGCTCCCACCATCTCACTCGTACTTTGATACACTCCCACTCATACCCTCTCCAACCATCTCACTCCTACTTTGGTACACTCCCACTCTTACCCGCTCCCACCATCTCACTCGTACTTTGATACACTCCCACTCATACCCGCTCCCACCATCTCACTCCTGCTTTGATACTCTCCCACTCTCACTCCTACTCTGATACACTCCCACTGCTACCCGCTCCCACTCTCTCACACCTATTTTGATACACTCCCACTTCTACCAGCTCCCACCCTCTGACTCCTACTTTGAAACACTCCCTCTTCTACCAGCTCCCACCATCTCATTTTTTGAAACACTCCCACTCCTTCCCGCCCCCACCTCCTAACTCCTACATTGATACACTCCAATTCTCACTCCTACTTTTACACGCTTCCACTTTTACCCACTTCAACCCACTCACTCCTACTTTGATTACGATCCCACTCCTACACTCTTCCACAACATAACTCTTACCTTGATACACTATCTCTCCTACTTTGACACGCTCCCATTACTACACTCTCCCACCCTCTCACTCCTTCTTTGATACTGCCCCACTCCTACCCGCTCCGACCCTCTCGCTTCACGTCGATACGCTCCCACTATCTCACTCCTACTATGACACTGTTACACTGTCCGCACTCACGCGCCTCATGACTACTTTGACACGCTTCCACAATGCCCCTTTTGACACATATTCTCCAATCACTTATACTTTGACATTATCCCTTCCTCTCACTCCTTGTTGAATACTTTCCCATCCTCTCACTCCTGGTTTGACACTTTCTCACCCTCTCACTCCTGGTTTGACAATTTCCCACGCTCTCACTCCTACATTGACACGCACTCGCACGCCTCTTGACACACACCCCTACTTTGACACACTTTCACATTCTCAATTGTACTTTGACAATCTACCAAACTCTCACTCCTACTCTGAAACGCACCCACAATCACACCCCACTCCCACACTCTGACTTTAACACCGACTCACTATCCTACCCACCTCACACCTTCACTCACGTTGTCACCCACTCACTCTCACACCCACATTTTATTTTCCTCACAACGGACAGCATCCACAATTTGCGCTGGTGAGATATGAACCCACGACCAGTCAGATGCGCTAACCCTTGTGCCATGGAGGTGCTACATCAACAATATATTTGGGACTAATTTTAATCCTTATTAAAACAGAATCAATTCCTTATTGACATATGTAAATGGATTCAGTTCATATAAATCGAATCAATGGCTTTTCCTTTCAAGCATTGTTAAACTTGTATTGAAATGATATTTTTGTTTTTTTTCTCAAAAGTGCAAAATTCAATCTTAAAGTGCGTTAAAGGTGGTATTTGACAGTTTGAACCAAATAGTTTTTCTTAAATAACCAAATAAGGCATGGTTACCTGAAAATGTCCTGCCAAATACTTTTAATTGATGCACTAGATTTGTGTGAACAGTGACGCATAAATCCCCCACTCGTCATTGCAAATGGGTATTTCCTATCTGAGCCAAGCTGCAGAGAGTAGCTAAAATTGTTTTGAGATAAAGTTATATCGTCCGCTGTGACGTCGACATCTATTTTAGCAGAGACCACTCCCGTGCTTATTTATATATTTGGGAAGAATGTACATTAAATGTGATTTTTCAGATTTATAATGTCTAACAATGTGGGGAGTGTTGTAAATTTCTTTACTAAGACTAAAGTATGGGTTTATGCAGACATTATGCCCTTAATCTCCCAAAGCAGTGGTAAGGTACCGTTATATATTAATTTTAAGTGTTTATTAGCGAGTTTTACTGCCCCAAAATTGAGATTCTGTTGAAAATCGTCAAAGCTTATAGATTTAAAAAATGTAGTGTAATAGATGATGGAAGCCAAAGTGTTGATTGCTAACAACTTTTATTTAGAACAAAACACGATGTACGGGCTCGGGGCTGAGACTGGCCCTACTGCGAGGCACACACACACACACACACACGCACGCACGCACGCACGCACACACAAACACACACACACACACAAGCTCTGGAGGCTAGCTATATTGCGACTCCGTATTTAGTAAGACTTCTCGTTTATGAACCCGCGGTTGCTACGATAATAATAAACAAGTCTAGTTCTTATGTAAATGTAATACAATTGGTCTAGACAGATAATTACGTTTATATCAATACCTTCGTACGGTTGTGTAATATAGTCTGGCCCGCGAATGGTTTACAATCTGTCCCTTATATTACTGATTATGTCACAAAAGAATGGACATTGTACGTGTTTATTAACGAGTTTTACTGCCCCAAAATTATTGTTGAAAATTGTCAAAGCTTTGACTTAAGTGTGATGTTTTTCTATAGAATTATACACAAATACCCCAAACACAGGTCAGATATTGTTACATATATTAGATGTAGGCAAACTGTCGGATAGCACCTTTAAGATTTTACAACATATATCCCACCCTTATTTTTGATGAACTGTGATGTCAACTGTACGGAACAGCTACATTTTACATTGGAAATACGTTCATACTTCCATCCATGGTTTATTAAAAGAACACGTTTAAATAACAGTGTTATCATATTACCATATTTCTACTTACTTTGTTTTTATGGTCACCTTTATATTCTAATATAATATATTATTCTAATATTTCTGGGAGTCTTTTTTAAAACATACTGAGTTATGCCCGATCGCCAGAAACCATGAAAAATATCTGAATGTATTTGAAGACAATAAAAGACGATACATTATCTGACGAACGACAACTCCGGACATGCGTTGGTTAGTTGGACATAAAGGTGGTATCCGACAGTTTGTCTATATCTTATTCATGTAAAAGTTTCTTACCCCTGTCCCGGGAAGTTTGAGCATGATCGATGCATAAACTTATACTTTAGTTTAAGTACAGTCGGTTTATAACATAAGTGTAGAAGAGCACATGTCATGAATTCGGTCGTTTTAATTGTCCATTCTTTCCAAATCTATAAATAAGCATGATGGAGATTTCAGTTAAAAATAGACATGACGTCACAGCTTATTACCCGGGCGGGTATGTAACGTGATCCTAAAAGTAAGTGGTCACTGTGGTTTCCTTGTTTAAAAATTGCTAACCGAGCAGTGTGGCTCAGATAGGAAGTACCTGTTAGCAATGACGTGTGGGGATTTATGTTTTACTGTTTACACATATCTCGGGCATCATTTAACAGCATTTTGCAGGACCCTTTCAGGTAACAATGACTTCTTTGGTTAAAAAGTTTTAGGTCAAAACTATCGGATACCAACTTTAAACTGAGCTGACAAATTGGCAGATTGTCAAATGCAAGTTTATAACATTAAGTTCTACTTGTTTAAGAAACTCACTGAAGCAGAATACCGTCCCAAAACCATCGTACAACACTGCTTACCAAACCATCGAATAGCACTGCTAACGGGTGAGAAAACTCCCAGCCTAACCCAAGTGGTTCGAAGTTGCCAAATTTGCTACGCTATATACGTCGTAAGAAGTGGAAGTGATATTCACTGAGGATTGCTAAAGTGAACATATGTAGATGATTTCCGGTATGTTAATATATCTATTTTCCTGTAGTACAGTTGTTTTAAAAAGATGTGGTGTCACCAGAACTGAATATATTTTTGTATATTTTTCTACAGTCTAGTTGTGTGTCGTATTCATACAGGATAGAACGGCAACTTGCAAATTTACCGGTCCAATTTATATTCTAATTCTTCTTTGACATTTAACTTTTCATTAGACACTCCAAGGTCATATCAGATGTATTGAAGACGTATTACCTTAGTTAACAACTTATACAATCACATGACAAAGTCTTAAAATAAATTTAAAAACTAGATACATGTATGTCGTAGGTAACAGACATATGCTATCATGCAGTCATGTCCAGTAAAGCAAATTTTGTAATTGTCATAGAGGTATTTGAGTTATAAAAAGGACAATAGCATTAGATTTATAAATGTGACTATAATGAATTGTTTGCCTTCTATAATTTGTTTTCAATAGGCAAACAAGAGGGTCATGATGGCCCTTAATCGCTCACCTGAGGGCACAGGCTTTTAGTAGGCTCATATCTGATGTCAAATAATTAAGAGTGGTTTACTTTAGAAATCTTTGGTGAAGATTGGACCATAAATGTGGCAACTTTGCTGATATCATTTTCTAGAATTTTACCTAGTAACCTACTAAATCCTCATGATTCACTTCAAAACATGCGTAAGATTTCATACTGGCAAACATTCAGGCCAAGTTTGGTGAAGATTTGGCCATCAATATGGCCTCTAAATGTTTTCACAAGGTTTTTCTAAAACCTAGTGACCTTGTTACAAACTCACCCAAGATTTCTTGCAGGCAAACATTCTGGCCATGTTTAGTGAAGATTGACCTGTAAATGGGCCTCTAGTGTGTTCACAATCTATTTCTAAGATTTGACATAGTGATCTTCTTTTTGACCCCATGTGATCCAGTCATAAACTCAACTAAGGCTTCAGGCTGGCAAATATTTTAAGCAAGTTTAACGAAGATTGAGTGATAAATGTGGCCTCTAGTGTGTTCAAAAGCCGTTTCTAAGATTTGACCTAGTGACCCACTTTTTGACCCCACGTGACCCAATAACGAACTTTCGTGCAGGCAAATGTTCTATCAAAGTTAGATGAAGATTGGCCTACAAATATGGCCTCTCATATGTTCACAAGCTTTTTCAAAGATTTGATTTAGTGACCTAATTTTTGACCCCACGTGACCCAGTTACGAACTCATTCAACATTTAATGCAGATAAACATTCTGACGAAGTTTGGTAAATATTGCGGTATAAATGAGATCACTAGTGTGTTTATATTTGAACGTTTTTCCTAGTTTTTGACCTCAGGTGACCCAATAATGATCTTATCTAAGATTTTATGCAGACCAACATTCTGACCAAGTTTAATGAAGATTGAATAAAAAATGTGGCCTCTAGCGTGTTCACAAGCTAAAATGTTGACTCCGCACGACGGACGACGGATAACGGACGGAAGGGTATCAGAATAGTTCACCTTGAGCACGTTGTGCTCAGGTGAGCTTAAATACATCAGATAAAAAAATAAAATAAAATAAAGTGTGACCTCGATCTTCGTTTAACCGACCTGGGTCTTGTGCGTGACACTATTTTTGAATTAGTGGGTGATAACAGACCGTATATATCGTAACACCATTTTATAGCAGAAAAAACAGCAATAATCAATAACAGGACTTGATGAGTTAGCAGTATGAATTAAAGATGCTAAATAAATAGCTACTGTCAGAGTCTTTGCGGGTAAAGTGTCCCCGAACCACTACACAACGCACATTTATAAAACCGCATAAAAACACTTTTATATTTCACGTCTGTACTGTCCTGTGACTAGCGAAGCAGGTCCGGGAGTTGGTCCACTTTCTCCACCAAGACACAAGGCAGCCTCTTTATATCGTCTTCATGTATCTGGAAGAATAACTGTATAAAAACAACTAAATAAAGTATGTCTACTATAAACATATTTAAATTGCAGAAAAATGTGTACATAATAATTTCAATCAGAATACAAATCAATACTATACATAATGTTAACATTATAACAAGCCAATACTGCAATTTTTGCAATACTGCATCTAAATGCGATTCCGTATGAAAGATTTACATACAGCTAGATACCTATTCAGACGATTTTTTTGCGCCGTCATGCTCCATTAATGAATAATTGTTATGGTAGTTACAAATAATCCTAATTGATCTTCCCATTGTTCAGCGAACGCATCTATACAAAACATGTTTGGTTCCAAAACCTTGAATACAATTTTGGCAGCATTTCATTGTAATACGATGCGTACCAGTCGACCTCAAGTTCTCTAAACCAACATTTGCATACTATCATACGATATTCCCCAGTCATCGAATCCTACCAAAGGAACCCACTCAATTTCTAAAGAAACTGAATTTTCCACACACAACTTAAATATGTATGTAAGCAATATCTAGTAAGTTCCTTTTTCATAGATCCTGTAAGCGCTGTAGATCTAACACCCTGGTTATCTTGATACCATTTCATCCTTTGATGCTCCACACTAAACAAGCTTCCGAATACACTATTTTAGTGCATTAATGGGACTGTTTCAATTTTTTATTCAACATAGGCAAGTTTTCATTCCAAAAAAGCAACTGTTGCATGCTTTCTTCACTCAAGGTCATATATGAATCCCAATAAAGAGCATTCAAAATATCTGCACTCAAAGATCTGGTCTTTATTTGAGAAATATTACCAATAACCACTGACATTGAAATTAGTTGGCCAGCTGCACTTTTTCTAACAGAATCACGTACTTTGTGCTTTACTGAGTCAATCAACTTATTAATTGTAGAATATGCTTTACATAATCTACGATCTGGTATAGAAAGAACTACTTCTAAAATATCGAGATTGCAATATAAAAACTCCAAATTCCGAACAGGTGAATATCGAGATTGCAATATAAAACCTCCAAATTCTGAACAGGGGATCATATTCATTTCGTTGCGTTTGGAATAAAACCAGAGTTCAGGTTATCAGTCTAAATCATGAACCCTAATCTCGCTGCACTCTCATAAGAACCTGAACACAAAGCCCATCATCTAAAAACACTGTGACAGATAAGCCCGCTGAACGCCATTTTCGTGATAATGGTCTGCATAGCTTATAAAACAAATTACAAGCGGTAGATAATCCAAAAGGCAAAACAAGAAATTTATAATACATTGGATTACCGCCCTTGTCAACCCATGAAAATTCCAAGTACTCATTATGAGCCTGATACATTTTATTCAAATGATAAGCACTTCTCAAATCAATCTTAATCATGAAATCACCTTTCTGAATTAATGTTAGTGCAATTTTACCTTCGTATTTCACAGACTGTTTCTGTAAGTGTTTATTCACTTATCTTTACTCTAATATCAAGCGTTTTTGTCAGAATTTTGAACTGACACAGTTAATGAGTTCACCACACATGGAGGCTCATTGCTTATTTCAATTAAATGTCTTTCCAATAAATCTTTAATAGCTTCGAAAACAAATTCTGGTTCTGAAATAGCCGACTTAATATTTTACAATGGTTTGTTTCTGGCATAGAAAACAGTGGGATTTTGTAGCCATTTTCAATAACGTCTAATAGCAAACATTAGCATCTATATTTCTATATACGAACTATTTAAGTCTACATATCACAATCATTTGTTTCTATCCCTGTTCGTATTCGAAAAAATCATGCGTAAAACGCTGAAAATCATATTCATCTTTCATATTGTCAGTGTCATCATTTTCGCATACTGGCTTGCTGACTATTGTTTGCACCTGCACGCACATACGGGCAGTTTCGCCGGAAATTGGTAGTTTCTCTACAGGCAAAACATGGCCATGAAGCTGCGGAACTGCCAAAACTAGAGGCTTTGCTGAAACCGTAAATACCACCGAAACTAGAAGAGACGTCGTTGCCGAAACCGGAAGAGGCACTGAAACCGTTGCTGTAGGGCCAGTATGGAGAGTGTTGGGTACGAAAACGACCTCTTCCCCCTGGAACTCGAAAAGGCTGATGGCCAAAATAACGACTGCTATTACCAGTTATACCATAAGAACCATTGCCTCGCGTTGCCGAACGATTCTTTTTGAGAGCTCTGACCTCTGCCCGAGTTATCTTGTTTTAATCATCTCTATCTCTAGCCACAGGGTTTGTTTCATATTGCCTCACCGTTTCCAATCCACCAGCTGAACTATCGGCAATTCTTATCAGTATGTTTCTAATATCTAATTTACCGGCCAGGTCCTCTATTAATTCATTGCAATATTCATATTTGCAACTGCCCAACGGCCATGAAGCTTGTTTTAACACATCCAAATACTCGCTACTAAACTGAAATTGTACTTTATTGCCCTCACATCTCTATTTGATATCGTGTTCCGTTTACAGTTTCATCACTTGACTAAAAACAGTAATATAAATAGTGTTCACCTTACTTTTCAAGTAACTTAATTCAGCCAATCTAATACTCAACTGCGATTAAATTGGATTTACCTTCTCCCCCGCATTTACCTCATCCATTATTAAAGAACGAGAAATAAAATCCGAGTCCGCCCACGAGAAATTCAACACGCCAAATGCAAAATTATCTATATTCGTCTCGTCAGACTGTCCAAACCTTTATACAAAACGAAATCCTCGTGCATATCTTACAACGCCACCTAGCGTTCATTACATTCAACTAAGAAAAATCAATATTCTTCTTATTCGTTTTCACTCAACCGAAGAAAAGTACAAAATCACCGTGTTGAATGTATTTACAAGCTTGCATATGTAATATCTAGAGAATGGTTTAACACAAGCAGCGAATGTTCCATTAGGTTACTCTCAGACTAAGACAGCTTAAGTTTTAACAATACTCATTTACAAATGTACGTACCATACCAGGGGACCTTTAATGAGCACAAAATATGGAAACAGAAAATGTAAATGTCATGGCTCGTCAATTCTTTACTACCGACGTAATTTGTATATTACTGCTTCTCATGTTTGTCACGTAAGTTCATTAAATAGTCCCCTATTTATTCTTAGCCAAATATTACGTCTGACTTGTAAAACGTGAACAAAATTGATGCTACGATGGCTAGATTGTTTAAAATAAAATATAACAAAACAAAACAAAAACATAAAAGAAAAAGAAAATACGTATTTATTTTCAAATACGTTGTTATTATTTGTTTTGCATTGAGCACATAATCAAAGTCTGCACAGCGCAAACGTGATTCAGTTTACCACAGTCCGACGTTGATACAACATCGGGAAAGACATTTCTGTCTGATTTCATAAGCGACGCTCAACTGTACGTCTATACTGCCAACTATATGTTTATTTTTGCAGACCCCAGCAATCAAATGAATGATTGCCAGTCCTATAACAATATTTTACCGTTTTCATTACATATTAGAAAGAGTAGCGCTGAAATTGAATTGATTGGAACATAAAAAGTAATGCTGTGATGTGCTTTTGTTTACAGGTTAAATTTATGATCATGACGTTTACCTGCACTATGACTCCTTTGGTACTGCTTTTGCTGGAATTTCTCATTCCCACTGGTCAAGGTAAGCATACCTTGGAAACATTGCGTATTCTATGCGCTTAAAGGCATGAGACATCACCAACAATAAAGAGATTGTTACATGATATTATAGGCACATGACATATGGATCACAAGATTCGCACATTACATGTAATTAAGTATTGTATCGTTATCGGATCATACCAGAACCTCTTAATGACCAAAGTACAAACATAAGTGATTTTCCCGCATGCACTTTACGATAATGTCCTGAGAAAACAACATCTCACATAAACACAACCTTTCCGACATATTCCATTTTCCGTATCCGATGAGATAAGAAAGCGATCTGTTGAAAAAGAACCTGTCTATCAGGCTAAGAAACATTGGTGTACTTCGTACGACGTCCCAACACTTTTGTATTTTTCAGTTAGTGTCTGTTCGCTGCGGTATTAACATGTATTAAAAAATGTCACCATCTTTATTGCCTTATTATCCTATTTGAAAAGGAACATGGTTACCTTAACCATCTTACTAAGCATATGATGTTCATTTCAAATGTGAAGTAGACGCCCTTTTCAAAAAAAGTAGGCTGGCCTTTATGGACGCTTGCTGTTGTTTATACGATTTTACTAATCCAATGTTACATATTGGACACTGAATTTACTTCTTCATCTGCACTATCATTGTACAGACTGATGTCATACAGTTTTATTAGTGTATATAATAAGCAGTTATTAATGTACAATGCATTTCTTCAATGTCATTTGAAATTACTTCATTGTATTTAGAGAATTGCTTGACAATGGAGAGACATGCCGTTTATAAAAGGCTTTAAAACAAGATAAACATTTACTTTTAAAGTAAACGATAATTAACCAAAATATAATACTCAGAAAAAAGTGGCAAATATGTCCTTCCTATGCTTTTTTGAATGACAACTGTGTTTTTCTTCTGTATAAAAATTACACCGTTCAAACTAGGGCATTTTCTTAATATACAAACTCGATGACCCTTTTTGAGTCTCGTATTGACGCAGCATTTATAGACTTACTTTAAGGGTGAGTGTGTGAATGTGTATTCAAAATAAAGCGAATTTGCTAACAGTATGCTGCTAATGTGAAAGCGTATATTTTTTCTAAACGATGTATACTTTTTTAAAGAAACTACAGATACAAATTAAAACAACGTGCTTGCATGTACGTCTTATTAGATAAACTATATCATAAAGAAACTGAATCGACATTAACAAATATAATCTGGCTAAAATGGCCAAAAGCTCATTTAAAACAGCACAAGGTCATCGTAGGAAGTCGCATGTTTTATTTGTCTCGTGTCATTGTAAAACAACACATTGAAAACACAAACCGACTATGACCCTGCAGTTGTTTTCGATTGACAATTTAAACGTTAAATTGGGGGATAGTTTTGAGATGATGGGACAGTGCAATGTTGGTGGTAGTATGGGTGTCTGTCATTGGCTTTGTCGCACAGAGTTAGAACAAAACAACGTAAACATGTTGTTTTTTTTTCTGCGTAAATTAACACTGCTTTAGTGCTTCGCGTAATTGTCATTCAAACATCAGGGTAAGAACTTAACGATAGACATTATTATTTTATCACGTGCTTTTTTTTAACACGTGTTCACATATACCCATTGGAATCCTTAATGGAAATGTACACACCGTAATAAAATATAGTGTATGCATGTTTTATTTTCAGCATCAGTCATTCTAGGATGTCCCATCTTTCGGTATATGTCAAATGGAACTTGTTATAAATGCCCTGATAATTGTAGAGTATGTGTCTCTGACACCAACTGTTCCTTGTGTGAAAAGGGGTTCTACGGCCCTGTCTGTGAGGACAGGTGTGTGGAAGGGTGTACAGGGACATGCCACAAATTTTTCGGACACTGTACCTACGGTTGCCCAGATGGGGAGTACCCAGGAGAAGGCAATGCTTGTCACCTTTGTCCACTACATTGCTCTGTATGCGAATCCAAGTCGAAATGCGCTCTGTGTGAAGATGGAGACTTCGGTGAAGGCTGTCAAGAAAGATGTCCTGAACATTGTACTATATGCAATAAAACTACAGGACAGTGCTTACAGTGCAAAGACTCGTATTTTAGGCTAAATGGACAGTGTAACAGTTGCCCATATGGGTGTATATTTTGCAACACTTCGGACAATTGCCAATCTTGTGAGGACGGATTTCACGGTCCAGTCGATGGTCGCTGTCTGTATAAGTGTCCAACTTATGGTGTTATAACATACAACGTTCCGTACGAAGACGGTCGGTGTGGGATCTGGCAGGATACGGATAAAAACATTTGTCATCTACAATCTGAGAGTCACAGTTGCACATCAAGCGGTAACTGCATTCAGTACATTCGCTGCCATTCCTCAGTCCGGTGTATGGACCAACAGTACAAACAGACTCCATGTGCAACGATCATGCAGTATGAGTGCAAGCATAAATGTAAATATTTACTAAGTATTTATGGATGTGAGACAACCTGCACCGTACAGGCTAGCGGCCACAAACATAACAACCCGATATGTATGGCCGATACCGGCTTTATTAATCTACGAACATTCGAGAACACTGCAAAAGCCGACTGCAGCCAGGAACAAGGTAGTATGTTTAATCTTTCTTTGTCTGGAGAACAAATCGGTTAGCTTAAATGTTCTATCAGAAAGTTTGGAAGAAGGAGTTTTTCCTAAATAATCAAATTAGCCAAATAAATCAGTTTTGCCTGAAAAGTTCATTGACAATGAACTTCCTTGATACTAAGCATTAATCCCCTACGTCTTTGCAACCAGGTACCCTTCTTTGTGAGCCACACTGCTGCAAATGAGCTAAAAGATCTACCTGACAACTCCCGATTGAGATCAGGTTATATCCTTATCCGTGTAGTCCGCTCTGAAGTCGAGATATTTAAAAGAAATTACATTCGGGTTTACATTTAGATTTTGAAAACATAAACATTTAGAGCGATGTGTTCGCATTTTTTTACTGGCCGACAATATATGTAGTGTTTAAATTCACCTTTACTTACATTCCACAAAAGTGTGACGAACTATTGTTACACGAATTTGATATAGTCAAACGATACCACATTTAAAATACAGGTGCCGCCATTGCAGTGTAAAATCGCGGCCTTGTAACTGTTCCCATTTCACGTCTCCTCAGCGTGTGGGTGAGAGTACCGAACCGCTGACTTAATTAGGTGATCTTCCGTGAGCGTTTACATCCATGCTTAACAAACGTGTCACTAAAAATAAGAGCACATTTACGTGTCTATAAGGAAAAGAAACACGATAAATCTTAGTTATTTCGTCCGTAAATCCTCACTTTTCGAGTTCCATGATTTAGTCTAAATTATCACACACATTTTTCTCGTCGCCGCTAAATCATACCAGGAAGTAACACTTTATATTAACACTGGCAGACAATTTAATGGTAAAAATAGGTTTGAATTGCCTTGTGTAGTTTTTTATACATTTGATTGCATGTCTAACCGGCGCAAACTTATATACAATAAAGCAAAAGTCATACATTGACGATACATAAACTATGTTATGTTGTTTTAGTCTCTGGCAATGGACACGGTTCCACAACAATGAAATATGGACTCGCATTTGCTGTACTCGCCAGTTTTGTCAGCCAAATTGTCATCTTCATATTAATGTAAGTATGTCATGTATGCACCATCTTACCCTATTGTCCATGTGCTTGTATACAATACAATCGTAATCAGTCCCGAACACGTTTTTTGTTGTTGTTGTTGCTTTTAATCAGTTAAATCATAGCAAAAATTACAACAACATAGAATAAAAACACCTTCCGATCACTAGTTTAAGTTGAGGGTTGTGCAGAACACATAAAATTTCTGTAATATGTGGCAAATTGGCCTTGGTGATTATTTGCCAATTGTTAACTTATTTTATTAAACTATTGTGGCTGAACTCATAAAACAGATAACGTCTCAAACAGTCAGGTGAATTGTTTATACTTAATCTATCTGCAAAACTGCACACTTGCTCACGAACTGGGCTTTTTGTTTGGCAATTAAACATAATTATCAATCAATAATCTTACATGTTCTGTACACAATAATCTGATGTATCTTCTTATGGTTTGTTTTCCTATTAAGTTGTACCGTAAAAGACGTTTTCAGATAATACGTTATCAGAAACAGAAAGCAGAAAGGATGCCGTTATTAGACCTAGTACCTTAAGTGTCAGTCCGTGAGGGTGACACAAACCTCGGCCATACATGTGCAGCAACTACTACCAAAGACAGAAGATATCACGGGAGCAAAGCCACTTTACCTGAGATTTTTCGCCTCTTTGAAACGAAGTGTGGAAGACGACGACGGTCTATTAGTTCGTAATCCGTTGTGGAATGGTTTGTCAGAAACCCAAACTGCGATTAATGTAAAACTAAGTAGATCATGTAACAAGATCGCATTAAGGCACAAAGAAGAGTTATTTATATCATACTGTCTAGGCTGAAGGGAGAGCTATATTGTACAATGGAAACTAATAATATAACTTTACCAATACGTAATTTACTGTAAAAAGTACATAGCTCAGATTTTGCTTTGGGGTATAGTACCCAAATCAGAAAATTCACACACATATGTTCCCATCGAAACTTGTCGAAATGTTAGCATAGTTTACGTTTTAACAGGTGATTGTCTATGATATGTGTTTTGTTTAAAGTAGAAAGAGAATTACGATTGAAAGAAAAGAAAGATACAAATTTCTCTCATTATCACAAACCAAATAAAACAATTGCACAAATTAAAACAACTGTGTATATGTACGAGTCCGTTTTATGTGGGTGTCTCAATGGCCTCTTGGCTAGTGTGGGATGGAACTTATATATACACATAATACATATATCATTATTCTAAGGTACACTATGCATGCTAAGGTGCACTGTACATTTTAATTACGTCTAGCGTTCCCTTTTTCTTCGACAATTGTAAATTAATATTTGCAAAGAATTTAACTTAAATTACTAAGATTTAAATGAACCGGTCTTACTATTTAAATAATCAAGTTGTCTTTGAATACTGTATTACTTGAAGTTGGCCTTTTGACAGTTTAAAACTGGACTCTTTTAGGCTCGATGAGTGGACATGCCATTAAGACTGCAACAACCGCTGACAACACAATGTGTTATGTTTAAACAGTCAATGTCATTATGACAGTATGTCTACCTATATGTGCCCTAATTAGTTGATACAGTTCATTTATTTGACCTTAGTATGTATGCGTTTTTGTCTCTTTACCAGGTAAAACGTTGTATGGCATAAATTCTGACATCGGTAATGGGGGTGTGCGCGCGTGTGTGTATGTGTGTGTGTGGGGAGGGGTGTGCGTGTTGTGTGAGTGAGTGTGCGTGTGTGTTTTATGTGTGTGTGCGTGTGCGTGTGTGCGTGCGTGCGTATGTGTGTGTGTGTGTGTGTTTGTGTATGTGCGTGGGCAAATGTGCACCTACATTGCAATTGATGGTTTGTTGTTATTTTCTGACGCAATTGTACTTGCATATACATGTATTTACAGTTTGTATATACTGTTTACATTATCAAATATTCAGTAAGTCAAAACGATTATACAACCTGCTAAAATGATTTAAAGTAATCCCGTGTATACTTGAGATACTAATATGTTTCTTCTTCAATTTGTCTGACATACTTTTAAGAATGAAAAAAAGAATAACGTGTACATATATGTAATTATATCAAACATTTTAGATTAAGATACGGATATGTTAATATTTGCATAGTATTTGCATAGTATTTCCTTGATTTTACCTTGCTTATTATTTCCATCATATACGTGCATTTTCTGGTTGACATTTTGTGAAATCATACACAAATACAACAATGAAAAGGATACTGAATAATTTAGCATGTTTTGTTTTTTAATGTATAATACAACCTTTACAGTGTGTTTGTCAGAAATTAACCTTAGTCTGTTTTGAATCAGGCAGTGTATATAAATCCTTTGGTATCACACACCTCTTAAGGTTAATGACTGTGTTGTGTCATATTACGTAGTGTGGTTTGAGGTTTCTACATACCTCTTGTCACTTGTCCAGATAAACAGGTTAACTGGAATTAACAGTCTATTTATAGAACTGTAGGTCCGCTGTAGTTATATGTAGTTATAGTGTGATTTTGTTACTCTGGTTATTCTAGAGAGAGAATCAGGTGTGGTTGGTTGTTGGGCTACAGTCATGGGAGGTGGAAGACAATTAGAAGTGCATTAGTTGGTCATCGACTGTAGCCATTTAGGACATGGCATGACCGAGTAATTTACCTTGCAATTGAGGGAAGGCCCAGATGGGGATCATGCTGCGTGCAGTCGACTACGGTCCATGATATTGTAGAAACAGTGGCTATGTGCCTTTACGTGTTGGTTGTAGTAGTTAGGCTTTGTGCCGGTAAAAGTGATGTATATTTCAATTAGGCTTTGTGCCAGTGAAATTGGTAGATAAGTTTGTTTTAGGCTGTGTGCCTATAAAGTGATAATTGAAAGGTGTTTTAGATAGGCTGTGTGCCTATGTGAAATTGCAAGTGAAGGTGTTTTTTTAAGGCTGTGTGCCTATGAAGTGTTAATTGAGGTTTGTTTTGAGTTAGGCTGTGTGCCAGTGAAATGATAATTGAAGTTTGTTTTAGTTAGGCTGTGTGCCAGTGAAATGATAATTGAAGTTTGTTTTAGTTATGCTATGTAATCTCTTAAACAATGTTTTGTAATATTCTACATGTAACACTGGTCTGACGATGGTTTTGCAACAGTAGGGATGTACCAACTGACTGAGAGAGGAGCGGTTCCACATGTTTACCTACATGCTGAATGATATAGTTTTTGGATAAGACATTGACTTTGGAGAGTTTTACTTTTACATAGAGAGATATATGTGTATTTAAATAAGTATTTACCATCTGTTTAAATATCTGTACAATTTAATAAGTAAATTCTTCCTTGAGTGTTCAATAATCTCACTCTCAGTTAAATCTTACTTTCAGTTTTCATGTTTGTTTTTTTGTTGTAGTATTTTTGTATGCATATTTGTATTACTTCTATTAAACTAAATGTAAAGTTATCATTTGTTTTGGTGATGTGATTAATTCCCAAATTAAACAGAAATTAAAATTCTGACATTTGGTACTGCGGGTGGGGTTAATCAATTTAGTATCACCTATAAAACAACTGATAACTTGGATACTATTGTACATGTATGTTTTGTTTATACACAGTTAACAATTATCATGGATGAGTTTTATCTTAACATGACCGATGTTGGTCAAAAGTTTGGTTTGTCAGGAGAAGAGCTAATTAGTTTTGTAGAAAAGAAAGCACAGGAAAAAAGTGAAAAGGAACTAGAGAAAGAGAATAGAGAAATGAGATTGCGAGAAAGAAATTTAGAAAAGGAATTTTTACAAGCACAAATTGAAATGGAAAGGGTGAAAAAGTTGTCTGAGGGTAGTCTAGACAATGCCTTCCGCTGCTGGAACAAATAGTTCACCTAAAGCTTCATATCCCAAATTGCAACCATTTGATGAAGCAAATGAAAATGTAGATGATTTTTTGAGACGCTTTGAGCGATATGCTGAATCTGTTAGCTGGAAAGAATCTGATAGAGCTCTGCATTTAAGTGCGCTGTTGAGAGGCAAGTCATTGGCAGTTTACTCTAGATTATCACCATCACAAGCAGCAGATTATGATTGTTTAAAAGATGCTTTACTCAAACGCTTCCAGCTAACAGAAGAAGGATTCAGAAACAAATTCAGAACTTGTTCACCTGACCAGGGTGAGACACCGTTACAATTTTTGGCTAGATTAGAGCATTATTTGTCAAGATGGATTGACATGGGAAAATGTCCTGAAACGTTTGATGGGTTAAAACAATTACTGCTAAAAGAACAATTTCTGAATTCATGTGGAAAGAATCTAAGTGTGTTTCTGAGAGAGAAACAATTTGATGACTTGCAAGATGTTGTTGCTAGCGCTGAAAAATACTTAGAAGCACATGGGTACAAAGAGTTTGTAAGAAAGAAGGAGACCATAGAAAGTGTTGTTCAACACAGTGAGATTGACACAAACCCAACAGTAAAACGTAGTAGTAGTTTAGGAAGTGGTCCAAGAACGATTAGATGTTATGGGTGCAGACAAGTAGGTCATAAGATTAAGGATTGCAAGCTAGTGCAAAAACATAGCGTTTCATTTGCTGAGGTGGGCCCTCGTAGAAACATTGTCAGATACAATAATAATAGACAAGAGGTACGTATTGAGAGAAGAAATGTAGAAAATTGTAGAGGTGGAAGAGGAAATTTTAGAGGTGGAAGAGGTGGCTATAGATGCTTTAGGGTGTAGAGAAAACAAAAACCAGGATGATGAGAAGGGTGTCGTAGATAAGAAAATGGGGTGTTTTGTAGGACAAAGGTTGTCGGACTGTTGTACAGAACATGACACAGTGATGCTTCATTGTGGCAATGAGTTACCTTTGGTTAGTGCTGCTTGCAATGGAACAGTTGAAGACTTAAGAAAACTTGACGCCATGCCAGAGTCTGTAGGTCTTTTAAATGACAGACGGGTTAAAGTTTTACGTGATACAGGCTGTTCAGGAATCATTGTTAGAAGGGATTTGGTAGATGCGAATGATTTGACTGGGGAATACAAATACTGTGTTCTTGTAGATGGCAGTGTTAGAAGGTTTCCCATAGCTAAGGTTGATATTCAAACACGGTACTTTACTGGCACTACTGAGGCGATGTGTGTAGAAAATCCAGTATATCCTTTGATTATAGGGAATGTAAGGGATCCCGTGCATGGTGATAGAGAGGAGGTAGATACCCAGAACAAGTTAACTACTGAGAAACAGTCTTGTAATGAGATAAGTGAAGTAAAGGTTCAGGAAGTAGAACAAAGGTGTCATGGTTCTCAAGTAGATCAGATAGCAAATAAAGATGGCATAGAAAAGGCTCAGGCTGTGAAAACTAGGGGTCAGTTGAAGAAAGAAGAAATTGGGAGTAGAGACAACTTAAACGTTCCAAGCCCTGTTAGTGAGGTGACATATTCAGAACTGTTAGATGCACAAACAGTTGATGAGTCTTTAAGAACTTTGTGGGAACTTGCAAAGTCTAAGGAAAAGAAAAAGTCAGGTAAATTTGGTCAAGTGTGGTATAGTGTTAACAAGGGTCTTTTGTACAGGGAGTTTCAGTCCCCCAAATATGAGAAAGGTAATGTTCTAAAACAGTTGGTTGTACCCAAACAGTACAGAGACCACATTCTAAAACTGGGTCATGATGGACTTTTTTCAGGTCATTTAGGGTATCAGAAGTCTGTTGACAAAATACTCACTCAGTTTCATTGGCCTGGAGTTTTGTCCGATGTTAAACGCTATTGCCGGTCTTGCGACATATGTCAAAGAACTGTTCATAAGGGCAGAGTGCCAAAGGCTCCACTTGGTGATATGCCTATTATAGAAACGCCGTTTCAGAGAGTGGCTATCGATTTGATAGGTCCTATTACTCCAATGAGTGAACGTGGTCATAGATACATTTTGACCCTGGTAGATTGCGCAACAAGGTATCCTGAAGCTTGTCCATTGAAGTCTATTGAAACAGAAAAGGTCGCTGAAGCTCTAATGGATATATTCTCCAGAGTTGGGGTTCCAAGGGAAATTCTTAGTGATCGAGGGTCTCAGTTCACTTCAGGGTTGATGACAGAATTAAGTAAGTTGCTTTCAATTAATCAACTGGTAACGTCTCCATATCATCCTGCATGCAATGGCTTAGTTGAACGCATGAATGGCACATTGAAATCCATGATCAAAAGACTTTGTTGTGAAAAGCCAAAAGATTGGGATAGGTATATTGCACCATCATTGTTTGCCTATCGTGAGGCCCCTCAAGCTAGTACGGGATTTTCTCCTTTTGAGTTGTTGTTTGGAAGAAGAGTTCGGGGTCCTATGATGATTTTGAGAGAATTGTGGACAGGAGAAGTTGATGATGAAGAGGTCAGAAATGTGTACCAATATGTGGTTGAGTTAAGAGATAGGTTAGAACAAACTTTGGGGATTGCTCATGCTGAATTGGCAAGATCAAAGGGAAAATACAAAAGGTGGTATGACAGGAAAAGTAAAGAAAGAACTTTCAGTGTTGGTGATAGGGTCTTGCTTTTGTTACCCACAAGTTCTAACAAATTGCTGATGCAATGGAAAGGTCCTTTCGAAGTTGTTGAAAAGATGGGGGATGTTGACTACAGAATCCAAGTGAGGGGCAAAATAAAAACATTTCATGTCAATATGCTCAAAAGATACTTTGAAAGAGAAGTTGGTCAAGAGAAAGGTTTGTTTGCCAATGTCTGTGCTGCAGTTATAGATGATGGTATTAAGGAAGGCAGTCTTGATGGACATAAGGATAATGACATAGTTTTGCCAATTCTTAAACAGGTTGAGGACAAGGGTGATGTGGTTATAAATGATAGATTGTCGGCCGATCAGAAAACTACATTAAAGAGAATGATAGATAGGTTCCAGGATGTTCTGACTGATTTACCTGGAAAAACTCAACTTATTGAGCATGAGATTAAGTTGAACACTGATAGTCCGATAAGGTCACATAACTACCCTGTTCCACATTCTTTGGTTAAGACGGTCAATGATGAAGTTGAGTCAATGCTTAAGATGGGGATCATTGAGTCCTCAGATTCCCCTTATCGTTCTCCAGTTGTTTTGGTAAAGAAATCAGATGGTTCCAATAGGTTTTGTGTTGATTTTCGAAAGTTAAATCAAGCAACTGTTTTTGATGCAGAGCCAATGCCAAATCCGGATGCCATTTTTACAAAGCTTTCACAAGCTAGATTCTTTTCCAAAATTGACCTTAGCAAAGGGTATTGGCAAATTGCAATGGCTGAAGAAAGTAAACAGTTCACAAGTTTTTCAACTCCTAAAGGTTTGTGGCAATTTACGAGGATGCCTTTTGGGTTGGTTACGGCTCCTAGTGTCTTTAGTAGAATGATGAGAAAACTGCTTCGCGGTCTTGATCATGTAGAGAACTATCTAGATGATATCCTAATCTATAGTGAGACATGGGATGAACATGTTCAGACTCTTGGAAAGGTGTTTACTCGCCTCAGAGAAGCAAATCTCACAGCAAAGCCTTCAAAATGTATGATCGGGATTCACAAGTGTGGAATTTCTAGGTCATTTAGTAGGAAACGGTCTTTTAAAACCAAGCCCGGAAAAGGTTGAAAGTGTCAAAAAGGCCCCTCGTCCAAAAACTAAAAAGCAACTTAGATCCTTTCTTGGTCTGGCTGGGTTCTATAGAAAGTTTGTTAACAACTTTGCCACCATTGCGTCCCCCCTCACTGATCTGACAAGGAAAGGGTTTCCTAATGTGATTGAATGGCATGATGAGCAAGAAAGTGCCTTTCAAACATTGAAAAATGCTTTGACCAGGTCCCCTATTTTGAGACTGCCTGATTTTGGAAAGAAGTTTATCATTCGCACCGATGCTTCTGATACTGGAATAGGGGCTGTGTTGTTGCAAGAATGGTCTGATGGAAAGTTTCCGGTACATTATGCTAGTAGAAAATTGCTTACAAGGGAAGTGAATTATTCTGTCATTGAGAAAGAATGTTTAGCAATAGTTTGGGCAGTAGGAAAGTTCACACCATACGTTTATGGTGTAGAGTTTGACATTGAAACTGACCATATGCCTTTGGTATATCTGAATAGGACTAAGGGGGTAAATAGTAGAATAATGAGATGGTCTCTGATTCTACAGTCATATCGTTACCACATCGTTGCAATCAAAGGTTCGGAAAATGTTGGCGCTGACTGTCTCAGTAGGTTAGTAGACTAGGGAATGTACATAGTTGTTTATCATGGAAATGCTGGTATTTGAGAAAAGAAATGTTTCTTTCTTAGAAAGGGGGGTATTGTCAGAAATTAACCTTAGTCTGTTTTGAATCAGGCAGTGTATATAAATCCTTTGGTATCACACACCTCTTAAGGTTAATGACTGTGTTGTGTCATATTACGTAGTGTGGTTTGAGGTTTCTACATACCTCTTGTCACTTGTCCAGATAAACAGGTTAACTGGAATTAACAGTCTATTTATAGAACTGTAGGTCCGCTGTAGTTATAAGTAGTTATAGTGTGATTTTGTTACTCTGGTTATTCTAGAGAGAGAATCAGGTGTGGTTGGTTGTTGGGCTACAGTCATGGGAGGTGGAAGACAATTAGAAGTGCATTAGCTGGTCATCGACTGTAGCCATTTAGGACATGGCATGACCGAGTAATTTACCTTGCAATTGAGGGAAGGCCCAGATGGGGATCATGCTGCGTGCAGTCGTCTACGGTCCATGATATTGTAGAAACAGTGGCTATGTGCCTTTACGTGTTGGTTGTAGTAGTTAGGCTTTGTGCCGGTAAAAGTGATGTGTATTTCAATTAGGCTTTGTGCCAGTGAAATTGGTAGATAAGTTTGTTTTAGGCTGTGTGCCTATAAAGTGATAATTGAAAGGTGTTTTAGATAGGCTGTGTGCCTATGTGAAATTGCAAGTGAAGGTGTTTTTTTTAAGGCTGTGTGCCTATGAAGTGTTAATTGAGGTTTGTTTTGAGTTAGGCTGTGTGCCAGTGAAATGATAATTGAAGTTTGTTTTAGTTAGGCTGTATGCCAGTGAAATGATAATTGAAGTTTGTTTTAGTTATGCTATGTAATCTCTTAAACAATGTTTTGTAATATTCTGCATGTAACACTGGTCTGACGATGGTTTTGCAACAGTAGGGATGTACCAACTGACTGAGAGAGGAGCGGTTCCACATGTTTACCTACATGCTGAATGATATAGTTTTTGGATAAGACATTGACTTTGAGAGTTTTACTTTTACATAGAGAGATATATGTGTATTTAAATAAGTATTTACCATCTGTTTAAATATCTGTACAATTTAATAAGTAAATTCTTCCTTGAGTGTTCAATAATCTCACTCTCAGTTAAATCTTACTTTCAGTTTTCATGTTTGTTTTTTTGTTGTAGTATTTTTGTATGCATATTTGTATTACTTCTATTAAACTAAATGTAAAGTTATCATTTGTTTTGGTGATGTGATTAATTCCCAAATTAAACAGAAATTAAAATTCTGACAGTGTTAGATTAGCATATGATTGTTTAACAACGAGCAATCCATTCATATGATACACAAAAATCCATCCATCTATATGATATACAATGATAAATCCATCTATATGATATACAATTATATATACATCTTCATGATATACAATGAAAACTCCATCTATATGATATACAATGATATGTCCATATACATGATATATAATGATAAATCTGTCAATATGATAAACAATGATAATCCACCTATATCATATACAATTATAAATCTGTCTATATGATATACAATGATAAATCCACCTATATGATAAAGAATGATCAATCCATCTATATAATAAACAATTATTAATCCATCTATATGATATACAATGATAAATCCACCTATATGATAAAGAATGATCAATCCATCTATATAATAAACAATTATTAATCCATCTATATGATATACAATGATTAATCCATCTACATGATATACAAATCTTACTATATGATATACAAAGTTACATCCATCTATGTGATATACAAAGATAAATTCATCTATATGACATGGAAGTATAAATCTATCTATCTAATATGCAATGACAAATCCATCTATATGATATACAATTATAAATCCATCTGCATGATATACAATGATAAATCCATCTTATATGACTAAAAAACACTCTTCAAACCCACAATTTGGTAATAGTTAACATTGCACATTAGGTTGTTTATTTATTTCTAGTATGTGAATACTGATGTAAGCATATAACATTAATATGATGTAATTCTCTTTAAATCCACTTTAATTACAAAAGGACCAAAATCGATTGACTGTAATATTTTTTCGAGTCAATTTTTATGGCAAAATATCTTTGTTGATAAATCCTAATAAGTAATATATTTATTTTAAAGACAATATAGATAATCATATGGAATAATAAGGTCATTTTACAATGAAGGGTCCAATACAGATATGAAGTCAGATGCATTCCTATATTGTAAAATCATATTGAAGGTTTTCCAGCTGACCTGCTTCTATGCGGACGTATGTCTTGGGTGTTTCTTGCCCACATTATCAGGACATTACTATATTGACCTACATAATGCTGTGATGTATTGCTGCAACGTATTTAAAAAAAACACACACACAAACAAGCGCCCGTGCCGTAGTTGTTAAGTCGTCAGTTTGACTGCTTAGCCTCTCACTGTGGTTTCAAGTCCCGTTCTAGTCTCGTGTGAGGCGAAGGACTTAATGTGAGAAGGTCTTCCAGCTGACTTGCTGTGTGCCGGTGGTCCTACCTGGACATGTGTCTGGGGTCTTCTTCGACTACAAAGCTGGACGTTGCTGTAATGATCCTAAATGGTTGCTGCAATGAATTTCAAAAACAAAAGAACAATAAAAAACATCAAGCAGTATGGTTTTGCAATCTTGGCTCTTGTCCTGATACTATTCTGTATTGGACACTAAATTAATTCTATGTTAAAGATTGTGATATGAATACTGTGGTCCAAGTTTTCGTATCCATTCAACTTAATATGTATTCAGTACTCCCCATTTTTGAAATGAAAGAAAAGATTGATTTATCTCCCACGTGGAAGGGTGTTTTTATTTACTTTTTATAAAGAATTCAATAACTGTATTTACAATTTGCCTATTAACATCATTGTGCTTAAGCACTTTCACTCATTTTATCACATTATATGTGAATAGTGCAGTTTGAAGCATTCTAAATTATTTTAAAAGAAAACAGCAGGAAAATCATATTTACTCTATATTTCAAAATCCTACCTGCAAGGGAGGGAACACTTTGCAATAGGTAAAGTTAGAGTTAACTCCCTTAAGATTTGAAAAAAAATAATTTAGATTCTAGTTGCATTTCATCATTATCTTTAAATTGCTTCAGTTATAAAGTACCTACATGAATTAGGATATGATCTCCAAATAGTTGAATTCCTTTATCCAGTTTTTCAATGTTTATTAATTGTCATATGAGTTTAGTCTCTTTAAATAAGCTGGCAAAGCTGCGTATTATCTAATTTACATTATTGGCATGATCTGTGAAAGAATTGAAATTTTACATCTTTAAACTGCTTGTTATTGCCCGTAAGTTATAACATAGTATCACACAAATATTAAAACAAGCAGTTTAGTTGTCAAATATATAACTAAAACACATTCTGCACTTGTTACTGTATTGGTATGATACTATTGTATATTGTACCTACTTTTATGACAATGTTTATCCATTGTGTACAGTTTAAGCATGGAAGGCAACTTCCAAAGCAGAACGAATGATGATTTTATGGTTCGAATATAGTCAGAGAGTGATCCATATTCATTGTTGTGACAAAGCTTGAAACCTTTTTGATGTGATATGTTTGCTAACTGATATATTGTAAATGTTTTGTAGAAATTAAAGGCTTTGTAATGGCATTTGTTAGATTGTACATTTATTTTCAATCTGCCCAACTTCTAACAAAAACCGAATTAATAGTTCAGGAATAAATCTTGATAGCAGTTTTGCTGTATAATCAGGTTGCCACGCGTGCGAAGTCATGAGGCACATTACACAATAAGATAGTTCTGCCACACTATCTCTTCTACTTTGACATGCTCCCACTCTACCTATTTTAATACACTGCAACTCTCACGTATACTTAAATATGCTCCAATTCCTACCTACTACGACCCTCATAATCCTACTTTGATATTCACCCACTCCTACCAGATCCCACCCTCTCACTCCTACTTTGGTACACTCGCACTCTTACCCACTCCCACCACCTCACTCCTAATTTGGTACACTCCAACTCATAACCGCTCCCACCCTCTCACTCCTTCTTTAACACAGTCCAACTTATACCCGCTCCCACCCTCTCACTCCTTCTTTAACACAGTCCAACTCATACCCGCCGCTCCCACCCTCTCACTCCTACTTTAACACAGTCCAACTTATACCCGCTCCGACCCTCTCACTCCTACTTTAACACAGTCCAACTTATACCCGCTCCTACCCTTTCACTCCTTCTTTAACACACTCCAACTTATACCCGCTCCCACCCTCTCACTCCTTCTTTAACACAGTCCAACTTATACCCGCTCCCACCCTCTCACTCCTTCTTTAACACACTCCAACTTATACCCGCTCCCACCCTCTCACTCCTACTTTACCACACTCCAACTTATACCCGCTCCCACCTTCTCACTCCTTCTTTAACACACTCCAACTTATACCCGCTCGCACCCTCTTACTCCTACTTTAACACAGTCCAACTAATACCCGCTCCCACCCTCTCACTCCTACTTTGATACACTCCCACTCATACCCTCTCCCACCCTCTCACTCCTTCTTTAACACAGTCCAACTTATACCCGCTCCCACCCTCTCACTCCTTCTTTAACACACTCCAACTTATACCCGCTCCCACCCTCTCACTCCTTCTTTAACACAATCCAACTTATACCCGCTTCCACCCTTTCACTCCTTCTTTAACACAGTCCAACTTATACCCGCTCCCACCCTCTCACTTCTTCTTTAACACACTCCAACTTACACCCGCTCCCACCCTCTCACTCCTACTTTAACACAGTCCAACTTATACCCGCTCCCACCCTCTCACTCCTACTTTGATACACTCCCACTCATACCCTCTCCCACCCTCTCACTCCTTCTTTAACACACTCCAACTTATACCCGCTCCCACCCTCTCACTCCTTCTTTAACACACTCCAACTTATACCCGCTCCCACCCTCTCACTCCTACTTTGATACACTCCCACTCATACCCTCTCCCACCCTCTCACTCCTTCTTTAACACAGTCCAACTTATACCCGCTCCCACCCTCTCACTCCTTCTTTAACACACTCAAACTTATACCCGCTCCCACCCTCTCACACCTACTTTAACACACTCCAACATATACCCGCTCCCACCCTTTCACTCCTTCTTTACCACACTCCCACTCATACCCTTCTCCCACCTTTTCACTCCTTCTTTAACACACTCCAACTTATACCCGCTTCCACCCTCTCACTCCTTCTTTAACAAACTCCAACTTATACCCGCTCCCACCCTCTCACTCCTACTTTAACACACTCCAACTTATACCCTCTCCCACCCTTTCACTACTTCTTTAACACACTCCAACTTATACCCGCTCCCACCCTCTCACTCCTTCTTTACCACACTCCAACTTATACCCTCTCCCACCCTTTCACTCCTACTTTAACACACTCCAACTTATAACCTCTCCCACCCTTTCACTACTTCTTTACCACACTCCAACTTATACCCGCTCCCACCCTCTCACTCCTTCTTTAACACAATCCAACTTATACCCGCTCCCACCCTTTCACTCCTACTTTAACACACTCCAACTTATACCCGCTCCCACCCTTTCACTACTTCTTTACCACACTCCAACTTATACCCGCTCCCACCCTCTCAATCCTACTTTAACACACTCCAACTTATACCCGCTCCCACCCTTTCACTCCTTCTTTAACACACTCCAACTTATACCCGCTCCCACCCTCTCACTCCTTCTTTAACACAGTCCAACTTATACCCGCTCCCACCCTCTCACTCCTTCTTTACCACACTCCAACTTATACCCGCTCCCACCCTCTCACTCCTAATTTGATACACTCCAACTCATACCCGCTCCCACCCTCTCACTCCTTCTTTAACACAGTCCAACTTATACCTGCTCCCACCCTTTTCACTCCTTCTTTAACACAGTCCAACTTATACCCGCTCCCACCCTCTCACTCCTTCTTTACCACACTCCAACTTATACCCGCTCCCACCCTCTCACTCCTTCTTTAACACAATCCAACTTATACCCGCTCCCACCCTTTCACTCCTACTTTAACACACTCCAACTTATACCCGCTCCCACCCTTTCACTACTTCTTTACCACACTACAACTTATACCCGCTCCCACCCTCTCAATCCTACTTTAACACAGTCCAACTTATACCCGCTCCCACCCTTTCACTCCTTCTTTAACACACTCCAACTTATACCCGCTCCCACCCTCTCACTCCTTCTTTTACACAGTCCAACTTATACCCGCTCCCACCCTCTCACTCCTTCTTTACCACACTCCAACTTATACCCGCTCCCACCCTTTCACTCCTTCTTTACCACACTTCAACATATACCCGCTCCCACCCTTTCACTCCTTCTTTAACACACTCCAACTTATACCCGCTCCCACCCTTTCACTCCTTCTTTACCACACTCCAACTTATACCCGCTCCCACCCTTTCACTCCTTCTTTAACACAGTCCAACTTATACCCGCTCCCACCCTCTCACTCCTTCTTTAACACAGTCCAACTTATACCCGCTCCCACCCTCTCACTCCTTCTTTAACACAATCCAACTTATACCCGCTCCCACCCTTTCACTCCTTCTTTAACACACTCCAACTTATACCCGCTCCCACCCTCTCACTCCTTCTTTAACACAGTCCAACTTATACCCGCTCCCACCCTCTCACTCCTTCTTTACCACACTCCAACTTATACCCGCTCCCACCCTTTCACTCCTTCTTTACCACACTCCAACATATACCCGCTCCCACCCTCTCACTCCTTCTTTACCACACTCCAACTTATACCCGCTCCCACCCTTTCACTCCTTCTTTACCACACTCCAACTTATACCCGCTCCCACCCTTTCACTCCTTCTTTAACACACTCCAACTTATACCCGCTCCCACCCTTTCACTCCTTCTTTACCACACTCCAACTTATACCCGCTCCCACCCTTTCACTCCTTCTTTAACACAGTCCAACTTATACCCGCTCCCACCCTCTCACTCCTTCTTTAAGAAATTCCAAATTATACCCGCTCCCACCCTCTCACTACTTTTTTAACACAGTCCAACTTATACCCGCTCCCACCCTTTCACTCCTTCTTTACCACACTCCAACTTATACCCGCTCCCACCCTCTCACTCCTTCTTTAACACAGTCCAACTTATACCCGCTCCCACCCTCTCACTCCTACTTTAACACAGTCCAACTTATACCCGCTCCCACCCTCTCACTCCTTCTTTAACACAGTCCAACTTATACCCGCTCCCACCCTCTCACTCCTTCTTTACCACACTCCAACTTATACCCGCTCCCACCCTTTCACTCCTTCTTTACCACACTCCAACATATACCCGCTCCCACCCTTTCACTCCTTCTTTAACACACTCCAACTTATACCCGCTCCCACCCTTTCACTCCTTCTTTACCACACTCCAACTTATACCCGCTCCCACCCTTTCACTCCTTCTTTAACACAGTCCAACTTATACCCGCTCCCACCCTCTCACTCCTTCTTTAACACAGTCCAACTTATACCAGCTCCCACCCTCTCACTCCTTCTTTAACACAATCCAACTTATACCCGCTCCCACCCTTTCACTCCTTCTTTAACACACTCCAACTTATACCCGCTCCCACCCTCTCACTCCTTCTTTAACACAGTCCAACTTATACCCGCTCCCACCCTCTCACTCCTTCTTTACCACACTCCAACTTATACCCGCTCCCACCCTTTCACTCCTTCTTTACCACACTCCAACATATACCCGCTCCCACCCTTTCACTCCTTCTTTAACACACTCCAACTTATACCCGCTCCCACCCTTTCACTCCTTCTTTACCACACTCCAACTTATACCCGCTCCCACCCTTTCACTCCTTCTTTAACACAGTCCAACTTATACCCGCTCCCACCCTCTCACTCCTTCTTTAAGAAAGTCCAAATTATACCCGCTCCCACCCTCTCACTACTTCTTTAACACAGTCCAACTTATACCCGCTCCCACCCTTTCACTCCTTCTTTACCACACTCCAACTTATACCCGCTCCCACCCTCTCACTCCTTCTTTAACACAGTCCAACTTATACCCGCTCCCACCCTCTCACTCCTACTTTAACACAGTCCAACTTATACCCGCTCCGACCCTCTCACTCCTTCTTTAACACAGTCCAACTTATACCCGCTCCCACCCTATCACTCCTACTTTAACACAGTCCAACTTATACCCGCTCCAACCCTCTCACTCCTTCTTAAACACACTCCAACTTATACCCGCTCCAACCCTTTCACTCCTTCTTTACCACACTCCAGCTTATACCCGCTCCCACCCTCTCACTCCTTCTTTAACACAGTCCAACTTATACCCGCTCCCACCCTCTCACTCCTTCTTTAACACACTCCAACTTATACCCGCTCCCACCCTCTCACTCCTTCTTTAACACAGTCCAACTTATACCCGCTCCCACCCTTTCACTCCTTCTTTACCACACTCCAACTTATACCCGCTCCCACCCTCTCACTCCTTCTTTAACACACTCCAACTTATACCCGCTCCAACCCTTTCACTCCTTCTTTACCACACTCCAGCTTATACCCGCTCCCACCCTCTCACTCCTTCTTTAACACAGTCCAACTTATACCCGCTCCCACCCTTTCACTCCTACTTTAACACATTCCAACTTATACCCGCTCCCACCCTCTCACTCCTTCTTTACCACACTCCAACTTATATCCGCTCCCACCCTTTCACTCCTTCTTTAACACAGTCCAAATTATACCCGCTCCCACCCTCTCACTCCTTCTTTAACACAGTCCAACTTATACCCGCTCCCACCCTTTCAATCCTTCTTTACCACACTCCACCTTATACCCGCTCCCACCCTCTCACTCCTTCTTTAACACAGTCCAACTTATACCCGCTCCCACCCTCTCACTCCTTCTTTAACACAGTCCAACTTATACCCGCTCCCACCCTCTCACTCCTTCTTAAACACACTCCAACTTATACCCGCTCCCACCCTCTCACCCCTTCTTTAACACAGTCCAACTTATACCCGCTCCCACCCTTTCACTCCTTCTTTAACACAGTCCAACTAATACCCGTTCCCACCCTTTCACTCCTTCTTTACCACACTCCAACTTATACCCGCTCCCATCCTCTCACTCCTTCTTTAACACAGTCCAACTTATACCCGCTCCCACCCTCTCACTCCTTCAACACAGTCCAACTTATACCCGCTCCCACCCTTTCACTCCTTCTTTACCACACTCCAACTTATACCCGCTCCCACCCTCTCACTCCTTCTTTAACACACTCCAACTTATACCCGCACCCACCCTCTCACTCCTTCTTTAACACAGTCCAACTTATACCCGTTCCCACCCTTTCACTCCTTCGTTACCACACTCCAACTTATACCCGCTCCCACCCTCTCACTCCTTCTTTAACACAGTCCAACTTATACCCGCTCCCACCCTTTCACTCCTTCTTTAACACAGTCCAACTAATACCCGCTCCCACCCTTTCACTCCTTCTTTAGCACAGTCCAACTTATACCCGCTCTCACCCTTTCACTCCTTTTTTAACACAGTCCAACTTATACCCGCTCCAACCCTTTCACTCCTTCTTTACCACACTCCAACTTATACCCGCTCCCACCCTCTCACTCCTTCTTTAACACAGTCCAACTTATACCCGCTCCCACCCTCTCACTCCTACTTTAACACAGTCCAACTTATACCCGCTCCCACCCTTTCACTCCTTCTTTAACACAGTCCAACTTATACCCGCTCCCACCCTCTCACTCCTTCTTTAACACAGTTCAACTTATACCCGCTCCCACCCTTTCACTCATTCTTTACCACACTCCAACTTATACCCGCTCCCACCCTCTCACGCCTACTTTGATACACTCCCACTCATACCCGCTCCCACCCTCTCACTCCTACTTTGATACACTCCCACTCATACCCGCTCCCACCCTCTCACCTCTACTTTCATACACATCCACTCATACCCGCTCACATCCTTACACTCCGACTGTGACACACTCCAACTCATAACCGCTCCCACAACCCCACTCCTACTTTGGTACACTACCACTCATACCCGCTCCCACCATCTCACCCCTACGTTGGAACACTCCCACTCTTACCTGCTTCCACCATCTCACTCCTGCTTTGATACACTCCAACTCTTACTCCTACTTTGATACTCTCCCACTCTCACTCCTACTCTGTTACCCACTCCTACCAGCCCCCACCCTCTGACTCCTCCTTTGATACACTCCCACTCCTACCCGCTCCCACTCTGCCACACCTATTTTGATGCACTCCTACTCCTACCAGCCCCTACCATCTTACTCCTACTCTGATACTCACCCACTCCTACCAGCTCCCACCCTCTGACTCCTACTTTGAAACACTCCCACTCCCACTAGCTTCCACCCTCTCCTACTTTGATACACTTCCACTCCTTCCCGCTCCCATCTCCTTACTCCTACATTGATACACTCCAACTCTCACTCCAACTTTTACACGCTTCCTTTACTACCCACTTTAACCCCCTCACTCCTACTTTGATACTATCCTACCCCTACACTCTCCCACACTATCACTCTTACCTTGACACGCCCCAACCGCTCACTTCTACTTTGATACACTATCTCTCCTACTTTGACACGCTCCCATTACTACACTCTCCCACCCTCTCACTCCTACTTTGATACGTCCTACCCGCTCCGACCCTCTCGCTTCACCTCGATACGCTCCCACTATCTCACTCCTACAATGACACTGTCACACTGTCCCGCACTACGCACCTCTTAACTACTTTGGCACACTCCCACAAAGCCCCTTTTGACACCTTTTCTCCATTCACTTATTCTTTGACATTATCCCTTCCTCTCACTTCTGGTTTGACACTTTCCCACCCTCTCACTACTGGTTTGACACTTTTCCACCCTCTCACTCCTGGTTTGACACTTTTCCACCCTCTCACTCCTGGTTTGACACTTTTCCACCCTCTCACTCCTGGTTTGACACTTTCCCACCCTCTCACTCCTGGTTTGACACTTTTCCACCCTCTCACTCCTGGTTTGACACTTTGCCACCCTCTCACTCCTGGTTTGACACTTTCCCACACTCTCACTCCTTGTTTGACACTTTGCCACCCTCTCACTCCTGGTTAAACACATTCCCACCCTCTCACTCCTGGTTTGACACTTTCCCACCCTCTCACTCCAACATTGACACGCTCACGCACTCGCACGCCTCTTGACACACGCCCCTACTTTGACACACTCCCACATTCTTAATTGTACTTTGAAAATATACCAAACTCACTCCTACTCTGGCACGCTCCCACAATCACACCCCACTCCCACACTCTGACTTTAACACCTACTCACTATCCTACCCACCTCACACCTTCACTCACGTTGTCGCCCACTCATTCTCACACCCACCTTCTTCTTTCCTCACAACGGACAGCATCCACAATTTGTGCTGCTGGGACACGAACCCACGACCAGTCAGATGCCCTAACCCTTGTGCCATGGAGGTGATACATCAACGATATATTTGGAACTAATTTTAATTCTTATTAAAATACAATCAATTACTTATTGACACAAGTAAAGGGATTCAGTTCTAATAAATCGAATCAATGGCTTTTGCTTACAAGAATAGTTAAAATTTTAATGAAATGATATTTTGTTTTCTCAAAAGTGCAAAATTCAGTCTTTAAGTGAGGACGTTAAAGGTGGTATCCGACAGTTTGGACCAAACAGTTTTTCTTAAATAACAAAATAAGACAATGTTACCTGAAAATGTCCTGCCAAATACTGTTTATTGATGTACTAGATCTACGTGAACAGTGACGCATAAATCCCCACTCGTCATTGCAAATGGGTATTTCCTATCTGAGTCACGCTGCAGAAATATCTATTTTTAAAATTGTTTTGAGATAGCGTTGTATCGTCCGCTGTGACGACGACATCTGTTTTTAGCTGGGACCACTCTCGTGCTTATTTATATATTTGGAAAGAATAGACATTACGTCTGTTTTTTCTGTCCGATTTATACTGTCCAACAAAATAGGGAGTGTTATTAATTTCTTTACTTAGACTAAAGTATGTGTTTATGCAGAAATTACGCCGTTAATTTCCCAAAGCAGTGGTAAGGTATCGTTATATATTAATTTGATATTGACAAACTGTCGGATACCACTTTTAAAGCAATGCTACCTTCGCAAACCTAACATTAGAAATTATCTACGCGCCTTCTAAGGTCAATTCCTAGACCAGTCCTTGGTGACAAAATTTGCTCCTAAATCCATAACAACACCCACAAATTAAATTAATAGTGTCTCTCTTAGTGGATCTATTTAAAACCGGTAAAACAATATAATGAGATTTTTGAACAATCATACAGCGAAATTTGCGATATCAGTCAGTCAAACGAAACTGCGATATATTAAAGATCGTATCCGACTTTTTAGACCAAATATTTTCATTAAACATTTTAATTTACTATTGTTACCTGAACTGATCTAGCAAAATGGTGTTTACTTATGTAGTACACCTATCTGAAAAGTTTACCATAATGCAACAATCATCATTAAAACATGTATTTCCTATCTGTGCCACTCTGCACAGTTATCTATTTTTAAACTAAACTAAACAACCCAGAACACGTGACCACTTATTTTTTAGCTCATCCACGTCATCCAGTGTGCCCGGACCGCGACATACCAAAGTCGTTAAAAATGGTAGTGGTATAGCTCCCTTGCTAACACTTAAGCAAATATAAGGGTAGTTCCACGACTGGGTGTGGTATCATGCCAGGTGTTCACGGCATGCTATACACAGTGAAGGCAGCACTATATCTGCTTCAAGTGAACACCGTCTCCAGATAACTGAAATACTGTTGGTGGGACGATAAACCCAATAAACAAACAAACAAACATCCGCTGTGACTTCAGTGTTTATTTTAGCAGAAATCCCAAAATAATTCTTATTTATAGATTTGAAAAGAATGAACATTTTAAGTGTTTATTAACGAGTTTTACCGCCCCAAAATTGAGATACTGTTGGAAATCATCAAAGCTTATAGATATGAAAAAATGTAGTATAATAGATGATGGAAGCCAAAGTGTTGATTGTCTTACAACTTTTAGAACAAAACACGACGTACGGGCTCGGGGCTGAGCCCTGCCCTACTGCGAGGCACACACACATACACACGCACATATACACATACACACACACTCTCACACACACAGACGCACACACACGCATACACACACGCGCGCGCACACATACACGCTCTGGAGGCTAGCTATATTGCGACTCCGTATTTATCAAGACTTCTCGTTTATATACCCACGGTTGCTACGATAATAACAAACAAGTCAGGTTCTTATGTAAGTGTAATACAATTGGGCTAGACAGATATTTACGCTTATATCAATTTCTTCGTATAGTTGTGTAATATAGTATGGCCCGCGAATGGTTTACAATCTGCCCCTTATCCTACTGATTTTGTCACAAAAGAATAAACATTTTAACATGTTTAACGAGATTTACTGCCCTGAAATTGAGATACTTTTGAAAATTGTCAAAGCTTAGACTAAAGTGTGTTGTTTTTCTACAGAATTATACACAAATACCCCAAACAGAGGTCTGATATTGTTACATATATTAGATGTCAGATACAACCTTTAAGATATTACACTATATATCCCACCCTATATTTAGATAAATGTGATGACAATTACATTTTACATTGGAAACACGTTCTTACTTCCATCCATGGTTTATTAAAACAACACATTTAAATAACATTGTTATCAATTTACCATATTTCTACTTACTTTGTTTTTTATGGTCCCCTTTTATATTCTAATATATTTTAATATTTCTGGGCATAGAGCGCCAATCTCCTTGTTAAAACATACTGAGTTATGCTCGCTCACCAGAAATCATGATCAATATCTGAACGCATTTGAAGACGATGAAACACGATACTTAAGACAGCTTTATTTGACAATAAAAAACGATACATTATCTGACGAACGAAAACGTCAGTTGGGTAGTTGGACTTCAAGATGGTATCCGACAGTTTGTCTTTATCTAATTCATGTAAAAGTTTCCTACCCCTGTTCTTGGAAAGTTTGAGTATGATCAATGTATAAACTTAAAATTTAGTTTAAGTTAAGGCTGTTTATAACATAACATAAGTGTAGAAGAGCACAAGTCATGAATGCAGTCGTTTTAATTGTCCATTCTTTCCAAATCTATAAATAAGCATGATAGAGATTTAAGCTAAAAATAAATATAACGTCAGAGCTTATTACCCTGGCGGGTATGTAACGTGATCCTTAAAGTAAGTGGTCACGTGTTTTCCTTGTTTAAAATTTGCTAACCGCGCAGCGTGGCTCAGATAGCAAGTATCTGTTTGCAATGACTAGTGGGGATTTATGGTTTACTGTTTACACATATCTCGGTCATCATTTAACCGCATTTTGCTGGACCCTTTCAGGTAACAATTACTTCTTTGGTTAAGCAGATTTTGGTCCAAACTATCGGATACCACTTTTAAGCTGACCTGAAAATAATCGAATAATAGGCCTTCACAAGGACATAAACATGCTGCGCCAATTGTATGGCATTTTGTCTTAATGTATGGATCAATTCATGTATTGAATAACATATCCAAGCTCTGCTAAGGTGTGGGACCAAACCCCACCCCACCCCCAGCCTAACCCACGTGGTTCGAAGTTGCCAAGGTTGCTACGCAATATACGTCGTAAGAAGTGGAAGGGATATTCACTGCGTATTTAGACTGGTGCGAATGCACCAGTCTTAAGTAACGATGCTGTGAACTCAGCGACGCGCGGTTTTTAACACCGGGTGTATCATTGCGACCACGAGAGCGTATTCAAGTAGTTGTGCGGCATAAGAAGTAGTGCGTTTTTTAGAAAACACAAATATAACGAAGGAATGCGAACCTTTGTAAGGAAATGCGACAAATAAAAACAAGGAAACAATGTAATGTTGTTTTTCGAACAAATATGAAAGGATATTAAAAGAACGATTACAAACAAATCAGTCACGTGACAAGCGGGAGATAGCGTTGGTCGCGATTTTGGATAGATCGGAGTGCTTTTGAACGAGATCCTGCTCAGCTTTCAAGGCCCGTAAGTAAGTTGGCAAATATTTATGTTAATGCATTGTTGCGATCGACGTAAAAATTAGGATTGTAACTGTTTCAGTCTCTTCAGTTACGTGGGCCTTGTGCATTTCATTGTTGACACTACTTCAGTTGTGGCGGAAGCTGATCATAACTGCATTAGAACTAGAAGGTTTTTTATTGTTAATTTCAGATAATGCATTTTTCGTAACGTTTGTGGTGTGTTGTTAGTTTAATAAACTAACTGACTTCGGCATGTTTTGTCTTGAAATCTAGACCTAAATACAGGACGCTACGATTATAAACAACTCAGTCACGTGACCAAAATTGCGGGAAAATCTAGCGTGGGTTGCCATTTTTGTAAGCTTCTGTGGATTAAGAGTTTCCTGAGCAATATTAAGGAAGCAGTGACATCCATTGGTGGAATGTATGATACATATGTACATATATATTACAATACTGATGACCGCAACCGTTCACGTAACCTTCATGCTGTGCTACTGTTGACAATCACTGTACTTCCATTTCATGAACCAATTACAACAGCCAGGTTAATGGTTATCACCACGGTACTGTATACTCAGGGATTTCAATAGCTTTCACTTTTGTTGAGAATTTCTTTGACAATTTTCAAGGGGTCATGATCAGATTGACACAAGTCAAATCATGTGTTTACGAACTTAACTAATTGTAAAATTGCTTTAACTTCATTTCCATATATTTACAAGGGTCCAATTGGTATTAACTTCATTTTTTAAATGCTTTACATACTACATTTATGGTTATTCTTGCAAAATTTGACCACTTATTCTGCGCTTCTGCATCAAAATGACCCCCAACCTAAGATTTAGGTGAGGTCAAAACTGGAAAACCTCAAATTTCCTTGCATCAAAATGCAAATATCTGGATCTGTTAAAATCCCTGAATATACAGGATTTTTTGCTAATGTTGTTGATAGTGACTGTCACGTACAAACGAAAAGAACATACACGTAGTTTCATATGTTTCGAGTAATGATATCTGTGCAGGAAAAGTTTGATTCTTTTGTTCTTCTCCACCTCTCTTCTGTTCATATTCAAATGTTTTTCAAAGTTTTGTTACATTAAATTCTTATTTTTATTCATTGCTCCCCTATGACAGCCAGTGTAAGACCATCAACAGCAATCTTTCCAATTCCTTAATGTGCATTTCGCCGTTCAAGACATCTTGATTACTCCCTTGGAACTACGCTTTTAACAGGCGCGCCAGTCTTTCAACGCTTTCAGCGCTTTGATTTGCTAATGTGAACATATGTAGATAATTTCAGGTATGTGACTTAATCTATTTTCCAGTAGTACAGACGTTTTAAAAGCTGTGTTGTCAACAGAACTGAATATATAGGCTATTTGTCTATTTAACTTCAGCCCTGTTGTTTTAAAAGTGTGTCATACTCATACAGGATAGAACGGCAGCTTGCCGATTTAAGTTCCAATTTATATTCTAATTCTTGTTGGACTTTTAACTTTCCATTAGACACTCCAAAGTCATAGTAGATGTATTGAAGACGTATTACCTTAATCAACAACTTATACAATCACGTGACATATTCTTTAAATAATTTTAAAAACAATAATTGTTTTTAAATAAACAAATACATTCGTTCGTCATTGATCATCAAGATCAAGTCAGACGAGTGACTTAACATAACTGAGGACACCTTAAGTACACGTGGAAGAACTCACGGGCTTACTTTTTATTTAACAAAACTCACATACTATGCTTTATTACATACATAAAATGTGAATCCTATATTAATTATAAAACATTTGAGCCTGTGCCAAGTTTAAAATCGATAGATGATTGCATTAGAGCGTATTGGCGAAAAAGGTATATAAGGTATACCTAGTTCTATAATAATCAATGGAGATTGCGGATTACATACTCATCTTTGCTACTATATACTTATATAGATTTAATAATTAGACAATGACTTACCTTGATATTCGTTGGAGTGACACAGATCGGACAGGTGCGTCACGCTATTTAAGCGCTTATGCTTATGCACGTCTAATGACTTTAATTCCAGTAGTGTTAGAGATTTCATGTGTGGTCAATTCAAATTATCTATACTGATCTTGCAGATCTAATTAAATGTAAGTAATATGTTGCTGCGACTACATGTAAGTACTATCTTTTTATAAAATGTAATTCGCCTGTGATGCTTCATTTAATGTAACGTATATCATAATTTTAATTGTGGGGAGCTATGTTTGTAATAGATGGGTTGATATTAATCCACATGTTTGTGTCTTGATATTATTTCATACTTAACAGGGCTGACCTGTGTATTAAAAGGCATTATTAAACACAATACGTGTCGTAAAGTTACAATTGACCTAGGTGAGTGCGCACGTGCTTGTCTTCAGTAAAGGTTTATGTTAGCACGAATGGTGTCTATCATAGTTCCTTAAGTAGCACTTTATTCACGACTCATGTTTAATACTTAAACCTAGTAACCGAATATTCCTCAAAGCAATAAGAAATAACCTAACTCTTTATAAAATACTTTGCTGTAATAGAGTAAGCATCTGGACAGTCGATTGACAACACAATGAACGGGCGATTTCTAATAAAATGACGGACTATGCATGTTCAAATAGTTTCTAAACAAAATGTACTTATTCATCCCAATAAACTGTTTACCTACAGCAAATCGCATATTTTCCAATTTTAAAGACCTAACCTTATTGAAACTATTAAACGTTCATTATCACTATCTGTTTTAAGACCATCGTTAGCACTTTTATTCACCTGCCTCATGTGTCTCTTAAATAGTCTGTCGTTCACACCATTGTTTACTGCTACTGTAGCGCCTCCCGATCTCAACAAACGAAGACAATATTTCTTAACATCATCAACATGAGGCTCTTACGCTGAAAGGAATATCTCTCTGAGATTATTGTAAGACATTCTCTTGTTTTCCGTTCTTGTTTTGCAACCGTTTTAGTTAAACATATATTACAAAACAAATAATCCTCGTCAGATAACTTGCCCAATTGAATTAATTTCTTAACCTTTTCAACTGGACATAATTTCTTAATTGTTTTGCCGAAATGTGACCATGCACCATACCTGTTTTATCTGTATTACTACTTTCATTAAAACTTGTTATGTACGAGTCATTAAATACAACGTCACATATTCCATTGTTCAAAAGCTCTGAACTGCTAAAAAACCCAGCCAGTGCTACTAAAAAGACACAAATAATTTGCTGTTATTTTCAGCCACATATAATCGGCCATACACTCAATTCAAAAGATTAATATCTATCGGTTCCTTCCTCTTTTTAGGTTTTGCCAACATCCTCTTTGGTGCCTCCAAAATATTTACTACTATTTTAGAATAAGAAGGTGATAACAAGACCGTATGTCTCGTGAAACCATTTTATGGCATAAAAAGGAGAAATAACAGGATAAGATGAGTTAACAGTCTGAATTAAAGATGCTAAATAAATAGCTACTGTCAGAGTCTTTACGGGTAAAGTGTCCACACGCCCGAACCCACTACATTCCACATCAATCAAATAATACAATCCTATTTTACACTACACTATTTTAGTGCATAAATGGGACTGTTTAAAAAAATATTCAGCAAAGGTAAGTTGTCATTCCAAAAAAGCAACTGCTGCATGCTTTCTTCACTCAGGGTAATATATGAATCCCAATAACGAGCATTCAAAATATCTGCACTCAAATATCTGGCCATTATTTGAGAAATATTTCGAATAACCACCGACATTAAAATCAGTTGGCCAACTGCACTGTCCACTTTTTTAATAGAAACACGTAATTCGTTTTTTACTGAGTCAATCTTCTTATTAACTGTAGAATATGCTTTACATAATCTACGGTCTGGTAAAGAACGCACTTCTTCTTAAGTATCGAGATTGCAACATAAAAAACTCCAAATTCTGAACAGGTACCCGTATACATTTCGTTGCGTTTGGAATTAAACCAGAGTTCAGTATATCAATCTTAATTATGGACCCTAATCTTGCTATACTATCATAAGAACCTGAACAACCGAGCCCATCATCTTAAAATACTGTGACAGATAAGCCCTCTGAACGCCATTTTCGTAATAATGGTCTGCATAGCTTATGAAACAAATAACAAGCCGTAGATAATCCAAAAGGCAAAACAAGAAATTTATAATATATTGGATTACAGCCATTTCCAACCATTGAAAATCCCAAGTGCTCTGTATGAGGCTCATAACTTTGAACAAAACGACACGCACTTCTCAAATCAAATTCAATCATATAATCACCTTTCTGAATTTATGTTAGTGCAATCTTTTGATATCTAACAGACTGTTTCCGTAAGTGTTTTTTTCATTCTCTTCAATCTCGTATCAAGCGTTTTTGCCAGAACTTTTGAACCGGCACAGTTAATGGGTTCACAACATTTGCAGGATCAGCATATTTCAATTAAATGTCTGTCCAAAAAATCTTTAATAGCTTCGAAAACAAATTCTAGTTCTGATAGCCGACTTATTATTTTAACAATGGTTTTCTTTTCAGGCATAGAAAACAGTGGGATTTGGAAGCCATTTTCAATAACGTCTAATAGTAACGTATAAGTATCTTTATTTCTTCAAAAATATAAGTGCTCTTTAAGTCTACCTCTCACGATAATTTGTTTCTATCACTGTTCGTAATAGAAAGAATCATACGTAAAACGCTGAAAATCATACTTACCTTTAATATTGTCAGTGTCATCATTTCCACATACTGTCTCGCTGACCATTGTTTGCACCTGCACGCACATAGGTGTAAGAGAAATTAATCTTCTTCTTATTCAATTTCACTCAACCGGAGAAAATTACAAAATCATCGTGTTGACTGTGTTTACAACCTTGCATATGTAGTATCTACACAATGGTTTACCACAATTAGCGAATGTTAGGTTGCTCCCATACTAAGACCGCTTTATTACTACCTATTTACAAATGTAAGTACCTTACAAAGAAAACTTTAATGAGCAAAAACTGTTCACAGAGTAACGCCATATTTACGCGCGAAATGAGTGCCAGTCCTTTAATAATACTTTACTGTTTCCTTTACATAACACGACGTGTATCGCTGAAATTAAATTGTTTGGAACATACATGATAATGCTGTAATGTGCTTTCGTTTACAGGTTAGAAGGTAGATTTATAAACATGAAGTCTGCCTGCACTATGACACCTTTGGTACTACTTTTGTTGGCACTTCTTCTTCCTACTGGTCATGGTAAGCATATCCCGGATACATTGCGTACTCTATGCGCTAAAGAAGTATGAAACATAATCAACAATAAGGAGATTGTTACATAATATTATAGGTACATTACATATAAACCACATATACCAGAACCTCTTTATAACGGACGAACAAATAAAAGTGATTTTCCCGCATGCACTTTAAGATGTCATGAGAAAACAACACCTCACATTATCACAACCTTTCCTACATATTTTATTTTCCGTATCCGATGACAAGGTGACCTATTGAAAAAGAACCTTACCATTAGGCTGAGAAACATAGGTGTATTTCGTAAGAAGTCCCTACAATGTCAGCACCTTTGTATTTTTCGGTTAGTGTCTCTTCGCTGCGATAATAATATGTCACCAACTTTATTGCAAAGGTATCATATTTAAAAAGGAAAATAATAAAAATAACCATTTAACTTAGAGTATGATGTTCATTTCAAACGTGAAGTAGACACCATTTATGAAAACGTGTGCCGGCGCTTATGGACGCTTGCTGTTGTTTATTCGATTTTGCTAATCCAATGTTACATATTGGACACTGAATTTACTTTTTCCTTTTGCACTAGCATTGTACACGCATATGACATACAGTTTCATTACAAGTGTATATATAAAGTAGTCATTAATGTATAATGAATTTCTTCAATGTCATTTGAAATAATTTCATTGCATTTAGGGAATTGCTTGACAATGGAGAGACATTGCGTTTCTTAAAGGCTTTTAAACAGGATAAACCTTCACATGTAAATTAAGCGATAATTAAACAAAAATATAATACACAGAAAAAAGTGGAAAATATGTCCTTCCTATGCCTCTTTGAGTGACAGGTGTATTTTTCTTCTGGATAAAAACTACACCCTTTAAACTAGGGCATTTTACAAATATACAACTCGCTAACCTTTTTTGAGTCATGTTTATATGAATACATTCGTCTCGTCCTGTCTCGACGTTGCATTTAGAGTCTTACTTTAAGGGTGAGTTTGTAAATGTGTATTTAAAATAAAGCGAATTCGGTAAATGTGTGAAACAGCCTGCTGACCATTGTTCCTGCTTTCCTGCATCTGTTGAGGATCTGTCTCTAACCGGTTTCCCCAGGCCTGTTGAGCAGACCCACGAGTACCGCCTGGCAGAGACCCAGGAACTGTCGGTCTGTTGTGGTCAGTGGCTTGCATGGTGCTCGCCGTCATAGATATTTCGGGCCTTATCCATTCATATCTGATAGCGAGTGGCCCTCACCGTCTAACGGTGTGGAGGTCGATAGCTTCCAGCTCTTCTCCTCTTGTCGTAGCCACAGTCAGCTAGACGCACGCTCTGCAGCTTGGCTCAGTCTTTGGACAGTCCTACTCCTGTCTCTGCTAGTCGTCCCGATTTCTGCCATCAGACAGGCACACAGATTGGAAACAAAATCCCCTGGCGCCTTCTTCAATGGGGAACAGCCATGTGCGATAGCCTCTTTCCCTGCAATGGATAAGAAGCTCTGTGTACTTGTCCTTCTTCCTCTCGTAGGCCTCTTCACATCGTGTTTCCCAGGTTACTGTTAGCTCGATCATGATGAGCTTCTTCCCCGTTTCCGACTACAGTATGATGTCTGGTCTGAGGTTGGTCTGGACAATACCTGGGAACACAAGCTTCTTTCCTAGGTCGACCTCCATGTTCCAACCTGTGGTACCATCCAGGATTGATGTTTTCTTGGTTGACTGTGACTTGGTAGCTTCATCCGGCTTCACAAAGTTAATGTGATGTTGCTGAGGGTTACTTCTTCTATTCTTCTTCCTTTCAATGTCCAGCCAGTCAGCCACCTCTCTGAGTACATTGTCATGACGCCATCTAAATCTTCATTGTGTCAGCGCTGTAGAACAAGAAGACAGGACATGTTCTAGAGTGCCCGGGCGGTCAAAGAGCTTGCATGTTGGGTCTGTCGACAGTCCCCATCGGCAGAGGTTAGCTGGGGATGGTAGGAGGTCATGGACTGACCTGAGTTGGAAGGACAGCCTCAATGGTTCGTACTTCAAGATGTCCTCCCAGGTCAGCTTTCTGTCTCTGGTATCCCATGTGGTCCATGCTCCTTGTATCCGCATCTCTACCTTGCTCTACCTGCTCTTGCCTTCTGTTTTCTTCTGTTCTCCTGACTTCTTGCTGTATCATGGTACGCCTCTCATTCTGGGCTGCCTGGCTCCACAGAAGTGTCTTCGTTGCACCAATCCCTTGTCGTCCGACAGCAGTCATTCCCACAGTGTCCTTGTACTTGAGTGCACTCTCTGCCTGGCTGACAGTTTCTGTAACTGACCATTTTCTGCCTGTACGCGTAACAATCCCTGCTTCCCGGATTTGATCATCAGGAGAATCCCTTAGGGTGAGGACCAGTCTTGTCTTGGCTGTCTTGAACTCCTCCACCAGCGAGGATAGCGGAATTTGAAGCTGATTGCTCTTCCCATAGAGTCCGACGCTGGGAATACTAGGAGGGCCTCCTAGCCATTTTCTCAGGTGGCGGCTAGTGTTCCTCTCTAGTGATTCTATTTGTTGTAACAATATGCTGCTAAGTGAATGGGTATATCTTTTCTAGACGATATATACTTGTTAAATGTAAGCTACAGACAAAAATAAATTGAAACAACGAGCTTGCATATACGTCTTACTAGATAAACCATAACATTATGAAACAAATCGACATTGCCAAATAGTATCTGGTTCAAATGGCCAAAAGCTCATTCAAAAACAGCACAAAGTCATCGTAGGAAGTTGCACGTTTTTACGTAAACACAAACCGACTATGGCTCTGCAGATGTTTTCGATTAAATTTATCATATAGGTTTTTAAAACGTTAAATTGGGGATAGTTGAGATAATGGGGCAATGCTGGCGGTAGTATTGGTGTCTGTCATTGTCTCTGTCGCACAGATTGAGTTAGAACAAAACAACGTAAACATTGCTTTTTTTCTGCGTAAATTAACACTGCTTTCATGCTTCGCGTAATTGTCATTCAAAGCACAAGGTTAACTTAATGACTTACAATTATTTCATCACGTGCTCTTTATTTAACATAATAAAATATTGCATATGCATGTTTTAATTTCAGCATCAGTCATTTTAGGATGTCCTATCTTTCGGTACATGTCAAATGGAACATGTGTTAAATGCCCTGATAATTGTAGAGTATGTGTCTCTGACACCAACTGCTCCTTATGTTAAAAGGGGTTCTACGGCCGTGTCTGTGAGAACAAGTGTGCGGAAGGGTGTACAGGGACATGCCACAAGTTTTTCGGACATTGTACCTACGGTTGCCCGGATGGGGAGTACCCAGGAGAAAGTAATGCTTGCCGACTCTGTCCACTGCATTGCTCTGTATGTGAATCCCAGTCAAAATGCGTTATGTGTGAAGTCTGTCAAGAAAGATGTCCTGAACATTGTACTATATGCAATAAAACCACAGGAGAGTGCTTACAGTGCAAAGATTCGTACTTAAGGCTAAATGGACAGTGTAAGAGTTGCCCGCAAGGTTGTAGCTCATGTGTCTCTATCAACACTTGCGCCTTGTGCAAGGAATCATATTTCAAACATCGTGAGCTGTGTAAGAGTTGCCCATATGGGTGTATATTTTGCAACACTACGGACAATTGCCAAACCTGTGAGGTCGGATTTCACGGTCCAGTCGATGGTCGCTGTCTATATAGGTGTCCAAGTAATGGTGTAATAACGTACAACGTTCCGTACGAAGATGGTCGGTGTGGAATCTGGCAGGACACGAATACCAACATTTGTCATCTACAATATGAGAGTTACAGTTGCACATCAAGCGGTAGCTGCATGCAGGACATTCGATGCCCTAACTTAGTCTGGTGTATGGACTAACAGTACGAACAGACATCATGTGCAATTATCATGCAGTATGAGTGCAAGCATAAATGTAAACAATTACTAAGTATATATGGATGTGAGACAACCTGCACCGTACACGCTAGCGGCAACACACATAACATCCCCTTATGTATGGTCGATACTGGCTTTATTAACCTACGAACATTCGAGAACACTGCAAAAGCTGACTGCAGCCATGAACAAGGTAGTGTGTTTAACCTTTTTTTGTTTGGAGGACAGATCGATTAGCTTAAATGCTTTATTAGAAAGTTTACACGAAGGAGTTTTCCCTAAATAATCAAATAAGCCAAATCAGTCTGTTTCCCGAAAGGTTGATTGACAATCAAGTTATATCCTCATCCGTGTAATCCGCTCTGATGTCGAGCTATTTTAACAGAAAATACGTTCGGGCTTATTTACAGATTTTGAAATCATGAACATTCAGAGATGTGTTCGCACTGTTTTACTGACTGACAATATAGGTAGTGTCTAAATTCATCTTTAATTACATTATGCCTAAATTCCACAAAAATTTGACGAAGTATTGTTACACAAATTGGATATAGTCAAACGATACCACATTTAAAATACAGGTGCCACCATTGCAGTGTAAAATCGCGGCTTTGTAACTGTTCCCATTTCACATCTCTTCAGCGTGTGGGTGAGAGTTCCGAACCGGTGACTTAATTACAGGTGATCTACCGTGTGCGTGTTTACACATCCAAGCTGAACAAACGTGTCACTAAAAACAACAATGTTCATAGGAAAAGAAACAGGGTCAATCTCGGGTATTTCGTCCGTAAATCTAGACATTTCGAGCTCCATGATTTACTCTAAATTATCACACAATGTATTCTTGTCGCCGCTCAATTATACCAGGAAGTAAATTTCTGTATTAACACTGGCTGGCAATTTATTGGTAAAATTAGGTTTGAATTGCCTTGTGTAGTGTTTCATTACATTTGATTACATGTCTAACCGCTGCAATCCTATATACAATAAAGCAAAAGTCATATATTGATGATACATAAACAATGTCATGTTGTTTTAGTCTCTGGCAATGGACACGATTGCACAACAATGAAATATGGAATCGCAATTGCTGTAATCGCCAGTTTTGTCAGCCTAATTGTCATCATCATATTAAGGTACACACTTTCACACGAACTGGGCTTTTTGATTGGCACTTAAAAATAATTATCGATCAAAACTTAAATGTTCTGTACACAATAATCTGACGTTTCTTCTTATGGTTTGTTTTCCTTATAGGTTGTACCGTAAAAGACGTTTTTATCAACGGAAAGCGGAAGGGCGGGATGAAATGATACTATCTTCAGACCTAGTTCATGAATTGTCAGTGCACGAGGGAGACACAAACCTCGGCCATTCATGTGCGGCAACAAGTACCAAAGACAGAGGATATCACGGGAGCAAAGCCACTTTACCTGAGACTTGTCGCCTCCTTAAAACTAAGTGTGGAAGACGACGACGGTCTATCAGTTAGTAATCCTTTGATGAATGGTTTGTCAGAAACCCAAACTGCGACTAATGTAAAACGAAGTAGATCATGCAACCAGACCGTATTAAGGCACACAGAAGAGTATATTTTTTTATATCACACTGCCTAGTATAGCTTGACTGTAGGGAGAACTATATTGTACAATGGGATCTAATAATATAACTTAACCAATACGCAGTTTACTGTAAAAAAGTACGTAGGTTTTGTTTTTGGGTATAGTACCCAAATCATAAAATTCACACAGATATGTTCCCATCGAAACTTCTCAAATTGCTAGCATAGTTTAAGTTTTAACAGGTGGTTGTCTGTAAAATGTGTTTGCTTAGATAAGAAAGGGAATTATGTTTTGAAGAAAAAGAGAAAACACAGTTACAACTTTCTCTCATTGTCATGATCCAAATAAAAGAATTGCACATATTAAAACAACTGTGTATATGTATGAGTCTGTTTTATGTGGGTGTCTCAATGACCTCTTGACTAGGATGTGATGGAACTCATATATACACATATAGCATGTATCATTAATCTAAGGTGTACTATACATTTTAATTAAACCTTGCGTTCCCTTTTCTTCGACAATTGCACATTAATGTTTGTAAAGAACTTAAATTACTAAGATTTAAATGAACCTGTTCTACAATTTAAATGATTAAATTGTCTTGAAATACTGTATAGCTTGAAGTTGGCAGTTTGATAGTTATCTGTAATATAAACATGACAGTCACTATTAACACTCATATATTAAAGCAACTTGGTCCTGGATGGTGAAATTCACTGTTTTGTCAGTATATAGTTCAAATGAGCAAAACACAGTGAATCATTAATTTAAATATAACATCAGACCACATGATTATATGTGAACATGTTGGCTTACAAAAGGTCTGGCCCCTCTTGCAGAATCATGTGTCAGTTGAGATGTTGCTCTTGACTGTTTGACTGTTTACTCCTGTTATATATCTTACACCTCATTGATATAAGGCAAAATCGTGCCATATTAATTGAGTATACGGATGAAGAGGTTCAGTGCATTATGAGCATACATTCACTTAACCTCTGACCTGGATGCTTAAGAATATTATAAATATATGTACATATGTGCTTATAATTTGTTATAAGTTTTTAACTAGAACTTATAATACTGTTGAAATGGTCTTAAAGGGATGCTTTTTGTTCATAATTGTCAATGTTATATAATAAAAATCATCTTCACAGGGTTTGTTTTAGTTTCCGTATGCACCTGTGTATAATACACTCTTGTTTATAGTGCGCACTCATGCAAAGCTAATTCTTGTTTCAAGTGCATATTAGTAGCGTGTGTGCATGTTAAGTGCACAATTATATTAAGTGCTATCTATAATTAAAATCAATGTCAAGCCACCCTTAGCCAGTTTTTTTTTTTTATTTTTAGCTTGTGTTTAATTTACATGATAAAAAACGCGATACTCGTATTGTAAAGAATCTCATATTATTTTGACATTGCACTTTTTAGTTTGCAGTTGTATTTGCACTTTTAATAAAAAGATCTCTGCATGATTCAGAGTACATGATGTCATAATAATATGTTTAACGAGGGGCTAATCGAAACATTTAATATTATGGTTGTAAATGTATTTTTATCGCGGCATTTTTATGGAATTTTTACCATGGCCACTACCGCAATATTTTGTCAGATCACTTTCTTTTGCAAGGTTAAGCACCTTACGTCATATGATCAAAGTAATATTTTAAACATAAAACTTGCCTAAGGCTGTTTGTTAGAGTATGTTTTAAATAAATTGAAAGTGTTGCCAAATGTGCACACAATGATTACCTTGACGTTTTTTATATGATATATACAATGATAAATCTGTCTATATAATAAACAATGATAAATTTACCTATATGATGTACATTGATAAATTCACCTATATGATAAATTCATATTGAAGGTTGTATCTCTACGATTGTCTGGGGTGTTCTTCACCCACAATTGCAGGACATTGCTATAATGACCTATATAATGCTGTGATGTTTTTTTTAAAAGAGACTGTTTGGAGTAAAGGACTTTATGTGAGAAGGTCTTCCAGCTGACTTGCTGTGTGCTGGTGGTTCTACCTGGACATGTGTCTGGGGACATCTTCTACCAAAATGTGTAGATATTCTTCCCTTAATCATTTTGATGTGATACGTTTATAAACTGATATATTGTAAATGTTTTGTAAAAATAAAAGGCTTTATCTAACCATTATTGGATTGTACATTTATTTTCAATCAGCCCTACTCTTAACAAACATTTGAATTAATAGTTCAATTGAATCTTGATAGGGGTTTTGCTGTATAAGTAGATCACCATGCGCGAAAATTCATGAGGTACATTACACAATCAGATAGTTCTACCACACTATCTCTCCTACTTTGACTCCTACCGTCTCCCACCCTCTCACTACTACTTTGATCTACTCCATCTCTCACTCCTACTTTGACATACTTCCACTCCTACTCTCTCCTACAGCCCTCACTCTTACTTTGAGACACTCCAACTCTCAAGCATACTTAAACACGCTCCCACTCATAACCGCTCCCTCTCTCGCTCCTACTTTAATAATCACATACTCCTACCAGATACCTACCTGTCAGTCCTACTTTGGTACACTCCAACTATTACCCTCTCCCCACTCTCACTCCTGCTTTGATACACTCCCACTCTCACTTGATACTCTCCCACTCTCACTCCTACTTTGATACACTCCCACTCCTACCAGCTCCCACCCTCTCACTTCAGCTTTGATACACTCCAACTCTCACTGCTACTTTGATACTCTCCAACTCTCTCTCCTACTTTGATTCTCACCCACTCCAACCAGATCCCACCCTCTCACTTCAGCTTTGATACACTCCAACTCTCACTCCTACTTTGATACTCTCCCACTCTCACTTGATAATCTCCCACACTTACTCCTACTTTGATACACACCCATTCCTACCAGCTCCCACCTTCTTACTCCTACTTTGAAACACTTCCACTCCGACCAACTCCAACCCTCTCCTACCCGCTTCCATCCTTTCACTCCTACTTTGATATACTCCAACTCTCACTTCTACTTTGACATGATCCCACTCCTACACTCTCCCACCACCTCACTCTTACTTTGAGACACTCAAACTCTTACTCCTACTTTGACACGCTCCCAAACTTTTACTTCTACTTTGACATGCCCCTACTCCTACACTCTCCAATCCACTTACAATCAATCCTACTTAGATACACTCAACCTATAACGTCTAATTTTACACACGCCCACTCCTACCCACTTGAACCATCCACTCGTACTTTGATACTATCCAACTATTACACTCTGCCACCACATAACTCCTACCTTGACACGCCCCCGCCCTCTCACTTCTACTTTGATACACTATCTCTCCTTACTTTAACACGCTATCACTCCTACACCTTCCTCCAGTCACTTATGCTTTGACATTTTTCCACCCTCTCACTCCTAGTTTGACATTTTCCCACCATCTCACTCCTACATTGGCAAGCACTCGCACGCCTCTTGACACACGCCCCTACTTTGACACACTCCCACATTCTCCACTGTACTTTGACAATCTACCAAACTCTTACTCCCACCTTGACACGCTCCCACAATCACACCTCACTCCCACAATATGACTTTAAGACCGACTCCATATCCTTTCAACCACACACCATCTTACACTCACGTTATCTCCCAATCACTCTCACACACACCTTCTTCTTTCCTCACAACGGACAGCATCCACAATCTGCGCTGGTGGGACACGATCCCACGACCAATCAGATGCGCTAACCCTTGTGCCATGGAGGTGATACATCAACAATATATTTGGAACTAATTTTAATCCGTATTAAAACACAATCGATTCCTTATTGACATATGTAATTGGATTCAGTTCTAATCAATGGAATCAAGGGTTTTTGCTTACGAGTATCGTTAAAATTGTAATGGCATGATATATTGTTTTTCTCAAAAGTGCAAAATTCAGTCTTAAAGTGAAGGCGTTAAAGATGGTATCCGACAGTTTGAACCAAATAGTTTTTCTTAATTAACCAAATAAGGCATTGTTACCCGAAAATATCCTGTCAAATACTGTTCATTGATGTACTAGAGCTGTGTGAACAGTGACGCATAAATCCCCACTCGTCATTGCAAATGGGTATTTCCTATCTGAGCCACGCAGCAGAAATAGCTATTTTTTAAATTGTTTTGAGACAGTAAGACAGATTTTTCTATCATTTATATTGTACAACAATATAGGGAGTGGTGTAAATTTCTTTACTTAGACTAAAGTATGTGTTTATGCAGAAATTATGCTTGCCCTTAATTCCACAAAGCAGTTGTAATGTATCGGTATATATTAATTTGATATTGGCAAACTGCCTGATACCACCTTCAACACAATGCTACTTTCGCAAACCTAACATTAGAAAATTATCCGCACCCCTTTCAAGGTCAGATCCTAGACCAGTCCCAGCTGGCCAAAATTTGCTCCTAAACCCATAACAACATCCACAAATTAAATAAATATTGTTTCTCTTAGTCGACCCATTTAAAATTGCTAAAAACAATATAATGAGATATTTGAAAAATCATGTTGCGGAATTTGCGATATCAGTCAGTCAAATTCAACTGCGATAAAGGTCGTATCCGTCAGTTTGGACCAAATATTTTCATTAACCATCTTAATTTACTATTGTTACCTGAACTGATCTAACAAAATTTTGTTAACTTATGCCCTACACCTGTCACAATCATCATTTCCTATCTGAGCCACGCTGCACAGTTATCTATTTCAAACTGAGCAAACCACGTGACCACTTATGTTTTAGTGCAAAACTGTGACGTCGATATCTATTTTTTGCAGACATCCCCAATCATTCTTAATTACAGATTTGAAAAGAATGAACATGTTAAGTGTTTATTATCAAGTTTTACTGCTCCAAAATTGTGATAATGTTGAAAATCTTTAAAGCTAAGACTTAATATTTGATATTTTTCTACAGAATTATACACAAATCCCCCAAACAGAGGTCAGACATTGTTACATATATAAGGTGTAGGCAAACTGTTGGCTAGCACCTTTAAGATAGTACACTAAATGTCACACCCTATTTTAGGTGACTGTACGGAACAGCTTGATAGTAACCAATCCCTGATTTATGCTCGCTTATTATCAATATCTAAACTAAATTGAAGACGATAAAAACACGATACGTTATCTGAAGAACAATAACTCCTGACATGCGTTGGTTAGTTGGACTTAAAGGTGGTATCCGACAGTTTGTCTATATCTTATTCATGTAAACGTTTCTCACCCATGTTCTGGGAAGTTTGAGCATGCTCGATGCATAAACTTATACTTTAGTTTAAGTAAAGCCTGTTTATTACATAACCACAATTGTAGAAGAGCACAAGTCATTAATTCAGTAGTTTTAATTGTCCATTCTTTCCAAATCTATAAATAAGCATGATGGAGATTTCAGCTAAAAACAGAGACATGACGTCAGAGCTTATTATCCGGGTGGGTAGTTAACGTGATCCTAAAAGTAAGTGGTCACAAGGTTTCCTTGTTTAAAAAATGCTAACCGCGCAGCGTGGCTCAGATAGGAAGCACTTGTTCGCAATTATGAGTGGGGACTTATGTTTCACTGTTTACACATATCTCGGGCATCATTGAACAGCATTTTCTAGGACCTTTTAGGTAACAATTACTTCTTTGATTAAAATGTTTTTGGTCCAAACTATCGGATACCACCTCTAAACTTTAATCAATAATATACGAGGGTTGTATGATAAAACTTTAATATGTGTCGTAGATACATGTATTTTACACACGTTATAATTTAATGTGCCTGCAATCCTAAAATCATATATTAAGACTAATATTTGTATCACAATCTACGATTTAATAAGCTAAAACGCTTCCATGGTAACGGTTACCAGAGCACTCCGTTTTTATGCGCTTTATAAAGAAAACACGCAACAATTAAAGTATGTATACGAACGTCAATTTTCGCGGGAATCTGTCACATGATTATGTGACGTCTAAACCGAACATTTCCGTTAATTTTCAGCACTCTATGTTATAAACATACAAAGCAATTGCAAAAATTGTAGCTAAGGTGTCGTCAAAACTGAACACGAAGTGCGTGCAAATACTACATTTTGCGTGAATCTAGGTTTTACTCCGACACAGACGCTTGAAAAACTTCGGGAAGCGAAACATACATCATGCTGTAGTTTAAATGGCACGATCGATATCGAAAGGGTAGAGAAAGTTTAGAAGATGATGTCCGAAGCGGAAGACCGAAGAAGATTTCAACGTCAATTCACGAGAAAGTTACGGCGTTGCTTAATGACGACCGTCGCCTTACTGTGCGTGAAATTTCGGTAAATGTCGATGTGTCTTTAAATACCTTGCACAGAGTAATTGCAGACGAATTAAATATGTCGAAGGTCAGTGCTCGATGGGTGCCACGCCTTTTAACATATGACGACAGGCTACGGTGGCTTTCAGCGTCCCAGGAATTTGTGAAAAGATACCGAAAAAAGGGAGAAAACTTCCTGAACAGAATCATCACTACAGATGAAACGTGGCTGTGGCATTACGACCCAGAGACTAAAGCTCAATGGACCATATAGAAAACGGTGACCGAACGACAGGCGAAGAAGGCGCGCGTCTCTCGGTCTGGAGGGAAACATACGTTCATGTTTTTATGGACAGAGCCGGCATGATTCTTCAATACCGGGTACCCGAAGGAAAGACAGTCAACGCCGACTATTACAGCAAGGTAATTACAGTTTCCTGAATATTGTAAGAACGCTCGCATTTATAATATTGAAACAATTTCATTATTTATTTTTAATATATTATATCCGCGAAAAAATACACATATTATATCATACTTTAGGAAAAACTACTTGTACTAATTTGTAGTTTAAAATTAATATGTTTCAGGTTCTGCCTGTGATCTTACTCTTGCGTTACGCAAGAAACATTTGAGAAATGGATACATACACATGAAAAGTACATTCGTCTTGGAGGTGATTATGTTGAGAAATGAACGTTCGCTATTAATGAGATTTTTTTGACGTTGTGAGCGTCTTTTGCTATCGGCGTATTCTGGTGCACGTTGATAGCCTTTTTATTTACCCTTGTTATTTGTAAACTATTCTATGTATTGACTCGTGGTTTTCTGTACTTTGTACGATATAAAAATTATCTTGATATGAGTTTGTTTGTACTTTCTATAACAAAAGTGCACGAATTTATCATACAACCCTCGTATGATTAAATTATTAGATTTCACGATGAGATTAAACACGCTGCACTGCCACATTTTCTAACCCATCGTGCAACACTGCTAACGGTTGAGATAACCTAACCCCTGTGGTTCGAAGTTGCTAAAATAATAAAAGTAGACGTGATATTCACGGTGGATTGCTGATCATATGTAGATGATTTCCGGTATGTGAATATATCTATTTTCCTGTAGTACAGTCGTTTTAAAAGATGTGGTGTCACCAAAACTGAATATAGTTTTGTATATTTTTTCTACAGTCTAGCTGTTTTAAAAGTGTGTCGTACTCATACAGGATAGAACGGCAACTTGCCGATTTACGTTCCAATTTATTTTCTAACTCTTCTTGGACGTTTAACTTTACATTAGACACTCCAAAGTCATAGCTGATGTATTGAAGACGTATTACCTTAGTTAAGAAATTATACTACCAGATGACATAGTCTTAAAATAAATTAAGAAACAAGAAATGTCGTTAGTAACAGACAAATGCCCCCGAAGTCGTATCCAGTAAGGCAAATTTTGTAATTGTCTTGGAAGTATTTGAGTTATTAAAAGACCCAATTATGAACTCATTTAAGGCTTCAGGCTGACAAACATTCTGACCAAGTTTGACGAAGATTGTGCCATAAATGGGGCCTCTAGTGTGTTGACAAGCCGTTTCTAAGATTTGACCTAGTGACCTACTTTTTGACTCCATATGACCCAATAACGGACTCATCGAAGATTTTTTGCAGACCAACACTCTGACCAAGTTTGATGAAGACTGGATAAAAAGATGTTGCCTCTAGCAAGCTTCACAAGCTCAAATGTTGGCGCCGCACAACGGACGACGGATGACGGACGAAGGGGTATCAGAATAGTTCACCTTGAGCACGTTGTGCTCGGCTGAGCTAAAATACATCAGATAAAAATAAAAGAAAATTAGTGTGACATTGACCTTCGTTTAACCGACCTGGGTCTTGTGCGCGACATGTCATCTTCATGTGTCCCACATGTCTTCCATGTTATTTTAAAGTCCCTCCAGAAATGACAGAGTTACTGAGCGGACACGACCACCAGTGCACTACCAGTGTTTATGACTTTCACCTTTAAGTGTGACCTTCCCTTAAGCGTAACCAACCTGAGAATATGAGAATATATATATTCAGATACGGGCCTTAACATTGGTTAGAGTGACACAAATCATAGAAAGGTGTGCCAAGCTATTTTAGCGCTTATGCACGTCTATCGACTTTAGTTTCAGTTGTGTTAGAGATTTCATGTGTGGTCAATTCAATAACAATACTGATTTTGCCGATCTAATTAAATGTAAGTAATATATTGCTACGACTACATGTAAGTACTATATTGTTATAAAATGTATATTCGCCTGTGATGCTTCATTTAATGTAACGCAATTATTCATAATCATCGATAACATTAACTCATACATAATTTCATTCATATCTGCAAAGTCGGTCATTATTGTAATTTAATCCGTCTCGCCTGACCATCAAAACCTATATGACTAGTTTTGTACAAAACGAAATCCTCGTGCATATCTTAAAACGCCACATACCGTCATTACATTCAACTAAGAGAAATTAATTTTATTCTTATTCGATTTCACTCAACCGAAGAAAATTACAATAACACCCCATTTACGAACTTACGTTAATCACTTTAACCTAGTCGGTTGACCTAAAATTCTTTTCAACTTTACTGACAACCTAAATATTCCACAAATCAATAAGAAATAAACCAACATTTTAAACTACTTTCCTGTTTTTGAGTAAGTTGGTGCACAGTCGACTGAAAGCAAAAAGAACGGAAAATTTCTAACAAAATGACGGACTATGCAATTTAAAATAATTACAAATATGTACTTATACATCACAATAAACTGTTTACCTACAGCAAATCGCATATTTTCCAATTTAAAAGAAAATTGAAATTGTTAAACGTTCATGCAAACTATCTTTTATATAACCATCCTTCACACGTTCACTCACCCACCGCCTGTGTCTCTTAAAAAGTCTGTCGTTCACATCATTGTTTACTGCTACTGTAGCGCCTCCCGAACTCAACAAACGAAGACTATATTTCTTAACATCTTCAACATGAGGCTCTTACGCTTTTAGGAACATCTTTCTGAGATTATTATAAAACATTCTCTGGTTTTCTTTTCTGGTTTTGAAACCGTTCTTAGTTAAACCAATATTACAAAACAAATAATCCTCGTCAGATAACTTGCCCCATTTTAATAATTTCTTTACATTTTCAACTGGACATACTTTCGTAATTATTTTGGCAAAAAAGTACCCATGCACCATCCCTGTATTTATCTATCTGACTACTTTCCTTAAAAATAGTTACTTAGAAGTCATAAAATACAATATCACAAATTCTAATGTTCAAAAGCTCTGAACTCCTAAGAAACCTCAAATGCTATTGAAAAGGCACAAATAATATCCTGACTTTTGATATTTTAAACCACATATAATCGGTCATACACTCTTTTTAAAAGATAAATATCTCTCGTTTCTTTTTAGGTTTTTGCCAAAATCCTCTTTGATGCCTTTAAAATATTAACTACTGTTTTTACCATTTGTAGGTGATAACAAGACCGTATATCTCGTGAAACCATTTCATGGCATAAAAAGTAGCAATAACAGGACTTGATGTGTTAGCAGTCTGAATTAAATATGCTAAATAAATAGCAACTGTCAGAGTCTTTGCGGGTAAAGTGTCCTCACGCCCCAAACCAACTACAAAACTCACATCTATGATAACGCATAAAAGCACTTCTATTTTCACGCATGTACTATGTGCGCGTGACTAGCGAAGCAGGTCCTGGAATTGGTCAACTTTCTCCACCAAGACATCGGGCAGCCCCTTTTATCGTCTTCATTCTAATACAGCCAATTTTGCAAAACGATATCTAAATGCGATTCCGTATAAAAGTTTTACAAACAACTTATTACATTTTCAGACGATATCGTCTTTTTGCAACACTGCTTTTTTGCGATTTCGCACAAATCTTATTAGCACAATGTGTGTTTATCATGTATTATAATCAAAAGTATATTCTAAGATTCAGGATTAATCAAATAAAACAATCCTGCACAATTATTTTTTCTATACAGCATATATAAACTGCAATCTTGTAAATCTATTCAGTCATATTATTGACATTTGGTATTTAACAAAGGGAGACAACTTCCTAAAAATAGTAAATCTCTTTGTCAAGCTTTTTTCCCTTGACTTATGTCACCATATACTGCAAACATATTCGGTTTTTAAATCTGTATTACCAAACCACCCACTTTCCGTTTTTACACTTCACCGCCCCAATACTTTGGCAAGAAACAAAGCCCTCTGTCTTATTAAAAAAACAAACATCTTACCCAAAATATATTAAGTTCTTATTTTGACATAGCTGCCTCGACATTGGTGCGGCGAAACACGCTGATAATTGTCATCGGTAGTCAAGGCGACAAAGACACGCTCTTGCGTTTAGCCGACCCATTAATCGATATCGTGCCCCTGCAAATAAATGTATATGACTGCTACACATATTGAGTCTACGTCATTTTAACAGAATATGAAGCCATGATTCCAGCAGATGACGTCATTTTTAAAAGAAATATGCATACATTGTCTTTATTCTTCAAAAGTACTTTGCAAACGTACGTAATCATGACTGAGCCTAACCAGCCTCTTGACTTTAATTTCTCAAACGATCGTTTGGTAAAGCGACTCCAGGCCTACGTTCATTCAGTGGTTACTGGTTCAAAGACTACTCCTGGCTCCATTACAATGAGACCGATGACCTTGCACTCTGTTTCGTGTGTATGTCTATGGCAAAAGACAGCAAGATCAAACACTTAAAGGCGGAACAGAGTTTCATCTCTTCCGGATTCTGGAACTGAAAAGATGCCACTTCAAAGTTCTGAAAGCATAAGGATTCTGACAGCCAGAAGGAATCCGTCCAACGCCACAAAACCATCCCCAAACAGACACGTGATATCGGTGTAAGTCTCACATCCGCTCACAGTGATAAAAAGAAGGCGAACAAACTCCACCTCCTCACTATCCTAAGCAGCAACCACTTTCTGGCTAGACAGGAATTTTCACTACGCGGTCATGACGACAATCAATCCAACTTCATTCAACTGATCAAGCTACAAGGCGAGAAAGAAGAGTCCATCCAGTGGCTCGTAAGAAAGAAGGACAAATACACGTGCACAGAAAAACAAAAGGATATTATACAGATCATGACACTTAAAATCCTACGCGACACCGCCGCCAACGTCAAGGCAAACGGTTTTCTTCCATCATGGCCGACGAAACAACAGACCAATCCAATCGCAATAGTGATAGTGTCTACTCACGTGGACAATGATTTGGTTGTGCACGAAGAGTTCATCGGCTGTACACCGTGAGATCCATTGACTCACAGACATTGATGTCATTGATTAAGGGCACCATTGTCAGGATGATGCTTACAGTCAGTTATTGCCTTGGACAGTGCTATGACGGCGCTAGGAACATGTCTGGAGCAAAAAAGGGCGTAACTGCTAACATTTGTGCGGAAGAGTCGAGAGCCATATACACTCATTGTTATGGGCACGCGCTCAACCTTGCTGTTGGCGACACAATGAACGTGTCAAATGTGATAAGAGACACCATGGACACTGTGTACGAAATGTCAAATTTGATCCAGTATTTTCCTAGACGTAACGCGAAATGGGTCCCGGTACGACCGGGTTTCGCGCCTTTTCGACTAGATGGACCGTCACAGCCAGCTTAGACAGTGTTTTACAGAACTATGCATGGCTTCAGTCCCTTGGGGAGAGTGCTACGAGACCACACTAAATACAGTGAAATCAGCGCACGAGTAACTGGTGGAAAGACTAAAATTAGGTTATTTGATTTCTTGTTTGGTGCGTGTCTTGGTTATGAAATTCTCCGCCATCCTGACAACCTGAGCAGGTCTCTGCAACATAAAGACATGTCTGAAGCGGAGGATCAGACGCAGGCAGCCATTACGGTCATCATTCTATGTGATCTCCGCACTGAGACTGCGTATGAAAAATTCTGGTCTCGTGTAAATGAGCAAATCAACAGATGTGACGTCGCGTCCTCGAAGACCACCAGACCACCAAAATAACTGACCGTTTTGACCATCCCGGTTACAGGAAGTGCCAACACATAGAGGACATGGTAGTGAAAGCTGTCATCTAGCTACGATGTGGACATGAAACACGAGGTTGACTTCTACGGAACAGACATCCAGAAATCACTTTGACTACGCAGCTCGATACTCACCGAGTAGATGTGAAAAAGAACAACATTAGTGTAAATAAGTTAAGTGATGTCACAAGTGAGGTCAATGACACGGCAGTTGTTTAGTGAGTTTGTGACTGTATTGAACCTTATTCTTGTGATGCCAGCCACCAGCGCTACGAGTGAGCGATTGTTCTCTGTGCTTCGTCGTATAAAGGCATATATTCGTGCTAGTATGAACAAGGAACTCCTCGCCCATTTGATGACGCTGCACGTGCACCAGGTTTCATCAAATACGGGTCAAAAATAAATTAATTCGTCTAATTTTCATCATGCTGTATACAGATATGAGACAAAAAAGCTATCAGAAATGCAGTTAAAGTCAAGGAAATGCCACCATCGACCTTTCAAATTTCAAAATGTATCCGATCGTGGGAGGGGAGACCCCTGTCACACTTTCCTCCCTTGCCGCTCCAAAGGCAAAAACCACGCGACGCGGCTCTTTGACCATATGAATAAATGCTATGGGAGTAACAAATGATTCTAATTGATCTCCACAATTTTCTGCAAACGCATCTATACCAAACATGTTTGGTTCCAATACCTTGAATAAAATTTTCGCAGCTTTTCATTATAATACGATCATAATAGCATACGATATTTCCCAGTCATCGAACTCTGTCCGTCCTGTCACTCTCCGACCTAGGAACTAACTCCATTTCTAAAGAAACTAAATTTTCCATACACAATCAAGTACGTGGTAAGCACCTTCTTGAAAGTCTCTTTTTCATAGACCCTGTAACAGCTGTAGACCTAACACCCTGGTTATATGTATTCCATTTCACCCTTTGTTGCTTCAAAATGTGAACCAACGACAATAACAATCTATATACAGCAACTAATTATCTCCAGGTAGATAACTTTAGGTTCTCTTCACTTGACCTAGTACCTTGCGAAACTCCGTTAACCGTACTCAGTTCATATCCCCGTTACCCACTGCACTAGCATCCGAATACCGTATTTTAGTGCATAAATGGGACTGTTTCAAATCTTTTTTTATTCAACAAAGGCAAGTTTTCATTCAAAAAGAAGTAAACTGCTCTATGCTTTTCTCACTCAAGGTCATACATGAATCTCATTAACGAGCATTCAAAATATTTGCACTCAAATATCTGGTCATTATTTGAGAAATATTACCAATAACCACTGACATTGAAATCAGCTGGCCATATGCACAGGCAACTTTTCTAACAGAAACACGTACTGTGTTCTTTACTGAGTCAGTCAACTCATTAATGGTAGACTCCACTTTACATAATCTACGATCTGGTATAGAAAGAACTATTTCTAAAGTATCAAGATTGCATTCTAAACACTCCAAATTCTGAACAGTTACCAGTATACATTTCGTTGCGTTTTGAATTAAACCAGAGTTCCGTATATCAATCTTAATTATGAACCCTTATCTCGCTGCACTCTCATAAGAACCGGAACAACAAAGCCCATCATCTAAAAACACTGTGACAGATAGTCCCGCCAAACGCCATTTTCGTAATAATGGTCTTCCTAGCTTATTAAACAAATAACAAGCGGTAGATAATCGAAGAGGCAAAACAAGAAATTTATAATATATTGGATTACCGCCCTTGTCAACCCATGAAAATCCAAAGTACTCTGTATGAGCCTCAGAAATTTTAACAAAGTGATAACCACTTCTCAAACCTTTCTGAATTAATGTTAGTGCAATTTTGATGTCTTTTGATATCTAACAGACTGTTTTCGTAAGTGTTTATTCACTTCTCTTCAATCTAATATCAATCGTTTTTGCCGGAATTTTGAACTGGCACAGTGAATAGGTTAACCACCTATGGAGGTTCATTGCATATTTCAATTAAACGTCTATTCAATAAATCTTTAAAAGCTTTGAAAACAAATTCTGGTTCTGAAATAAACGACTTATTATGTTTACAATGGTTGCTCCTGGACTAAGTCCGCATAAGTTTTAACATTGCATATTAACAAATGTACGTTCCATACAAGAAGAAGTTTAATGAGCAAAGAATGTTCACGGAGTAACGCCATATTTACGTGTGAAATGATTGCCAGTCCTATAACAATAGTTTACCGTTTTACATATCACGAAGGGTGTCGCTGTAATTAAATTGATTTGATCAAAAATGGTAATGCTGTAATGTGCGTTCGTTTACAGGCTAGACGGTAGATTTATGAACATAATGTCTGTCTGCACTATGACACCTTTGGTACTACTTTTGCTGGCACGTTTCCTTCCTACTGGTCAAGGTAAGCATACCTCGGATACATTGCGTATTCTATGGGCTAAAGAAGTATGGGACATCACCAACTATAAGGAGATTGTTACATGATATCATACACATATGGACCACAAGATTCGCACATTACATGTAATTAGGTATTGTATCGTTATCGGATCATACCAGAACCTCTTTATGACCAAAGTAGAAACATAGTGATTTACCCGCGTGCACTTTACGATAATGTCATGAGAAAACATCACTTCACATAAACACAACCTTTCCTAAATATTCCATTTTCCGTATTCGATGAGAAGGTGACCTGTTGAAAAAGAACCTGTCCATCAGGCTAAGAAACATTGGTGTATTTCGTATGACGTCCCTACACTTTTGTATTTTTCGGTTAGTGTCTGTTCGTTGCGGAATTAACAACTATTAAAATGTCACCAACTTTATTGCCTTTATTATCCTATTGAAAAGGAAAATAGTTACCTGAACCATCTAACAGGCATATGATGTCCATTTTAAACGTGAAGTAGACACCATTTTTAGAAAAGTGGGCTAGCCAATATGTACGTTGGCTTTTGTTTATTCGATTTTACTAAACCAATGTTACATATTGGACACTGAATTAACTTCTTTATTTTGCGCTTGAATTGTTCACGTGGATGTCATACAGATTCATTACAAGTATATATAATAAGAAGTTATTAATGTACAATGCATTTCTTAAATGTCATTTGAAATGCCTTCATTGTATAAAGGGAATTGCCTGATAATGGAGAGACATGGCGTTTCTTAAAGGATTTTAAACAAGAAAAAACCTTCACTTTTAAAGTAAGCGATAATTAAACAAATATAATACACAGAAAAAGTGGCAAATATATCTTCCATATGCTAATTTAAATGACAGTGGTGTTTTTGCTTTTTGTATAAAAACTACACCCTTCAAACTAGGGCATTTTCCTATTATAGGCATTTTCCTAATATACGAAATTGCTGACCATTTTTGGTCATATTTACATGAATACATTCGTCTCGACTTCTTTTGACACTAAATCAATTTATAAGTGTATTTGTTTTACTTTTAGAGTAATTTCGTCAACATTGTATGTACTTATGCGGCTTCGGAGTTAATATAACGATTGCACTCTGATATAATAATATATACAGACCTTGTATTTGTAGACTTACTTCACTGGTGAGTTTATGAACGTGTATTCAAAATAAATTCGTATTCGCTAACAATATGCTGCTAATGTGATTGCGTATATCTTTTCTAAACGATGTAAAATAATGTTTTGCCAAATATAATCTGGCTAAATGTCCAAAAGGTGATTCAAACAGCACAAGGTTATCGTAGGGAGTAACATGTTAACAACACATCGACAACACAAACCGAGTATGACCTTGCAATTGTTTTCGATTAACAATTTATCATAAAGGTGTATAAAAATCCATTTAATTGGGGGATAGTTTTGAAATGATGGGACAGTGTAAAGTTGGCGGTAGTATGGGTGTCTTTCATTGTCTCTGTCGCACAGACTGAGTTAGAACGAAACAACCTAAACATGCTTTCTTCTTGTTAAGTTAACACTGTTTCTTGCTTAACGTAATTGTCAGTCAAAACATCAGGATAAGAACTCAGTGATTGACATAATTATTTCATCACGTGCTCTTCATCTAACACGTGTTCACATATACCCATTGGAATCAATAATAACAATGTACACAAAGTAATAAAATATAGTATATGCATCTTTTAATTTCAGCATCAGTCATTGTAGGATGTCCTATCTTTCGGTACATGTCGAATGGAACTTGTTATAAATGCCCTGATAATTGTAGAGTATGTGTCTCTGACACCAACTGTTCCTTGTGTCAAAAGGGGTTCTACGGCCGTGTCTGTGAGAACAGGTGTGCGGAAGGGTGTACAGGGACATGCCATAAGTTTTTCGGACACTGTACCTACGGTTGCCCGGATGGGGAGTACCCAGCAGAAGGCAATGGTTGTCGACTCTGTCCACTTCGATGCTCTGTATGCGAATCCCCTTTGAAATGCGCTCTGTGTGAAGCTGGACACTTTGGTGGAGGCTGTGAAGAAAGATGTCCTGAACAGTGTACTATATGCAATAAAACTACAGGACAGTGCTTACAGTGCCAAGACTCGTATTTTAGGCTGAATGGACAGTGTAAGAGTTGCCCGCTAGGTTGTAGGTTGTGTGGGTCTGCCAACACCTGCATTCAGTGCAAGGAATCATATTTCAAACATAATGAACTGTGTAAGAGTTGCCCATATGGGTGCATATTTTGCAACACTACGGACAATTGCCAATCTTGTGAGGACGGATTTCACGGTCCAGTCGATGGTCGCTGTCTATATAAGTGCCCAAGTAGTGGTGCAATAACTTACAACGTTCCGTACGAAGACGGTCGGTGTGGAATCTGGCAGGACACGGATACCAACATGTGTCATCTGCAATCTCAGGGTCACAGTTGCACATCAAGCGGTAACTGCCTTCAGAACATTCGGTGCCCTTACTCAGTCCGGTGTATGGACAAACAGTACGGAGAGACATTGTGTGCAACGATCATGCAGTATGAATGCAAGCATAAATGTAAACATTTACTAAGCATTTATGGATGTGAGACAACCTGCACCGTACACCCTAGTGGCAACACATATAACAACCCATTATGTATGGCCGATATCAGCTTTATTAATATACGAACATTCGAGAACACTGCAAAAGCCGACTGTAGACAGGAACAAGGTAGTATGTTTAATCTTTCTTTCCATGGAGAACAAATCGGTAAGCTTAAATGCTGTATTAGGAAGTTTGGACGCAGGAATTTTTCCTAAATAATCAAATAAGCCAAATAAGTCAGTGTTTCCTGAAAAGTTAATTGAAAATGCTCTTCCTTGATACTAAGCATTAATCCCCCACGTCATTGCTTTTCTTTTTGAGCCACACTGGTACAAATGAACTTAGAAAACTACCTGACAACTTCCGATTGAGATCAGGTTATTTCTTTATCCGTGTGGTCCGCTCTGATGTCGAGATATTTTAACAGAAATTACATTCGGGCTTATTTACAGATTTTGAAAACATGAACATTTAGAGCGATGTGTTCGCATTTTTCTACTGACTGACAATATAGTTAGTGTTTAAATTCATCTTTACTTACATTTTGCCTTAATTTGACAAAAGTGTGACGAACTATTATTACACAAATTTGATATAGTCAAAGGATACCACATTTTAAATACAGGTACCGCCATTCTAGTGTAAAATCGCGTCCTTGTAACTGTTCCCATGTCACATCTCTTCAGCGTGTGGGTGAGAGTACCGCACCGGTGACTTAATTATAGGTGATCTACCGTGCGTGTTTGTTTACATCCAAGCTGAACAAACGTGTCGCTAAAAAAACAACAGCACATTTACATGTCTATAAGGACAAGAAACACGGTAAATCTTTAGTATTTCGTCCGTAAATCTAGACTTTTCGAGCTTCATGATTTACTCTAAATTATCATACAATCTATTCTTGTCGCCGCTAAATCATGTCAGGAAGTAACACTCCGTGTTAACACTTGCAGACAATGTATTAGTAAAATGAGATTTGAATTGCCTTGTGTAGTTTTTCATTACATTGGATTGCATGTCTAACCGGGGCAAACTTATATATAAATAATGCAAAAGTAATATATTGACGATACATTAACTATGTTATGTTGTTTTAGTCTCTGCCTATGGACACGATTCCACAACAATGAAATATGGAATCGCGATTGCTGTACTCTCCAGTTTTGTCAGCCTAACTGTAATATTTTTGTAAGTATGTCATGTATGCATCATCTGACCCTATTGTACATGTGCTTGCATACAATACAATCGTAATCAGGCCCGATTTGTTGTTTGTTGTTGTTGTTGCTGCTGCTTTTAATCAGTTACACCATAGCTAAAATTACAACACATAATAGAATAAAGACACCCCGATCACTAGTTTATGCTGAAGGTTGTGCAGAACGCATATAAAATTTCTGTACTTTGTGGCAAATCGGCCTAAGTGATTCTTTGGCTTATATTATAAAACTATTTCAGCTGAGCGCATAAAACTTAAACATATAACGTCTCGAACAATCAGGGGAATTGCTTATACTTAAATTATCTACAAAGCTGCACACTTGTTCACGAACTGCGCTTTTTGATTGGCACTTAATTATAATTATCAATCAAAATAAACTTACATGTTGTGTACACAAAAATCTGATGTATCTTCTTATGGTTTGTTTTCCTATTAGGTTGTACCGTAAAATACGTTATCAGAAACAGAAAGCGGAAAGGCGGAATCAAATGATGACATTCTCAGACCTAGTTAATAAAGTGTCAGCCCATGAGGGAGACACAAACCTCGGCCATAAATGGACAAGTACCAAAGACAGACGATATCACGGGAGCAAAGCCACTTTTTCTGAGACTTGTCGCCTCCTTGAAACGAAGTGTGGAAGACGACGGTCTATCAGTAATCCGTTGTGAAATGGTTTGTCAGAAACCTAAACTGCGACTAATGTAAAACGAAGTAGATCATGCAACCAGATCGCATTAAAGCACAAAGAAGAGTAAATTTATTTATATCATACTGTCAAATCTAGGTAGACTGTAGGGAGAGTTATATTGTTCAATGGGAACTAATAATATAACTTCACCAATACGCAGTTTACTGTAAAAAAGTACGAAGCTTAGGTTTTGTTTTGGGGTATAGTAACCCAATCGGAAAATTCACACACAAATATTCCCATCGAAACTTATCAAATTAATAGCATAGTTTACGTTTTAACAGGTGGTTGTCTGTAATATGTGTATGTTTAGATTAGAAAGGGAGTTATACTTGAAAGAAAAAAAGAAAACAAAGTTACAACTTTCTCTCATTCAAATAAAACAATTGCACATATTAAAACAACTGTGTATATGTATGAGGCTGTATGTGGGTATCTCAATGACCTCTTGGCTAGGGTGTGATTTAACTCATATATACACATATATCATATATCATTAATCTAAGGTGTAATATACATTTTGATTTCACCTAGCGTTCCCTTTTCTTCTACAATTGTACATTAATGTTTGTAAAGAACTTAAATTACTAAGATTTAAATGAACCTGTCCTACAATTTAAATGATTAATTTGTCTTGAAATATTGTATTGCTTGACGTTGGACTTTTGACAGTTATCTGTAATACAAAAATGACAATCCCTAGTAACAATTATATATTAAAGCAACTTGGTCATACGTGATGAACGTCACAGTTTTGTCATTTTTTGTTCAAGGAACAAAACACAGTGAATCATTAAATTAAATAAAATATCAGACCACTAGATTATATGTAAACATTTTGCCTTTCAAAAGATCTGGCCCAACTTGCAGAATCATGTCTCAGTTGAGATGTTGCTCAAGCTGAATATTTGATCATTTAATGTTTATTCTTGTAATATCTCTAACACCCATATGGTTTAAAGCAATACCTTAACCTTGACAGATTGAGTATAACATATTGGAATTGTATCAGCATTTGTCCGTAAGAAGTTTTCTTAGATGAAAGGTTTTTGAGCAATGTTTTTGCGAGTGGGGCCAGGACATCTTTAGGATGAAAGATTAAAAAGCGTTGTGATGATTTTCAACTATTTCAAGATGTTTACATGTCCGCTGCCTGGAGTAGCTCAGAACTATGCGTGTAGGAATAGTGTTATAAATGGTTCCCTGCTTACATTGATACTATGTAATTATCTGACTAACTGAAATATACGGATGGGGAAGTTCAGTGCGTCATGAACATACTTTTACTTAACCTCTGACCTGGATGCTTAAGAATATTATATATATATGTACATATATGCTTATAATTTATTATCAGTTTTTAACTAGAACGTATAATGCTGTTTAAATGGCCTTAACTGGATGCTTATTGTTCATAATTGTCAATGTTATAAAATACAAAATCATTTTCACAGTTTGTTTTTTAGTTGCCGTATGCACTTGTGGATAAAACACTCTTGTTTTAGTGTGCACTCATGCATAGCATGTTGTGTCAAGTGCATATTAAGTGTACAATTATATTAAGTGCTATGTATAATTGAAATCAGTGTCAAGTCATCCTTATCCATCTTCTTATTATTTAGCTTGTGTTTAAGATTAAGAGTACATGATGTCAAAATGATATGTTTAACGACATGTTAATTGAAACATTTGATATATGGGGATATTGTGATTGTAAATGTATTTTTTATCGTGGCATGTTTTATGCAATTTTTACCATGACCACTACCACAATGTTTTTGTCAGATCACTTTCTTTTGCAAGGATAAGCACCTTACGTCATATGATCAAAGTAAAATTGTAAAGTTAATACTTGCCTCAAGCTTTTGGTTAGAATATGAATTGAAAGTGTTGTCAAATTTTTGCACACATTGATGACCTTGACGGCTTTTTTTCTAAATTGTTTTAATTTGTTATATTGTACACATGCTGTCAGTATATGTAGCAATTAATTATATTGTTAGGTCAGCCCCATTTACTACAATAATAGGGTTATTCTTCGGGTCATTTTATATTGTCCTAATTATTTAGCAGAGGACTGTAGTATTGCCTGAATCTGTAGGTCAAGGTCACTACAACTGTTGCAGGCCAAATAACAGGATCAATTTTAGTTAATCCAATTAATGATAATTTGATCAATCTACTGCAAGTCTTTAAAACATTGATGTTTCTATTTAATTTCAACTAGATTGTGGAATCATTTTATTAAAAATTATGACGAAAAAGAGCACATGTTTTTAATGTCTTAGTGTTATTATCTCAGATGTGAAAAAGTACAATCAGGGTTGTTAATAAATAAATGTATTCAATACACAATAATCAATTAACCTATATGATAAACAATTATCCATCCATCTATATGATATACAACGATCCGTCAATCTATATGCTGTACAATGATCCATCCATCTATATGATATACAATGATCCATTAATATATACGATATGATAAACAATGATAAGTCCACCTACATTATATATAATGATAAATCCATCCACATGATATACAATGATAAATTTGTCAATGTGATAAACAATGATAAATCCGTCTATATGATATACAATGATAAATCCGTATATATGATATACAATGATAAATCCGTCTTATGATATACAATAATAACACTCTTCAAACGCATAATTTGTCAAAAGTTAACATTGCAAATTCAGTTGTTTGTTAATTCTAGTATGTGTATACTAATGTGAGCACATAACATTAATATGATGTAGTTATCTTGTAATACACTTTTATTACAAAAGGACCAAAATCAATCGACTCTTATATTTTTCTAGTCATTTTTATGGCAAAAAACATCATTGTTTATAAATCCTAATAAGTAATATGATTATTTTAAACACAATATAGATAAACATATAGAATAATAAGGTCATTTTTTATTGAAGGGTCCAATACAGATATGAATTCAGATGCATTCCTATATTGTAAAATCATATTGAAGGTTGTCAAGCTGACCAGCTTCTATCGGAACGATTGTCTGGGGTGTTCCTCACCCACAATAGCTGGGCATTGCTATATTGGCCTACATAATGCTGTTATGTATTAAAAAAACAACAACATTGTGCCCGTGGCATAGTGGAAAAGTAGCCAATCTGACTGCTTAGTCTCTCATGGCGTGGGTCTGAGTCATGTTTGCAGTGAATGACTTTATGTGAGAAGGTCTTCCATCTGACTTGCTGTGTGCTGGTGGTTCTACCTGGACATGTATCTGGGGTTTTCTTCCACCAAAAGGCTAGACGTTGCTATAATGATCATAAATGATCGCTGAAATGAATTTCAAAAACAAAACAACAAAAAGCAAGCAGTATGGTTTTGCATTCTGGTCTCTTATCCTGATACACACACACACACACACACACACACACACACACACACACACACACACACACACACACACACACACACACACACACACATATATATATATTGGACACTAAGTTAGAATGTTATTCCATGTTAAAGATTGTGACATGAATGCTGTGGTCCAATTTGTTATATGAATTTAACTTGATGTGTATTCAGTACTTCCCATTTGTAAAATGAAAGAAAAGAATTAGTTATCTCTCATGTGAAAGGGTGTTTTTATTTACATTTTATAAAAAATATCAATAATTGTATTTACAATTTGCTTATTGTCATCATTATGCTTAAGCACCTTTACTCATGTTATCACATTATATGTGAATATGGCACTTTGAAGCCTTCGAAATAGTTTAGAAAAAACAACAACAGAAATATCATATTTTCTCAATATACCGAAATCCTACCTACAAGGGAGGTAACACTTTGCAATTTTTGTATTAATAGAGTTAACTCCCTTTAGATTTGAAAAAAGGAAATATTAACATGCCAGTTGCATTTCATCAATTTCTTGAAGTGCCTTGAATTATGACAACATCACCAAATAGTTTAATTTCTTTATCCAGTTTTTCAATGTTTATTAATTGTCATAAAAGATAAGTATCTTTAAATAAGCTAGCAAAGCTGCGTATTATCTTATTTACATGATTGGCATGATCCGTGAAAGAATTGAAATTTTACATCTATAAACTGCTTGTTATTTCCCTTAAGTAATAACATAATATAAAATATATATATATATTAACACAAGCGGTTTAGTGGTTAAATATATAATTAAGACACATGCTGCACTTTTTAATATATTTATAAAGTACTACTGTATGATGTTCCTTATTTTCATGACAATATTTATCCATTGTGTACAGCTTAAGCTTGGAAGTCAACTTCGAAGGTAGACAGAATTCACCGCCACCCCCACCCCACAACTCTGATTGATCGATTTACGAAATAGCCGTAAGCATAAAGAATGAAATTGATGCATTACAAAACTAAATTAGTAGTGGGAAGGATTTGTCCGCCTCGTAAAATTTCCGCGGGTTCATCCTGTGCCTGTATTGACATGTATTATTGGGCGTGTGTATTACGCACGGTAATAATATGATTATTATATATAGTCGGTCAAAACTGAACAAGATCCAGTGTGTATATTCTTCCCTTGATCATTACTAACTAGGTTATGAAATAATTTAATAGTAATTAATGTTATTTATCACAGACAATGTATTCTTGCATACAGGTCAAGGTCAGAATATTCTGACATAATATTGCTGTCATAGTTCGAATATAGTCAAAGATTGATCCATTTTCATTTTTGTGACAAAGCTTGAACACTTTTTGATGAGATACGTTTGTTAACTTATATATTGTTAATGGTTTGTAAAAAAAGGTTTGTAAAGGCATTATTGGATTGTACATTTCTTTTTCAATCAGCCCTACTCTTAACAAAAAGTTGAATTAATAGTTAAATTAGGGAATGAATCTTGATAGCGGTTTTGCTGTATAATCAGGTCGTCACGTGTCACCTAGTTTGACACGCTGCAAAAGACACACCCCACTCCAATACTCTGACTAACACCGACTCCCTATCCCACACAAATGACACCTTCATACACGTCGCCCACTCACTCTCACACCCACCTTTTATTTTCCTCACAACGGACAGCATCCACAATTTGCGCTGGTGGGATATGGACCAACGACTAGTCAGCCCTTGTGCCATGGAGGTGATACATCAACGAAATATTTGGAACTAATTTTAATTCTATTAAAATACAATCAATTATTTATTGACACATGTAAATGGATTTAGACCTAATCTATAGATAAATAGTTTTTGCTTACAAACATTGTAAAATTGTAATGAAATGATATTTTGTTTTTCTCAAAAGTGCACAATTCAGTCTTAAAGTAAAGGAGTTAAAGGTGATGTCTGACAGTTTAGACCAAATATTTTTTCTCAAATAACAAAATAAGGCATTGTTATCTGAAAATGTCCTGCTTAATACTGTTCATTGATATACTAGAGCTGTGTGAACAGTGACGCATAAATCCCCACTCGTCATTGCAAATGGATATTTCCTATGTGAGCCGCGCTGCAGAGAGTAGCTATTTTTAAAACTGTTTTGAGATAACGTTATATCGTTCGCTGTGACGTCGACATCTATTTTTAGAAGAGACCAATCCCGTGCTTAATTATATATTTGGAAGGAATTTACATTTAACGTGATTTTTCTATTTATATTGTCTAACAATATATGGAGTTTTGTTAATTTCTTTAATTGGTGTAAAGTATAGGTTTATGAAGAAATTACGCCTTAATTTCCCAAAGCAGTAGTAAGGTATCAATATATGAATTTGATATCGGCAAACTGACGCACACCACCTTTAAAACAATGCTACTTTCGTAAACCTAACATTATAAAATTGTCCACGCCCCTTCTAAGTTCGAATCCTAGACCAGTCCCTGCTGGCCAAACTTTGCTCCTAAACCCATAACAACACCCAAAAATTAAATTAATAGTAATTCTCTTAGTGGACTTATCTAACACAGCTAAACACACTAGAATGAGATATTTGAAAAATCATTTTGCGAAATTTGCGATATCAATCAGTCAAATTAATCTGCGATTAAGGTCGTATCCGTCAGTTTGGACCAAATATTTTCATTAAACATCTTAATTTACTATTGTTACTTGAACTGATCTAACACAATCTTGTTAACTAATGTCCTACACCTGTCTGAAAAGTATACCATAATGCAACAATCATCGTTAAAACATGTATTTCTTATCTGAGTCACTCTGCACAGTTATCTATTTTTAAACCTGAAAAACAACAACCCACAACACGCGACCACTTATGTTTAAACTCATCCACGTCATCCGTTGTTACGATGGTGTCTATTTTCAAAAATTCAAAAATTCCAAATCATTCTTAATTATAGATTTTAATAGAATGAACATTTTAAGTCTTTACTAACGAGTTTTACTGCTCCAAAATTGAGATGCTGTTTAAAACCGTCAAAGCTTAGACTAAAGTGTAAACTTTTTCTAAAGAATTATACACAAATACCCCAAACAGAGGCCGTATGTTGTTATATATATTAGATGTCGTATATCACCTTTATGGTATTACACTATATATCCCACCATATTTTTAGATGACTGCGATGTCAATTGTACGGAACAGCTAAATTTTACATTGGAAACACGTTCATACTTTCATCTATGCTTTATTAAAATAACACACTTAAATAACATTGTTATCATATTACCATATTTCTACTTGCTTTGTTTTTATGGTCCCCTTTTATATTCTCATATATTATAATATTTCTGGGCGTAGAGCACCAATCCCCTTCTTAAAACATACTGAGTTATGCGCGCTTACCAGAAACCACAATAAATATCTGAACGCATTTGAAGACAATAAAAGACGATACGTTATCTGATGAACGAAAACGTACGTTGGTTAGTTGGACTTAAAGGTGGTATACGACAGTTTGTCTATATCTTATTCATGTAAAAGTTTCTTACCCCTGTTCTTTGAAGTTTGGGTATGGTCGCCGCATAAACGTATACTTTAGTTTAAGTAAAGGCAGTTTATAACATAATCACAGGTGTAGAAGAGCACAAGTCATGAATTCGGTCGTTTTATTTGTCCATTCTTTCCAAATCTATAAATAAGCATAAAGGGGATTTCAGCTAAAATAGATATGACGTCAAAGCTTATTACCTGGGCGGGTATGTAACTTAATCCTAAAAGTAAATGGTCACGTGGTTTCCTTGTTTAAAAATTGCTAACCGAACAACGTGACTCGGATAGGAAGCACCTGTTTGCAATGACGAGTGGGGATTTATGTTTCACTGTAAACATATATCTCGGGCATCATTTAACAGCATTTTGCAGGACCCTTTCATGTAACAATTACTTCTTTGGTTCTGGTCGAAACTAACCACCTTTAGGCTGACCTGAAAATAATCGAATAATTGGCCTTTACAAGGACATAAACATACTGCACCAATTGTACGGCAATTTGTCGAAATGTATGGATCAATTCATGTATTAACGTAAGTACACTACATATTGTATGGCAGATTGCAGAAATGCAGGGATTAATTTATTTCATAACGTAACTTATCCTTTATTTGAAACTCATTGAAGCAGATTAACAATCTTAGAACCATCGTACATCACTGCTAACGGGAGATAAACCCCTAGCCTAACCTATGTGATTCAAAGTTGTCAAAATTGCTACGCTATAAACGCCGTAAGAAGTGGAAGTGATATTCACTGCGGATTTTGCTGATGTGAACATATATGATTTCCGGTTTGTGAATTTTCCTGTAGAACAAACATTTTAAAAGATGTGTTGTCATCAGAACAGAATATATATTTGAATATTTAGCTACAGTCAAGTGTGTCGTACTCATACAGGATAGAAGGGCAACTTGCTAATTTACCGTTCTAATGTATATTCTAACTGTTGTTGGACATTTAACTTTTTATTTGATACTCTTAAGTCATAGCAGATGTATTGAAGACGTATTACCTCAGTTAACTACTTATACAATCACATGACATAGTTTTAAAATAAACAAATACATTCGTTCGTCATTGATCATCAAGATTTCCGCAAAGCAGACGAGTAAATCACAACTGAGGACACCGTAAGTGGAAATCATGGGCTGATTTTTTATTTAAAAGAACTCACATACTATGCTTTATTGCATACATAAAATGTGAATCCTAAAATAAACATAGAACACATGCGCCAAGTTTAAAAATAATAGCTGATTGCATTATAGCGTATCGGCGAAAAAGGTACTTAAGGTTTACCTAGTTCTATATTAAACAATAGAGATTTGCGGATACCATACTTATCTTTGTTACTATATATATTTAATGAATGGACAATGACTCAGATACGGGCGCGCAGATACTTACCTTGACATTGGTTGGAGTAACACAGATCATAGACAGGTGCGCCACGCCATTTAAGCGCTTATGCTTATGCACGTCTAACGATTTTAATTCCAGTAGTGTTAGAGATTTCATGTGTGGTCAATTCAAATTATCCATTCTGATCTTGCAGATCTAATTAAATGTAAATACTATATTGCTACGACTACATGTAAGTACTATATTGTTATAAAATGTAATTCGCCTGTTATGCTTCATGTAATGTAACGTAATTATTCATAATTTTAATTTTTGCGAGCTATGTTTGTAATAGATGGATTGATATTAATCCAAATGTTTGTGTCTTGTTATTATTTCATACTTAACAAGGCTCATCTGTGTAGTAAAGGGCATTATTAAACACAATACGTGTCGTAAAGTTACAATTGACCTAGGTGAGTGTGCACGTGCTTGTCTTCAGTAAAGGTTCATGTTAGCACGAATGGTGTCTATCATAGTTCCTTAAGTAGCACTTTATTCACGACTCATGTTTAATACTTAAACCTAGTAACCGAATATTCCTCAAAGCAATAAGAAATAACCTAACTCTTTATAAAATACTTTGCTGTAATAGAGTAAGCATCTGGACAGTCGATTGACAACAAAATGAACGGGCGATTTCTAATAAAATGACGGACTATGCATGTTCAAATAATTTAAATAGTTTCTAAACAAAATGTACCTATTCATCCCAATAAACTGTTTACCTACAGCAAATCGCATATTTTCCAATTTTAAAGACCTAACCTTATTGAAACTATCAAACGTTCATTCTCACTATCTGTTATAAGACCATCGTTAGCACTTTTATTCACCTGCCTCATGTGTCTCTTAAATAGTCTGTCGTTCACACCATTGTTTACTGCTACTGTAGCGCCTCCCGATCTCAACAAACGAAGACAATATTTCTTAACATCATCAACATGAGGCTCTTACGCTGAAAGGAATATCTCTCTGAGATTATTGTAAGACATTCTCTTGTTTTCCGTTCTTGTTTTGCAACCGTTTTAGTTAAACATATATTACAAAACAAATAATCCTCGTCAGATAACTTGCCCAATTGAATTAATTTCTTAACCTTTTCAACTGGACATAATTTCTTAATTGTTTTGCCGAAATGTGACCATGCACCATACCTGTTTTTATCTGTCTTACTACTTTCATTAAAACTTGTTATGTACGAGTCATGAAATACAACGTCACATATTCCATTGTTCAAAAGTTGTGTAAAAAACCCAGCCAGTGCTTCTAAAAAGGCACAAATAATTTGCTGTTATTTTCAGCCACATATAATCGGCCATACACTCAATTCAAAAGATTATTATCTATCGGTTCCTTCCTCTGTTTAGGTTTTGCCAACATCCTCTTTGGTGCCTCCAAAATATTTACTACTATTTTAGAATAAGAAGGTGATAACAAGACCGTATATCTCGTGAAACCATTTTATGGCATAAAAAGAAGAAAATAACAGGATAAGATGAGTTAACAGTCTGAATTAAAGATGCTAAATAAATAGCTACTGTCAGAGTCTTTACGGGTAAAAAGTCCACACGCCTGAACCTACATTTCACATCAATCTAATAATACAATCCTGCACAATTATATTTTCTATACAGCATATATAAACTGCAATCTGGTCAGCCTATCCAGTCATATTATTGACATTTGGTATTAAACAAAGGGAGACAACCTCCCAAAATTAGTAAGTTTTCTAAAATCAACATATACTGCTAACATATTCGGAACTTCAAATATGTATTCTTAAACATCCCCTTTTCGTGTTTACACTTCGTATAAAATTTCCTCTCGGTAGGTAAGTCAAACCAGTCAACAACTTGGTTAATGAACACTCCGTTAGGACATTAAAAACCAGAACAACGCAGAATTCCAGCATTGGCATAAGACCGCTTTTGCGCTGTCAAGCTCCATTTATGACCCTATGAATAATTGCTTTGGGAGTAACAAATAATCCTAATTGATCTCCCCAATTTTCTGCAAACGCATCTATACCAACACATGTTTGGTTCCAAAACCTTGAATAACCTTTTTGGCAGCTTTACATTATAATACGATGCAAACCAGTCGATCTCAAGTTCTCTAAAGCAACATTTGCATACTATCATACGATATTTCCCAGTCATCGAATCTGACCTAGAAATCCACTCACTTTCTTAAGAAACTGAATTTTCCATACACAACTTAAATATGTGGTACGCAATATAGTGTAAATCCATTTTTCATAGATCCTGTAAGCGCGGTAGATCTAACACCCTGGTTATCTGTATATCATTTCAACCTTTGATGCTTCACACTGAACTAGCATCCGAATACACTATTTTAGTGCATAAATGGGACTGTTTAAAAAAATATTCAGCAAAGGTAAGTTGTCATTCCAAAAAAGCAACTGCTGCATGCTTTCTTCACTCAGGGTAATATATGAATCCCAATAACGAGCATTCAAAATATCTGCACTCAAATATCTGGTCATTATTTGAGAAATATTTCGAATAACCACCGACATTAAAACCAGTTGGCCAACTGCACTGTCCACTTTTTTAATAGAAACACGTAATTCGTTTTATACTGAGTCAATCTTCTTATTAACTGTAGAATATGCTTTACATAATCTACGGTCTGGTAAAGAACGAACTTCTTAAGTATCGAGATTGCAACATAAAAAACTCAAAATTCTGAACAGGTACCCGTATACATTTCGTTGCGTTTGGAATTAAACCAGAGTTCAGTATATCAATCTTAATTATGGACCCTAATCTTGCTACACTATCATAAGAACCTGAACAACCGAGCCCATCATCTTAAAATACTGTGACAGATAAGCCCTCTGAACGCCATTTTCGTAATAATGGTCTGCATAGCTTATGAAACAAATAACAAGCCGTAGATAATCAAAAAAACAAAACAAGAAATTTATAATATATTGGATTACAGCCATTTCCAACCATTGAAAATCCCAAGTGCTCTGTATGAGGCTCATAACTTTGAACAAAACGACACGCACTTCTCAAATCAAACTCAATCATATAATCACCTTTCTGAATTTATGTTAGTGCAATCTTTTGATATCTAACAGACTGTTTCCGTAAGTGTTTTTTTTTCATTCTCTTCAATCTCGTATCAAGCGTTTTTGCCAGAACTTTTGAACCGGCACAGTTAATGGGTTCACAACATTTGCAGGATCAGCATATTTCAATTAAATGTCTGTCCAAAAAATCTTTAATAGCTTCGAAAACAAATTCTAGTTCTGATAGCCGACTTATTATTTTAACAATGGTTTTCTTTTCAGGCATAGAAAACAGTGGGATTTGGAAGCCATTTTCAATAACGTCTAATAGTAACGTATAAGTATCTTTATTTCTTCAAAAATATAAGTGCTCTTTAAGTCTACCTCTCACGATAATTTGTTTCTATCACTGTTCGTAATAGAAAGAATCATACGTAAAATGCTGAAAATCATACTTACCTTTAATATTGTCAGTGTCATCATTTCCACATACTGTCTCGCTGACCATTGTTTGCACCTGCACGCACATAGGTGTAAGAGAAATTAATCTTCTTCTTATTCAATTTCACTCAACCGGAGAAAATTACAAAATCATCGTGTTGACTGTGTTTACAACCTTGCATATGTAGTATCTACACAATGGTTTACCACAATTAGCGAATGTTAGGTTGCTCCCATACTAAGACCGTTTAAGTTTTATTACTACCTATTTACAAATGTAAGTAACTTACAAAGAAAACTTTAATGAGCAAAAACTGTTCACAGAGTAACGCCATATTTACGCGTGAAATGAGTGCCAGTCCTATAATAATATTTTACCGTTTCCTTTACATATCACGACGAGTATCGCTGAAATTAAATTGTTTGGAACATACATGGTAATGCTGTAATGTGCTTTCGTTTACAGGTTAGAAGATAGATTTATGAACATGAAGTCTGCCTGCACTATGACACCTTTGGTACTACTTTTGTTGGCACTTCTTCTTCCTACTGGTCATGGTAAGCATATCCCGGTTACATTGCGTACTCTATGCGCTAAAGAAGTATGAAACATAATCAACAATAAGGAGATTGTTACATAATATTATAGGTACATTACATATAAACCACATATACCAGAACCTCTTTGTAACGGACGAACAAATAAAAGTGATTTTCCCGCATGCACTTTAAGATGTCATGAGAAAACAACACCTCACATTATCACAACCTTTCCTACATATTTCATTTTCCGTATCCGATGACAAGGTGACCTATTGAAAAAGAACCTTACCATTAGGCTAAGAAACATAGGTGTATTTCGTAAGAAGTCCAAACAATGTCAGCACCTTTGTATTTTTCGGTTAGTGTCTCTTCGCTGCGATAATAATATGTCACCAACTTTATTGCAAAGGTATCATATTTAAAAAGGAAAATAATAAAAATAACCATTTAACTTAGAGTATGATGTTCATTTCAAACGTGAAGTAGACACCATTTATGAAAACATGTGCCGGCGCTTATGGACGCTTGCTGTTGTTTATTCGATTTTGCTAATCCAATGTTACATATTGGACACTGAATTTACTTTTTCCTTTTGCACTAGCATTGTACACGCATATGACATACAGTTTCATTACAAGTGTATATATAAAGTAGTCATTAATGTATAATGTATTTCTTCAATGTCATTTGAAATAATTTCATTGTATTTAGTGAATTGCTTGACAATGGAGAGACATTGCGTTTCTTAAAGGCTTTTAAACAGGATAAACCTTCACATGTAAATTAAGCGATAATTAAACAAAAATATAATACACAGAAAAAAGTGGAAAATATGTCCTTCCTATGCCTCTTTGAATGACAGGTGTATTTTTCTTCTGGATAAAAACTACACCCTTTAAACTAGGGCATTTTACAAATATACAACTCGCTAACCTTTTTTGAGTCATGTTTATATGAATACATTCGTCTCGTCCTGTCTCGACGTTGCATTTAGAGTCTTACTTTAAGGGTGAGTTTGTAAATGTGTATTTAAAATAAAGCGAATTCGGTAAATGTGTGAAACAGCCTGCTGACCATTGTTCCTGCTTTCCTGCATCTGTTGAGGATCTGTCTCTAACCGGTTTCCCCAGGCCTGTTGAGCAGTCCCACGAGTACCGCCTGCCAGAGACCCAGGAACTGTCGGTCTGTTGTGGTCAGTGGCTTGCATGGTGCTCGCCGTCATAGATATTTCGGGCCTTATCCATTCATATCTGATAGCGAGTGGCCCTCACCGTCTAACGGTGTGGAGGTCGATAGCTTCCAGCTCTTCTCCTCTTGTCGTAGCCACAGCCAGCTAGACGCACGCTCTGCAGCTTGGCTCAGTTTTTGGACAGTCCTACTCCTGCCTCTGCTAGTCGTCCCGATTTCTGCCATCAGACAGGCACACAGATTGGAAACAAAATCCCCTGGCTCCTTCTTCAATGGGGAACAGCCATGTGCGATAGCCTCTTTCCCTGCATTGGATAAGAAGCTCTGTGTACTTGTCCTTCTTCCTCTCGAAGGCCTCTTCACATCGTGTTTCCCAGGGTACTGTTAGCTCGATCATGATGAGCTTCTTCCCCGTTTCCGACTACAGTATGATGTCTGGTCTGAGGTTGCACTGGACAATACCTGGGAACACAAGCTTCTTTCCTAGGTCGACCTCCATGTTCCAACCTGTGGTACCATCCAGGATTGATGTTTTCTTGGTTGACTGTGACTTGGTAGCTTCATCCGGCTTCACAAAGTTGATGTGATGTTGCTGAGGGTTACTTCTTCTATCCTTCTTCCTTTCAATTTCCAGCCAGTCAGCCACCTCTCTGAGTACATTGTCATGACGCCATCTAAATCTTCCTTGTGTCAGCGCTGTAGAACAAGAAGACAGGACATGTTCTAGAGTGCCCGGGCGGTCAAAGAGCTTGCATGTTGGGTCTGTCGACAGTCCCCATCGGCAGAGGTTAGCTGGGGATGGTAGGAGGTCATGGACTGACCTGAGTTGGAAGGACAGCCTCAATGGTTCGTACTTCAAGATGTCCTCCCAGGTCAGCTTTCTGTCTCTGGTATCCCATGTGGTCCATGCTCCTTGTGTCCCCATCTCTACCTTGCTCTACCTGCTCTTGCCTTCTGTTTTCTTCTGTTCTCCTGACTTCTTGCTGTATCATGGTACGCCTCTCATTCTGGGCTGCCTGGCTCCACAGAAGTGTCTTCGTTGCACCAATCCCTTGTCGTCCGACAGCAGTCATTCCCACAGTGTCCTTGTGCTTGAGTGCACTCTCTGCCTGGCTGACAGTTTCTGTAGCTGACCATTTTCTGCCTGTACGCGTAACAATCCCTGCTTCCCGGATTTGATCATCAGGAGAATCTCTTAGGGTGAGGATCAGTCTTGTCTTGGCTGTCTTGAACTCCTCCACCAGCGAGGATAGCGGGAGGTGAAGCTGATTGCTCTTCCCATAGAGTCCAACGCTGGAAATACTAGGAGGTCCTCCTAGCCATTTTCTCAGGTGGCGGCTAGTGTTCCTCTATAGTGATTCTATTTGTTGTAACAATATGCTGCTAAGTGAATGGGTATATCTTTTCTAGACGATATATACTTGTTAAATGTAAGCTACAGACAAAAATAAATTAAAACAACGAGCTTGCATATACGTCTTACTAGATAAACCATAACATTATGAAACAAATCGACATTGCCAAATAGTATCTGGTTCAAATGGCCAAAAGCTCATTCAAAACAGCACAAAGTCATCGTAGGAAGTTGCACGTCTTTACGTAAACACAAACCGACTATGGCTCTGCAGGTGTTTTCGATTAAATTTATCATAAAGGTTTTGAAAACGTTAAATTGGGGATAGTTGAGATAATGGGGCAATGCTGGCGGTAGTATGGGTGTCTGTCATTGTCTCTGTCGCACAGATTGAGTTAGAACAAAACAACGTAAACATTGCTTTTTTTTTTCTGCGTAAATTAACACTGCTTTCATGCTTCGCGTAATTGTCATTCAAAGCACAAGGTTAACTTAATGACTTACAATTATTTCATCACGTGCTCTTTATTTAACATAATAAAATATTGCATATGCATGTTTTAATTTCAGCATCAGTCATTTTAGGATGTCCTATCTTTCGGTACATGTCAAATGGAACATGTGTTAAATGCCCTGATAATTGTAGAGTATGTGTCTCTGCCACCAACTGCTCCTTATGTTAAAAGGGGTTCTACGGTCGTGTCTGTGAGAACAGGTGTGCGGAAGGGTGTACAGGGACACGCCACAAGTTTTTCGGACATTGTACCTACGGTTGCCCGGATGGGGAGTACCCAGGAGAAAGTAATGCTTGCCGACTCTGTCCACTGCATTGCTCTGTATGCGAATCCCAGTCAAAATGCGTTATGTGTGAAGTCTGTCATGAAAGATGTCCTGAACATTGTACTATATGCAATAAAACAACAGGAGAGTGCTTACAGTGCAAAGATTCGTACTTAAGGCTAAATGAACAGTGTAAGAGTTGCCCGCAAGGTTGTAGCTCATGTGTCTCTATCAACACTTGCGCCTTGTGCAAGAAATCATATTTCAAACATGATGAGCTGTGTAAGAGTTGCCCATATGGGTGTATATTTTGCAACACTACGGACAATTGCCAAACCTGTGAGGTCGGATTTCACGGTCCAGTCGATGGTCGCCGTCTATATAGGTGTCCAAGTAATGGTGTAATAACGTACAACGTTCCGTACGAAGATGGTCGGTGTGGAATCTAGCAGGACACGAATACCAACATTTGTCATCTACAATATGAGAGTTATAGTTGCACATCAAGCGGTAGCTGCATGCAGGACATTCGATGCCCTAACTAAGTCTGGTGTATGGACCAACAGTACGAACAGACATCATGTGCAATTATCATGCAGTATGAGTGCAAGCATAAATGTAAACAATTACTAAGTATATATAGATGTGAGACAACCTGCACCGTAGACGGTAGCGGCAACACACGTAACAACCCATTATGTAAGGCCGATACCGGCTTTATTAACCTACGAACATTCGAGAACACTGCAAAAGCCGACTGCAGCCAAGAACAAGGTAGCATGTTAAAATTTTCTTTGTTTGGAGAACAAATCGGTTAACTTAAATGTAGTATTAGAAATTTTGGACGAAGGAGTTTTTCCTAAATAATCAAATAAGCCAAAAAATAAGTGTTGCCTGAAAAGTTAATTGACAATGATCTTCTTTGATACTAAGCATTAACCACCTACGTCTTTGCAACCAGGTACTTATCTTTGTGAGTCACACTGCGGGGAAAGCTACAAACGAGCTAACAAAACTTCCCGACAACTTCCGATTGAGATCAGGTTTTATCCTCATCTGTGTAGTCAGCTCTGTCGTCAAGATATTTGTTCGTGCTTATTTACAGATTTTGCAAGCATAAACATTCAGAGCGACGTGTTCGGATTTTTTTACTGACTGACAATAAAGGTAGTGTTTAAATTCATCCTTACTTACAGTATGACTAAATTCCACAAAAGTCTGACGATCTATTGTTACACGCATTTGATATAGTCAACGATACCACAATTACAATACAGGTGCCGCAAGTGCAGTGTACAAAACTCGGCCTTATAACTGTTCCCATTTGACATCTCTTCAGCGTGAGGGTGAGAGTACCTTACGAGTTTCTTAATTACAGATGATCTACCGTGTGCGTGTGTTCACATCCAAGCTAAACAAACGTGTCAATACAAACAACAGCACCCTTGCATGTCTATAAGGAAAAGAAACACGATTAATCTTGGGTAGTTCGTCCGTAAATCTAACCTTATCCATGATCTACTCTAAATTATTACAATATATTCAGGTCGCCGCGAAATCATACCAGGAAAAAACACTCTGTGTTAACACTGGCAGACAATGAATACTAATTAATTGGTAAATTAATAAATTGATATTTGGTAAAATTAGGTTTGAATCGCCTTGTGTAGTTTTTCATTAAATATGATTGCATGTTTTACAGGCGCACAGTTTTTTACAATAACGTAAAAGTCATATATTGACTATACATAAACAATGTTATGTTGTTTTAGTCTCTGGCAATGGACACGATTCCACTACAAGGAAATATGGAATCACGATCGCTGTATTCGCCAGTTTTGTCAGCCAAATTGTCATCGTCATATTTATGTAAGTATGTCATGTATGCACCATCTGACCCTATTGTCCATGTGCTTGTATACAATATAATCGTAATCAGGCCCGAACTTGTTGTTTGTTTGTTTGTTGTTGTTTTCGTTGTTGTTTTTGCTTTTGTTTTTGTTACATCATAGCTACAATTAAAACACATCACAGAATAAAAACTTCACCCGATCACTAGTTTAAGTTGAAGGTTGTGCAGAACGCATAGAACATTTCTGTAATTTGTGGCAAATCGGCCTTTGTGATCGTTTGCCAGTTGTTGACTTATTTTATATAACTATTTTGGTTGAGCGCATAAAACTTAAACAGATAACGTCTCAAACAGTTATGGGAAGTATTTATACTTAATTTATCTGCTCACAAACTGGGCTTTTTGATTGGCACTTAAACATTATTATCAATCAATAAACTTACATGTTCTGTACACAATAACCAGACGTATCTTCTTATGGTTTGTTTTCCTATTAGGTTGTACCGCAAAAGACGTTATCAGAAACAGAAAGCGGAATGGCTGCATACAATGATGCCATCTTTCGACCTAGTTCATAAAGTGTCAGTCCATGAGGGAGACACAAACCTTGGCCATAAATGTGCAGCAACAAGTACCAAAGACAGAGGATATTACGGGAGTAAAGCCACTTTACCTGAGAATTGTTGCCTCTTTGAAATGAGATGTGGAAGACGACGGTCTATCAATTAGTAATCTGTTGTGGAATGAAACCCAAACTGCGACTAATGTAAAAGGAAGTAGATTATGCAACCTGATCGCATTAAGTCACAAAGAAGAGAAAATTTATTTATATCATACTGTCAAATCTAGGTAGACTGTAGGGAGAGCTATTTTGTACAATGGGAACTAATAATACAACTTTACCAATACGCAGTTTACTGTAAAAGGTGCGTAGCCTATGTTTTCTTTTGGGGTATAATAAACCAATCAGAAAATTCACACGGATATGTCCCCATCGAAACCTCTCAAACTACTAGCATAGTTAAATTTAATTGTCTGTGGCATGTGCTTTGTTTAGATTAGAAAGAGAATTATGTTTGGAGGAAAAAAAATAAAAAAAAATATAAAATTAATAATCATGATCCAAATAAAACAATTGCACATGTTAAAACAATTGTGTATATTTGTATTACTCAATTTTATATGGGTGTCTCAATAAACTCTTGACTTGGATGTGATGAAATTCATATATACACATATATCATTAATCTAAGGTGTACATTTTAAGTACGTCAAGCGTGCCCCTTTCTTCCACAATTGTACATTAATGTCTGTAAAGAATGTAACTAAGATTTAAATGAACCGGTCCTACAATTTAAATAACCAAATTGTCTCTGAAATATATATATCGATAAGTGGATATGCCATTAAGCCAGCGATAACCGCCGGACAACACAATGCATTATGTTTGAACAGTCAATGTCCCTATGACTGAATATCTACCTGTGTGTGCTCTACTTAGATGAGACAGTTCATTTATTTGACCTTGGTATGCATGCGACTTTTGTCTCTTTACCAGCAGGCAGGTATACTGTATTTACAGTTTGTATAAACTGTTTACATTGTCAAATATTTAGTACGTCAATACAACTCTATAACCTGCCAAACATTTAAAGTAATCCCGCGTGTACTTAAAGAATAATGATTGTATAGTATTTCCTTGATTTTACCCTGCTTACTACTAACATCATTTTTGCTGACAGACGTGCATTTTCTGGTTGATATTTTGTGAAACTAATCACACTCAAATACAACAATGAAAGTTATCATGCATAATTTATCATGTTTGGTTTTAAAATTCTATAATACGATCTTGACCGTGTGTTACATTAGCATATGATTGTGTTAGTCTGAATAACAGCTATGTTTGTTGTTGTTTGTTTTATTTTTATTTTGGGTGAGGGCTGTTATTGTTTTACTTTTTACATTTACATATGATTGAAAATAAATCAATCGTTTTTAATAGTTTTTTGGATGGGTATTGGATTTGCAGGCATTTTTGCAAATACTGTGCATTTCTATCATCATAGGACAGGGGCATTTATGAGATGTAAAATGTTGACAGTTTGAAGATAATTGGGAACTATGGTAAGTATTTATGACCTTTGGTACATAATTATCTATAATGTAAACATTGCAATCCCTAGTAACAATCATATATTAAGGCCATAAAAAATTGATTTTCTGTTTCTCAGGCACCGGCGCATTCGTTTTTTCACCCCCGCTTCAATTTTTTTTTTATTCAAAGAATCGTGCCCATATTTTCGTCAAACTAAATTTTGTTTTCGATACCACTGAGTCATTTTTAATAGTAGCGTGTAACCTTCAAGCGCAGCATCTCCGCTACCCAGATTACGTACAGTATTAAATGAGCTCACTGTGTAGGCTGTGAGAAACCAAGAGTAATTTATGCAAGTCAAAAACTAACTGAAACAGAAAAGTTGTTTTGCAACAATTGTTAAGATCTCTTTGAATATTCTTGTGGTGGTTCTCTTCAAGAACTAAAGTCACCCGATGACTGTCCCGAAAATTAATTGATTGAAAAAGTGTATGTAAGAGCAAACCTAACTTGCACATCAGCTGTCGAGATTCCATATTTTAGTGTAGGTTGTTTCAAGGATGTTTGCTACAACTGTGGGATTGTCAACAACATCGATCGTCAAGATGGACAATACCCAAGTTGTCCAAAATGTAGGGAGAGCAAAAACGTTTCTCTAAAGCGGAAACGAAATGTTTGGGCAGAAAAACCAAATAACAAAAAAAAAAAAAAGTAATGACTGCATGTAACTTATGACTGTTTGATAATGAATCATGTTTTGGCGTAAAAAAGTTGTTTGTTCCCACTAATCCCATCAACCCTATTTCTTGTACTGACATAGTAACAATTTTGGGGGTGCTTGTTGACGATTTGAGAGGAAAAATAGGATTTTTTGGAATTAGAAACTTTTGTTTCATATCAAATTTGAATACAGAATGTGGTTATTATCATTTATGTGTAAAGTTGCATATTGCATTATGCATGTGTTTGACATTTAAAAATAAGGAATCAGACATCTTTGCAGTTAACATTGTGTTTGAGGTTGCTTACTGTGATGTTATTAATACTTGAATTTTGATAATGATTAATATGTGGACCTGGTTAGTGATTGTATTAATGTTTTTGAGAGCATTAAATGCAATGGTTACAGCTCTTGTTATGTTATAAAACATATTAGCTGAACTGTAAAACTGTATTTTAATTTGCTGTTCAAATATTTTTATTATTAAAGGCAATATAGATAAAATCCTCACTATAAACATTGCTATTTACTGGGAAACGAGAAATAAAAAAAAATCTGACGCAAAAAAAATAATAAATAAATAAAAATTCGCTCCCTCGCATTCGTTTTTTTTCAAAAATGTGCCTGAGAAACAGAAAATCAACTTTTTATGGCCTAAAGCAACTTGGTCATATGTGTTGAAAATCACACTTTTGTCTTTTTTGTTCGATGGATAAAAAACACAGTGAGTATATGAGTTAAATACAACATCAGACCATTAGATTATATGTGAACATTTTGCCTCACAAAAGGTCTGACCCCTCTTGCAGAATCATGTCTCAGTTGAGTTATTGCTCAAGCTTAATATTTGACCGTTTAATGCTTACTCTTGTAATGTCTCTAATGCAAAACCTTAACCATGACAGATTGAGTATAACATAATTGTAACAGCACGTGTCAGTAAGAAGTTTTCTTGAAGGAAAGGTTTTTGAGCAATGTTTCTGCAAGTGAGGCCTGGACATCTTTATGATGAAAGTATCAAAAGTGTCCTGATGATTGTCAACTCTTTCAACATATTTGAATCTCAGCTGCCTGGAATAGCTCAGAACTATGTGTGTAGGGATAGTGTTATAAATGGTACCCGGCTTACATTGATATTAATGTAATTATTTGACTAACTGAAATATACGGATGGGGAGGTTCAGTGCGTCATGAACATACATTCACTTAACCTCTGACCTGGATGCTTTAGAATATTATAAATATATGTACATATATGCTTATAATGTATTATAAGTTTTTAACTAAAACGTATAATGATGTTTAAATGGTCTTAAAGGAATACTTATGGTTAATAAATGTTAATGCTATGTAATACAAAAAAAAATCTTCACATCTTTTTAGTTACCGTATGTACTTGTGTATAAGACACTCTTCTTTTTAGTGCGCACTCATGCATAGTATGCTGTGTCAGGTGCATATTTGCAGCATGTGTGTATGTTAAGTGCACAATTTTATCAAGTGCTATATATAAAATTGGAATCAGTGTCAAGCCACTCTAAGCCATCTATTATTTTATTTAAATTGTGTTTGCATTTTACTAATGCATCTCTGCATGATTATGAGTACATGATGTCATAATGATATGTTTAACGAGGGGCTAATTGAAACATTTGATAAATGGGGATATTATGATTGTAAATGTATTTTTATCGTGGCATATTTTATGTAATTTTTACCATGGCCACTACCACAATATTTTGTCAGATCACTTTCTATTGCAAGGATAAGCTACTCATATGATCAAAGTAAAATTTTAAAGTTAATACTTGCCTCAGGCTGTTTGTAAGAGTATCTTTTAAATAAATTGAAAGCGTTGCAAATTTTGCATACATACGGCCTGATGAGTTTGACATTTTTTTCTAAATTGTTTTAAATTTGTATATTGTACACATGCTATTAGTGCTGGTAGTTATTCATTGTATTTTAAGATCAACCTCATTTACAACAAAAATAGGATTATTCCTCGAGTGATTTTATATTGGCTAAATTATTTAGCGGAGGACTGTAGTATTGCCTGAACCTGTAGTTCAAGGTCACTACAACTGCTGCATGCCAAAATAACAGGGTCAATTTGAATTTATCCAATTAATGACAATGTGATCAATCAACTGCAAGGCTATAAAATATTAACTTGATCATAACTAATTACATTCTGCACTTGTTAGTATATTGATATGATACTATTGTATTGTGTATCTACTTTTTATGACAATTTTTATCCATTGCGTACAGTTTAAGCATGTAAGGCAACTTCCAAAGCAGACCGACTGATGGTTTTATGGTTCGAATATAGTCAGAGAGTGATCCATATTCATTGTTGTGACAAAGCTTGAAACCTTTTTAATGTGATATGTTTGTTAACTGATATATTGTAAATGTTTTGTAGAAATAAAGGCTTTGCAATGTCATTTATTGGATTGTACATTCATTTTCAATCAGCACAACTTTTAACAAAAATTTGAATTAATAGTTCACTTGAATCTTGATAGCAGTTTTGCTGCGTAATCAGGTTCCCACACGTGCAGATTCATGAGACACATTACACAATCAGATAGTTCTACCACACTATCTCTTTTACTTTGACATGCTCCTACTCTTACACGCTCCCACCTTGTCATTCCAATTTTGATACACTCCACCTCTCATGTATACTTAAACACGCTCCCACTCCTACCCGCTACCACCCTCTCACTCCTACTTTGATACACTCGCACTCATAACCGCTACCACCCTCTCACCCCTACTTTGATACTCACCCACTCCTACCAGATGACACCCTATCTCTCCTACTTTGGTACACTCACACTCTTACCCACTCCCACCCTCTCGCTCCTACTTCGGTGCACCCGAACTCTTACCCGCTCCCACCCTGCCACTTCTACTTTGATACATTCCCACTCATACCCGCCCCCACCCTCTCACTCATACTTTGATACACTGAAACTTTCACTCCTACTTTGGTACACGCCCACTCTTACCCGCTCCCACCATCTCACTCATGCTTTGATACACCCCAACTCTCACTCCTACTTTGATACTCTCCCACTCTCACTCCTACTCTGATACACTTCCACTCCTACCCGCTTCCACTCTCTTACACCTATTTTAATACATTCCCACTTCTACCAGCTCTCACCCTCTGACTCCTACTTTGAAACACTCCCACTTCTACCAGCTTCCACCATCTCACTCCTACTTTGAAACACTCCCACTCCTTTCTGCTCCCACTCTCACTCCTACTCTGATACACTCCCACTGCTACCAGCTCCCACGCTCTCCTACTTTGATACATTCCTAATCCTTTCCTCTCCCACCTCTCTACTCCTACATTGAAACACTTCAACTCTCACTCCTACTTTGATACTCTCCCACTCTCATTCCTACTTTGATACCTTCCCACTCCTAATCACTCCCATTCTCTGACTACGACTTTGAAACAGTCCCACTCATTCCTACTCCCACTCTCACTCCTACTCTGATAGACTCCCACTGCTACCAGCTCCCACCCTCTCCTACTTTAATACACTCCCATTCCTTTCTCATTCCTTACTCCTACATTGAAACACTTCAACTCTCTCTCCTACTTTTACACTCTCCCACTCCTACCCACTTCAACCCTCTCACTCCTACTTTGATAATATCCCAATCCTACCCGCTCCGTCCCTCTCGCTTCAGCTGGAAACGATTCCACTATCTCACTCCTACTATGACACTGTTACACTGTCCCGCAACCACGCGCTACTTCGACATGCCCCCACAATGCCCTTTTTGAAACCTTTCCTCCAATCTTTTATAATTTGACATTTTCCCACCCTTGTACTCCTACTTTGACACTTTCCCACACTCTCACTCCTTGTTTGACACATTCCCACCCTCTCGCTCCTGCTTTGACAAAATCCCACGCTCTCACTCCTAGTTTGACACTTTCCCAATAACTCACTCCTTGTTTGACACTTTCACACCCTCTCGCTCCTAGTTTGACACATTCCCACCCTCTTACTCATATTGTGACACTTTCCCACCCTTGCACTCCTAGTTTGACACTTGCCCACCCTCTCACTCCTTGTTTGACTCTTTCCCACACTCTCACTCCTTGTTTGACACTTTTTCACCCTCTCACTCCTTGTTTGACACTTTCTCACCCTCTCACTCCTTGTTTGACACTTTCTCACCCCCTCACTCATACATTGATACGCTCACGCATTCGCCTCTTGACACACGTCCCTACCTTGACACACTTTCACTTTCTCAATTGTACTTTGACAATCTACCAAACTCTTTCCCGTTGACACGCTCCTACAATCACACCTCACTCCCACACTCTAACTTTAACACTTTCTCACTATCCTTTCCACCTCACACCTTCATACACTCACGTTCTCTCCCACTCATTCCCACATCCACTTTCTTCTTTCTACACAACGGACAGTATCCACAATTTGCGCAGGTGGGACATGAACCCACGACCAGTCATATGCGTTGCCATGGAGGTGATACATCAACGATATATTTGAAACTAATTTTTAATCCTTATTAAAATACAATCAATTACTTATTGTCACATGTAAATGGATTCACACCTAATCATTGGAATCAATGGCTTTTGCTTACAAGCATTGTTAAAGTTGTAATGAAATGAAATTTTTTGTTTTTCTCAAATGTGCAAAATTCAGTCTTAAAGCGAGGGCATTAAAGGTGGTATCCGACAGTTTGAACCAAATATTTTTCTTTTTCTTACATAACCTAATAAGGCATTGTTACCTGAAAATGTCCTGCCAAATACTGTTTATTGATGTACTAGATCTGTGTGAACAGTGACGCATAAATCCCCACTCGTGATAGCAAATGGGTATTTCCTTTCTGAGCCACGCAGCAGAGACAGCTATTTTAAAATTGTTTTGCGATAACGTTATATCGTCCGCTGTGACGTCGTCATCTATTTTTAGCAGGGACGACTCTCGTGCTTATCTATATATTTGGAAAGAAAAGACATTAATGTGTTTTTTATTCCTGTCTAACAATATGGGAAGTGTTGTAAATTTCTTTACTTAGACTAAACTATGGGTGTATGCTGAAATTATGCCCTTAATTCCCCAAAGCAGTGGTAAGGAATCGTTATATGTTAATTTAATATAGGCAAACTGTCGGATACGACTTTTTAAACAATGCTACTATCGCAAACCTAACATTAGAAAAGTATCCACGCCCCTTCTAAGGTCAATTCCTAGACCAGTCCCTGCTGACAAAACTTTCTTCCTAAACCCATAACAACACCCATAAATTAAATTAATAGTGTTTTTCTTAGTGGACTTATTTAAAACTGCTTTAACAATATAATGAGATATTTGAGAAATCAAAGTGAGAAATTTGCGATATCAGTCAGTCAAACAAAACTGCGATATATTAAAGGTCGTATCCGACTTTTTGGACCAAATATTTTCATTAAACATCTTAATGTACGATTGTTACCTGAACGGATCTAGCAAAATGGTGTTTACTAATGTACTACACCTATCTGAAAAGTGTACCATAATGCAACAATCGTCATTAAAACATGTATTTCCTATCTGAACCACTCTGCACAGTTATCTATTTTTTAACTGAACTAGAAAACCCAAAACACGTGACCACTGATGTTTTAGCTCATCCACGTCATCCGCTGTGACTTCGGTGTCTATTTTAAGCAGAAATCCCCCAAATTATTCTAATTTATAGATTTGGAAAGAATGAACATTTTAAGTGTTTATTAACGAGTTTTACTGCCCCAAAATTGAGATACTGTTGAAAATCGTCAAAGCTTATAGATTTGAAAAGTGTAGTATAATAGATGATGGAAGCCAAAGTGTTGATTGTCTAAAAAAACTTTTATTTAGAACAAAACACGATTTACGGGCTAGGGGCTGTGTCCGGTCCTACTGCGAGGCACACATACACACGAACACACACACACACACACGCACACACACACGCGCGCACACACACACACACAGACGCAAACATAGGCACACACACACGCGCGCGCACACACACACTCGCTCTGGAGGCTAGCTATGCTGCGACTCCGTTTTTATCAAGACTTCTCGTTTATATACCCGCGGTTGCTACGATAATAACAAACAAAGCTAGTTCTTATGTAAGTGTAATACAATTGGGCTAGACAGATAATTACGTTTATATCAATATCTCCGTATAGTTGTGTAAAAGTCAGGCCCGCGAATGATTTACAATCTGCCCCTTATATTACTGATTATGTCACAAAAGAATGAACATTGTAAGTGTTGATTAACGTCTTTTACTGCCCCAAAATTGAGATACTGTTGCAAATCGTCAAAGTTAGATTTAAGTATGATAATTTTCTACAGAATTATACACAGATACCCCAAATAGAGGTCAGATATTGTTACATATATTATATGCAGGCAAACTGTCGGATACCACCTTTAAAATGTTACACTATATATCCCACCCTTTCTTTAGATGACTGTACGAAACAGCTAGAGAGTACAGCGCCAATCTCTGAGTCATGCTTGCTGAACATAAATATCTAAACGCATTTATATGCGATAAAGACACCTCATCTAACGAACGACAACTCCGGACATCCGATGGGTAGTTGGACTTAAAGGTGGTATCCAACATTTTGTCTCTATCTAATTCATGTAAAAGTTTCTGACCCCTCTCCTGGGAAGTTTGAGCATGATCGATGCATAAACTTATACTTAAGTTTAAGTAAAGTCTGTTTATAACATAAACACAAGTGTCGAAGAGCACAAGTCATGATTTCTGTCGTTTTAACAGTCCGCTCTTTCCAAATCTATAAATAAGCATGATGGGGATTTTAGCTAAATATAGACATGACGTCAGAGCTTATTACTCGGGCGAGTATGTAACGTGATCCTAAAAGTAAGTGGTCACGTTTTGGTTTCCTTTTTAAAAAATTGCTAACCGCGCAGCGTGGCTCAGATAGGAAGTACATGTTTGCAATGACGAGTCGGGATTTATGTTTCACTGTTTATACATATCTCGGGCGTCATTAAACAGCATTTTGCAGAACCCTTTCAGGTAACAATGACTTCTTTGGTTAAAAAAGTTTTTGGTCCAAACTATCGGATACCACCTTTAAACTGAGCTGAAAATATTATCGAATAATTAGCCTTCACAATGACATAAACATGCTTTACCAATTTAGGTATGGATCAATTCAATTACATGTAATTTCATTACGTAACTATTCTTTTATGAAAATCACTGAAGCAATAAAAAAAATCTCAAAACCATCGTACACCACTGCTAACGGGTGAGAAACCCCCCAGCCTAACCCATGTGGTTCGAAGTTGTCAAAATTTCTACGCTATATACGTCCTTAAGAAGTGGAAGTGATATTCACAGTAGATTGCTGATGTGAACATATGTAGATGATTTCCGGTATATGACTATATCTATTTTCCTGTAGTACAGTTGTTTTAAAAGATGTGGAGTCACCAGACATGAATATATATTTGTATATTTTACTTCAGTCCAGTTGTTTTAATAGTGTATCGTACTCATACAGGATAGAACGGCAACTTGCCAATTTACCGTTCCAATTTACATTCTAATTCTTGTTTGACATTTAACTTTCCATTAGACACTCCAAAGCCATAGCAGATGTATTGAAGACGTATTACCTTAGTTAACAACTTATACAACCACGTGACACAGTCTTAAAACAACAACAACAACAGCAATTATACGTCAAACATTTCTCAAGTGATACCTTTAGCAGTTAAGACCACCTATAAAGTAAAAAAAATCAAAACCATAATCATTGACCGGCTGCAAAAATACCAAAAAGGCAATAAATCTGCAAATAATTAGAGATTTAAATGAAATAGTATAATAGTTATCAGCACAATTTATGCTAAGGGACAGCGCCATGACATACGGCAACCCTTCGAATAAGTAATACAGTAAAACAAAATTACTGACAAATTCAACTTCGTCATATTAATGGAACTACATGCAATGCAACAAATTGTAGTAGTGTTATTATATTTCTACGGTAACTGTTATAGTTAAAGATGTCCAGATTGTGTTAAACATTAAAGAGGAAAACGATATAAATGACTCAACTCAATAAATGTAGTATATTATTACATCTATAAGCACTAGGCTCTGTACAAAACACATAGAAACAATAACAACACGTACACACAGATAAACATGTCTCGCTTAAAAAGTAATATAACTATTAAAAGATGTCCAACGTCAGGCAGCACAAGTTCTTCATGAATAACACCATCAAGCATGACGAGATCAGAGTCATTGATCATATTTAGTTATTTTTACTTGAAATACCCAGAAAACTTGACATATTGGTATTACCATATGTTGATACTACATTCCGCATATGGAGGCCAGTTAGATAATATATGCGAAAAACTGTGATAACGTATACATTTTAAACATGGGTCTCATAGATAAATAGATATACAACATAAGATAATATAATATAGAATTTTAAGCTTCCAGAGCCTGTGACAGACCTTTATAGGTCGATTAGCTGTGATATATAATACAACAATTTCAATATAAATTTTTAATCTTGCATAATTGTTTAATACACTTTTAAGCTGTGATTTAGATCACACAATTTATAACATAGCTTTTTAAGTTAGTGAACCTTATTTCGATCAGAAATAAGGACCTAATTTATATGAGGATACTAAGAATAATAACATGTTAAGAAAACATAAGCAAAGCCTAATAATAAGGACATACACCCCACAAATCCAGACATGAAAACAATAAATCAATAAGCCATTACTATAATATATTCCTGTTATAATGTTCTCGCCATAAACCTATAAGTGAAGGGCGAGGGTAAACAAATACGTTCGTTCGTCATTTATCATCAAGATTGAGTGAGTAATAAACATAAAACATAACTGACACCGGTAAGTACACGTTGAATAAATCATAGGCTTTATGAGTGTTTGCCAAGTTTAAAATGTGAATGCTAAAATAAATGTAAAACACATGAGACTGTGCCAAGTTTGAAAACGATAGCTTACCGCATAATAGCGGTTCGGCTAAAGAGATACATAAGACATACGTAGTTTTATATATTGATAGAGATTTGCGGAGACAATACATACATATATATAATGGACAATTATTCATATACGTACCTTAACTTGGTTGAAGATCATAGCCAAGCATTTTAGCGCTTACGCGCGTCCAGTAGTGTGTTAAAGATTTCATGTGTTGTCAATTCAAATTATCCATACTGATTTTGAAAAAACTTATTAAATATGTACGTACTTGTCCTCCGTAACTTGAGCACGAATGGTGTCCTTAAGTGACATACCATTCACGATTTACGTTAATTACTTTAACCTAGTCGGTTGATCTAAAAAAAACAAGGCAAAATGCAATTCTTTTCACTTAAATGAAAATCACATGTTACAATACATGATTAATTTATGTTGTACAATCAATTTAAGTGGCTACTGCATGTCATAACAATCATATAACGAAAATTTAATTTTATTCATATCTGAAAGCCCGTCATTATTGATTTTAATTGTAAAGTAAAATTATCTATGTCCGTCTTGTCTGACTGTACAAAACGAAATCCTCGTGCATATATTACAACGCCACTTACATTCAACTAAGAGAAATTTATTTTCTTCTTATGCGATTCCACTCAACCGAAGACAATTACATTTCCTTAAGTAACACTCCATTCACGATTTACGTTAATTACTTTAACCTACTCGGTTAACCTAAGATTCTTTTCAACTTTCCTGACAACCAAAATATTCATCAAACCAATAAGAAATAAACCAACACTTTATAAAATACTTTCCTGTATTTGAGTACGTTTCTGCACAGTCGACTGAAAACAAAAAGAACGGGCAATTTCTAACAAAATGACGGACTATGCAATTTCAAATAATTACAAATATGTACTTATTCATCACAATAAACTGTTTACCTACAGCAAATCGCTTATTTTCCAAGTTTAAAGACCTAACCTCAATGAAACTGTTAAATGTTCATGCAAACTATCTTTTATATAACCATCCTTTAAACGTTCACTCACCCACCGCGTGTCTCTTAAAAGTCTGTCGTTCAGACCATTGTTTAGTGCTACTGTAGGGTCTCCCAATCTCAACGAACGAAGATAATATCATCATCAACATAAGGCTCTTATGCTTCTTGGAATACCGTTTTTAGTTAAACATATATTACAAAACATAATCCTCGTCAGATAACTTGCCTGATTGAAATAATTTCTTAACATTTTCAACTGGACATAATTTCGTATTTGTTTTGTCAATAAGTACCCATGCACAATCCCTGTATTTATCTGTTTTACTATTTACCTTAAAAATTGTCATGTACGAGTTGATGAGTTAGCAGTCTGAATAGAAAATGCTTAATAAAAAGCTTTGCGGATAAAGTGTCCCCACACCCCAACCCACTATACAACGCACATTTATGAAAACACTTTTATATTTCAAGTCTGTACTGTGTGCGCGTGACTAATGAAACAGGTCGGGGAGTTGGTCCACTTTCTCCACCAAGACATCCGGCAGCCCCTTTTATCGTCTTCATTGATCTGGAAGAATAAATGTATAAAACAACTAAATATAGCATGTCTAACACAAACATATTAAAATTGTAGGAAAATGTGTGCATAATGATGTCAGTTAGAATACAAACCAATAGTAAACATAATGTTAACGTTGTAACAATCCAATACTGTCATTTTTTGCAATACTGCATCCAAATGCGATCCCGTATGAAAGTTTTACATACAGCTAGATACATATTCAGACGATATCGCCTTTGCAATACTGCTTTTCTGCGATTCCGCACAAATGTTATTAGCACAATGTGTGTATATCATTTGTAATAATCAAAACTATATTCTGCGATTCCGCATCAATCTAATAATAAAATTCTGCACAATTATATTTTCTGTACAGCATATATAAACTGCATTCTGGTCAGGCTATCCAGTCATATTATTGAAATTTGGTGTTTAACAAAGGGAGACAACCTTCCAAAATTAGTAAGCCTTTATGACAAGTGTACTTTCCTTGACTAAAATCAAAATATATATTGCTAACATATTCGGAACTATAAATCTGAATAATCAAACATCCCCTTTTCGTGTTTACACTTCGTATAAAATTTCCTCTCTGTAGAAGTCAAACCAGTAAACAACTTGGTTAATAAACACTCCGTCAGGACATAAATCTCTCCAGAACAACGCATATTTCCAGCATGGGCATACGACCGCTTTTGCGTTGTCATGCTCCATTTATGACCCCATGAATAATTGCTATGGGAGTAACAAACAATGCTAATTGATCTCACCAATGATCAGCGAACGCATATATACCAAAACATGTTTTTCCAAAACCTTCAATACGTTTTTGGCAGCTTTGCATTATCATACGATGCATCCCAGTCGATCTCAAGTTCTCTCAACCAACATTTGCATACTATCATACGATATTCCCCAGTCATCGAATCCGACCTAGGAACCCACTCCATTTCTAAGAAAACGAATTTTCGATACAGAACTGAAATATGTAGTAAGTAATATCTCGTAAGTCCCTTTCTTCACAGATCGCTGTAGATCTCACACCCTGGTTATCTGTATACAATTTTATACTGTGATGCTTCACACTGAACTTGCATCCGAATACACTATTTTGGTGCATAAATGGGACTGTTTCAAATCTTTTTTTATAACAAAGGCAAGTTTTCATTCCATAAAGGCAACTGCTGCATGCTTTCTTCACTCAAGGTAATATATGAATCTCAATAACGAGCATTCAAAATATCTGCACTCAAATATCTGGTCATTATTTGAGGAATACATGTATTTCCAATAACCACTTACATTGAAATCAGTTGCCCAACTGCAGTAACCACGTACTTTGTTTTTTACTGAGTCAATCAACTTATTAATTGTAGAATATGCTTAACATAATCTACGATCTGGTATAGAAAGGACTCCTTCTTAAGTATCGAAATTGCAACCCAAAAACTCCAAATTCTGAACAGGTGACCATATTCATTTTGTTGCGTTTGGAAAAAAAACATAGTTCAGTATATCAGTCTTAATTATGGACTCTAATCTCGCTGCACTCTCATAAGAACCCGAACAACAAAGCCCATCATCTACAATCATTGTGACAGATAATCCCGCTGATAATAATAATGGTCTTCATAGCTTATTAAACAAATAAAAGCGGTAGATAATCCACAAGGCAAAACAAGAAATTTATAATATATTGGATCACCGCCCTTGGCAACCCATGAAAATCCAAAGTACTCAGAATGAGCATCAAAAAATGATGACCACTTCTTACATTAAGCTTTATCATACAATCACCTTTCTGAAGTAATGTTAGTGCAATTTTAATATCTTTTGATATCTAACTGTCTGTTTTCGTAAGTTTTTATTCACTTCTCTTCAATCTAATATCAAGCGTTTTTTGCCAGAAATTTGAACTGGCACAGTTAATGGATTCACCACACATGGAGCTTCATTGCCTATTTCAATTAAACGTCTATCCAATAAATCTTTTATAAATTCGAAATCAAATTCTGGTTCTGAAATAGACGACTTATTATTTTACAATGGTTTCTCACCAAGTAAGACCACTTAAGATTTAACATTTCATATTTACAAATGTACGTACCATACAAGGAGAACTTTAATGAGCAAAAAATGTTCACAATGTAACGCCATATATACGAGTGAAATGATTGCTAGTCCTATAACAATATTTTACCAATTTCTTTACATATCACGAAGAGTATCGCTGAAATTAAATTGATTGGAAGATAAATGGTAATGCTGTAATGAGCTTTCGTTTACAGGTTAGAAGGTAGATATATGAACATGATGTCTGCCTGCACTATGACTCCTTAGGTACTACTTTTGCTGGCATTCCTCCTTCCTACTGGTCAAGGTAAGCATACCTCGGATACATTGCGTACTCTATGCGCTAAAGAAGTATGGGACATTACCAACAATAAGGAGTTTGTTACATGATATCATAGACATATAGACCACAAGATTCGCACATAACATCTAATTAAGAATTGTATCGTTATCGGATCATAGCAGAACCTTTTCATGACCAAAGAACAAACATAAGTGATTTTTCCGTATGCACTTTAAGATAATGTCCTGAGAGCAACACCTCACATAAACATAGCATTTCCTACATATTCCATTTTCCGTATCCAATGATAAGGTGACCTGTTAAAAAAACCCTGTCCACAAGGCTAACAAACATAGGTGTATTTCGTAAGAAGTCCCTACACTTTCAGCATTGCACTTTTGCATTTTTCGGTTAGTGTCTGTTCGGTATTAAAATGTCACCAATTTTATTGCAAAGGTATTCTTTTTAAAAAGGAAAAAAAAAATAACTTAACCATCTAACTAAGCATAGGATGTTCATTCCAAACGTCAAGGAGACACCAGTAGACAAAAAAGTGTGCCGGCCCTTATGATCGCTTGCTGTTGTTTATTCGATTTTGCTAATCCAATGTTACATATTGGACACTGAATTTACTTCTTCATTTTGCACTAGCATTGTACACGGGGATATCAAACAGTTTCATTACAAGTGTATATAATAAACAGTCATTAATGTATAATGTATTCCTTCAATGTCACTTGAAATTACTTCGTTGTATTAAGGGAATTGCATGACAATGGAGAGACATGGCTTTTCTTAAAGGCTTTTAAACAAGATAAACCTTCCCTAATACACAGACAAACGTGGCAAATCTGTCCTTCCTATGCCTTTTTGAATGACAGGTGTTTTATTTCTTTTGTATAAAAGCTACACTCTTCAAACTAGGGTATTTTCATAATGTATAAACTCGATGAACGTTTTTTGTAGTCATGTTTACATAAATACATTCGTCTCATTCCGACGCTGCATTTATAGTTTTACTTTAAGGGTGAGTTTGTGAATGTGAATTCCAAATAAAGTGAATTCTGCAACAATATGCTGAGAAGTGAATGCGTACATCTTTTCTAAACGATGTATAATTTTTATTGTAAGCTACAGACAAAAATAAATTAAAACAGCGAGCACGCATATACGTCTTACTAGATAAAGCATAACATAATGACACAAATCAATATTGCCAAATATAATCTGGCTAAAATGACCAAAAGCTCATGCAAAACAGCACAAAGTCATCGTAAGAAGTCGCATGTTTTGACGTAAATACAAACCGGCTATGGCCCTGCAGTTGTTTTCGATTAACAATTTATCATAAAGGTTTTGAAAAACGTTACATTGCTGGATAGTTTTAGAGGATGGGACAGTGCAATGTTGGCGGTAGTATGGGGGCTTGTCATTGTCTTTGTCGCACAGACTGAGTTAGAACAAAACAACGTAAACATGTTTTTTTTTCTGCGTAATTTAACACTTCTTTCATGCTTCGCGTAATTGTCATTCAAATCACAAGGTTAACTTAATGACGGAATATTATTTCATCACGTGCTCTTTATTTAACACGTGTTCATATATCAGTAATCAAAATGTACACTCCGTAATAAAATGTAGCATATGCATGTTTTAATTTCAGCATCAGTCATTTTAGGATGTCCTATCTTTTGGTACATGTCAAATGGAACATGTGATAAATGCCCTGATAACTGTAGAGTATGTGTCTCTGACACCAACTGTTCCTTGTGTGGAAATGGGTTCTACGGCCGTGTCTGTGAGAACAGGTGTGCGGAAGGGTGTAAAGGGACTTGCCACAACTTTTTCGGACACTGTACCTACGGTTACCGGGGCAGTAATGCTTGTCGACTCTGTCCACTACATTGCTCTGTGTGCGAATCCCAGTCGAAATGCGCTCTGTGAGAAACTAGACACTTCGGTGAAGTCTGTCAAGGAAGATTTTGTGAGCATTGTACTATATGCAATAAAACTACAGGACAGGGCGTACAGTGCAAAGTCTCGTTTTTTAGGCTAAATGGACAGTCTAAGAGTTGCCCGCAAGGTTGTAAACTCATGTGTCTCTATCAACACTTGCCTCTTGTGCAAGGAATCATATTTCAAACATGATGAGCTGTGTAAGAGTTGCCCACATGGGTGTATATATTGCAACACTACAGAAAATTGCCAATCTCGTGAGGACGGATTCCACGGTCCAGTCGATGGTCGCTGTCTATACAAGTGTCCAAGTAATGGTGTTATAACATACAACGTTCCGTACGAAGACGGTCGGTGTGGAATCTGGCAGGACACAGATACCAACATTTGCCGTCTACAGTCTGAGAGTCACAGTGTCACATCAAGCGGTAATTGCATTCAGGACACTCGCTGCCCTTACTCAGTCCGGTGTATGGACCAACAGTACGGACAGACATCATGTGCAACGATTATGCAGTATGAGTGCACGCATAAATGTAAATATTTGCTAAGTATTTATGTATGTGAGACAACCTGCACCGTACACGCTAGCGGCAATACACGTAACAATTCATTATGTATGACCGATACCGTCTTTATTAACCTACGAACATTTGAGAGCACTGCAAAAACCGACTGCAGACAGGAACAAGGTAGTATGTTTAAATTTTCTTTGTTTGGAGAACAAATCGGTTAGCTTAAATGTAGTATTAGAAGGTTTGGACGAAGGAGTTTTTCCTAAATAATCAAATAAGCCAAATAAATAAGTGTTGCCTGAAAAGTTAATTGACAATGATCTTCTTTGATACTAAGCATTAACCACCGTCTTTGCAACCAGGTACTGATCTTTGTGAGTCACACTGCGAGAAAGCTACTAACGAGCTAAGAAAACTACCTGACAACTTCCGATTGTGATCATGTTATATGCTCATCCGTGTAGTCCGCTCTGCCGTCGAGATATTGAAACAGTAATTACGTTCGTGCTTATTTACAGATTTTGCAAACATAAACATTTAGAGCGACGTGTTCGCATTTTTTTACTGACTGACAATAAAGGTAGTGTTTAAATTGATCCTTACTTACAGTATGACTAAATTCCACAAAAGTCTGACGATCTATTGTTACACGCATTTGATATAGTAACAGGACACCACAATTAAAATACAGGTGCCGCAGTTGCAGTGTAAAATCACGGCCTTGTAACTGTACTCATTTCACATCTCTTTAACGTGTGGGTGAGAGTACCGAACCGTCGACTTAATTACAGCTGATCTACAGTGCAAATTTGTTTACATCCAAGCTAAACAAACGTGTTAATAAAAAACAACAGCACATTTGCATGTCTATAAGGAAAGGAAACACGGTAAATCTTGGGTATTTCGTCCGTAAATCTAGACTTTTCGAGCTCCATGATCAACTCTCAATTATCACACAATTTACCTTGTGTAGATTTTCATTACATTTAATCTCATGTCTAGACGGCGCAAACTTATATACAATAAAGCAAAAGCAAAAGTCATATATTGACGATACATATACTATATTATGTTGTTTTAGTCTCTGGAAATGGACAAGATTGCACTATAATGAAACATGGAATCGCGATTGCTGTACTCGCCAGTTTTGTCAGCCAAATTGGCATCGTCATATGTATATAAGTATGTCATGTATGCATCATCTGACCCTATTGTCCATGTGCTTGTATACAATACAATTGTAAACAGGCCCGAACAAGTTTTGTTGTTGTTGTTGCTTTTAACCCGTCTCATCATAGCAAAATTCCAACACAACAAAGAAAAAAGGCACACCCAAAACACTAGTTCAAGTTGAGGGTTTTGCAGAACGCATATAAAATTTCTGTAACTTGTGGCAAATCGGCCTTACTGATTGTTTGCCAGTTATTGACTCATTTTATAAAACTACTTTGCTTGAACGCATAAAACTTAAACAGATAACGTCCCAAACAGCCAGGGGAATTTAATCTATTAGCAAAACAACACACTTGCTCACGAACTGGGCTTTTTGATTAACACTTAAACATAATAATCAATCTAAATAAATTTCTGTAAACAATAATCTGACGTATCTTCCTATGGTTTGTTTTCCTATTAGGTTGTAACGTAATTTACCTTATTAGAAACAGACAGGGGAATGGCGGAATGAAACGATGCTATTATTAGGCCTAGTTCATTAGGGGTCAGTCTACGAGGCAGACACAAACCTGGGCCACACATGTGCAACAACAAGTACCAAAGACAGAGGATATCACGGGAGCAAAGTCACTTCACCTGAGACTTGTCGCTTCCTTGAAACGATGTGTGGAAGACGACGGTCTAACAGTTAGTAATCCGGTGTGGAATGGTTTGTCAGAAACCTAAACTGCGACTAATGTAAAAGGACGTAGATCATGCAACCAGATCGCATTAGGGCACACTCCATTCACATTAAACTTTGTATTCGGCGCCGTATGACCTGTTAAGTGTCGGTGTGCCGTTAAAACCAAAATAAATAAATAAATAAATAAATAAATAAAGCATTAGGGCACAAGGAAGAGTAAATTTATTTATATCATAAAGTCACATTTAGCTAGACTGTAGGGAGAGCTATATCGTACAATGGGAAGTAATAATATAACTTTACCAATACGCGCTTTACTGTAAAAAAGTACGTAGCTTAGGTTTTGACTTGTGGTAAAGTACACCAATCAAAATTCAAACAGATATGTTTCCATTTCTATCGAAACTTCTCTAATTGCTAGCATAGTTTAAGTTTTAACAGGTAGTTATCTGTGATATGTGCTTTGTTTAGATTAGAAAATGAATTATGCTTGAAGAAAAAATAATAAAAGTTACAAATTTCTCTGATTATCCTGAACCAAATAAAACACTTGCACATATTAAAACAACTGTATACATGTATGGCTCTGTTTTATGTGGGTGTCTCAATGACCTCTTGACTAGGGTGTGATGGAACTCATATACACACATATATCATATGTCATTAATCTAAGGCGATCTGTACATTTTAATTACACCTAGCGTACCGTTTTCATCGACAATTGCACATAGCTGTTTGCAAAGCATTTAGCGTAAATTACTAATATTTAAATGAACCGGTCCTACAATTTCAATAATTAGATTGTATTTGAAATTCTCTATTGCTTGAAGTTGGCATTTTGCCAGTTTAAAAACTAGACTCATTTATGCTTTATGAGCGAACATGCCATTAAGACTGTAACAACCGCCAGACAACACAATGCATTATATTTGAACAGTCATTCCCTATGATTGTATGTCTACCTGTGTGCGCCCTACTTAGATGAGACAATCAGTTCATTTATTTGATCTTGGTATGCATGCGTGTTTGTCTCTTTACCTGCAGGCAGAAACACTGTATTTACAGTTTGTATATACTGTTTACATTATCACATACATAGTACGTTAATACGACTATATAACCTGCTAAAAATAATTAATAAATTATCCCGTGTGTACTTGAGATACAAATATCTTTCTTTTGCAATTTGTCTGACAAACTTTTAAGAATGAAGAAAAAGAATAACGAGTACATATGTGTAAACATATTGTACATTTTAGATTATGATGCGGATATGTTAATGTTTGTATAGTATTTCCTTGATTTTACCTTGCTTACTATTTACATCATTTCCGGTGAAAGACGTGCATTTTCTAGTTGACATTTTGAAAAACTAATCACACCCAAATACACCAATCAATGTGATAATGCATAATGTAGCATGTTTTGTTTTTAAATGTATAATACGACCTTTACAGTGTGTTAGATTACCATATGATTGTTTTACAAGGATCAATCCATTTATATGATACACAATGATCCATCCATCTATATGACATACAATGTTCCATCTATATGGCATACAATGATAAATCCACCTATATGATATACAATGATTAATCCATCTATATGATATACAATTATATACATGTATCCATCCACATGATATACAATAATAAATCCATCTATATGATAAACAATGATAGATCCATCTTCATGATATACAATGATAATTATGTCAAAATAATAAACAATGATAATCCACCTATATGATATACAATGATAAATCCATATATATGACATACAAGAATAAATCCATCTATCTGATATGCAATGATAAATCCATCCATGTGATATACAATTATAAATCCATCTGCATGATATACAATGATAAATTCAGCTTATATAACCAAAAACACTCTTTAAACCCACAATTTGGCAATAGTTAACATTGTACATTCAGCTGTTTTTTTTTCTAGTATGTGAATACTAATGTGAGCACATGCCATTAATATGATGTAATTATCTTGTAATCCACTTTTATGACAAAAGGACCAAAGTCAATTGACTCTAACATTTTTTCTACTAATTTTTATATCAAAAATATCTTTGTTTATAAATCCTAATAAGTAATATGATTATTGTAAACACAATATAGATAATCATATGGATTAATAAAGTCATTTTACATTGAGATGTCCAATACAGATATGAATTCAGATGTATTCCTATATTGTTAAATCATATTGAAGGTTTTAAAGCTAAACACCTTCTATCCGGACGATTGTCTGGGGTGTTCCTCACCCACAATAGCTGGGCATTACTATGTTGACCTACATAATGCTGTGATGTGTTGCTGCAGTGTATTTAAAAAAACACACAAAAAAAAACACACACGGTAGAATCGCCTATTTTACTGCTTAGCCTCTCACCGCATGGGTTCAAAAGGGATTTTATGTCAGAAGGTCTTCCAGCTGATTTGCTGTGTTCTACCTGGACATGTGTCTGGGGTCTTCTTCCACCAAAAGGCTGGATTTTCTATACTGATCATAAATGGTCGCTGCAAAATATTCAAAAACAAAAGAACAAAAACAGTATGGTTTTGCAATCTGGGCTTTTTTCCTGATACATAGCTGTATTGGACACTAAGTTAGCCTGTAATTCCATGTTAAAGATTGTGATATGAATGCTGTGGTCCAACTTTTTGTATCCATTCATCTTAATGTGTATTGTACTACCCATTTTTAAATGAAAGAAAAGATTTAGTTATCTACCCTGGTATCTCCCATTTGGAAGGATGTTTTCATTTACTTTTTATAAAGAATATCAATAATTGTGCTTACAATTTGCTTATTGCCATCATCATGCTTAAGCACATTTACTCATTTTATCACATTGTATGTGAATTGTGCAGTTTGAAGCATTCAAAATGGATAAAAAACAACAACAACAGAAAAATAATGTTTTCTCTATATACCAAAATCCTACCTACAAGGGAGGTAACAATTTGCAATTGGTATTCATAAAGTTAACTCCTTTTAGATTTGAAAAGAAGAAATATTTAGATGCTAGTTGCATTTCATCATTTTCTTTAAATTGCTTCAATTATGAAGTACCTACATGAATAATAACAACATCAAATAGTTTAATTCCTTTATCCAGTTTTTCAATGTTTATTAATTGTCATAAAAGTTTAGTCTCTTTAAAAAAGCTGGCAAAGCTGCGTAATATCTTATTTACATTATTGTCATGATCTGTGAAAGAATTGATATTTTACACCTATAGACTGCTTGTTATTTCCCTTAAGCAATACCATAATATCACACAAATATAAACACAAGCAGTATAGTTGTCAAATAAATAATTAAAACACATTCTGCACTTGTTACTATAGTTGTATGATGCTATTGTATGATGTACCTACTTTTCATGACAATTTTTATCCATTGTGTACAGTTTAAGCATGGAAATAAGCTTCCAAGGCAGACTGAATCCACCCCTGTTCCAACCCCCACGCCACACCCCTGATTGATCGATTTATGAAATAACTGTAAGCATAAAAAATGAAATTGTTGCATTACAAAACTAAGTTAGTAGTGGCGAGGATTTGTCCGCCTTGAAAAAAATTTCGCTGGTTCATCCTATGCCTAATTGACTGAAAGGAATTTAGCACATTGTGGTGGTGGTGGGTGGGGTAGGGGTGGGATTTTGTCCATCCCTGCCCCGCGTCCCCTGGGCTTACATGTATTTACATGCATTTTTGGGCGTGTGTATTACATCATGAATCTATATAAAGTCGGTCATTAAAGCAACCGAAACTGAACACGATGCAGTGTATATATTCTTAACTTGATCATTACTTAATACTCATTATTAAGTTATAAGCGTAATTCAGTACTAATTAATGTAATTTAGCAAGGACAATGTATTCTTGCATACAGGTCAAGGTAAGGTTATTCTGACATAATATTGCTGTCATGATTCGAACATGTTATGATATTATGGTTCGAATTTAGTCAGAGAGTGATCTATATTCATTGTTGTGACAAAGTTTGAAAACATTTTGATGTCATACTTTTGTTAACTGATATATTGTAAATGTTTTGTAGAAATAAATTTGTAATGAAATTTATTGGAATGTACATTTATTTTCAATATGCCCAACTCCTAACAAAAAATTAATTTATAGTTCAGGAATGAATCTTGATAGCGGTTTTGCTGTATAATCAGATTCCTACGCGTGCGAGTTCATGAGACACATTACACAATCAGATAGTTCTACCACACTATCTCTCCTACTTTAACATGCTCCTACTCTTACACGCTCCCACCTTTCCATTCCTATTTCGATATACTCCAACTCCCAGGTACACGCTTCCACTGCTACCCGCTATCAACATCTTACTTCTACTTTGATATTCTCCGACTCATACCCGCTACCTTTCTCTCACTCCTACTTTGATACTCACCCACTCCTACCAGATGCCACCCTCTCACGCCTACTTTGGTGCACTCGCACGCTTATCCACTTCCACCCTCTCACTCCTACTTTGGTACACTCCCACTCTTGCCCGCTCCCACCCTCTTACTTCTACTTTGATACACTTCCACTCATACCTGCTCACACCCTCTCACTCCTACTTTGATACACTCCCACTCTTACCCGCTCCCACCATCTCACTCCTGCTTTGATACTATCCAACTCTCAATCCTAATCTGATACACTCCCACTACTACCAGATCCCACCCTTTCAGTCCTCTTTGTCACACTCCCACTCCTACTCTCTCCCACCTTCTAACTCCTACTTTGATGCTTCCCCAGTCCTACCCGATCCGACCCTCTCGCTTTACCTCGATACGCTTCCATATCTCACTCCTCCTACTATGACACTGTTACACTGTCCCGCATTTACGCGCCTCTTATCAACTTCGACACGCTCCCGCAATGCCTTTTTGACACCTTTCCTCCAATCATACTTTGATTTTTTCCACCCTCTCACTCCTAGTTTGACACTATCGCACCCTCTCACTCATACATTGGCAAGCACTCGCACGCCTCTTGACACACGCCCCTTCTTTGACACACTCCCACATTCTCCTTTGTACTTTAACAATCTTCCAAACTCTCTCTCCTACCTTGACAAGCTCCCAAAATAACACCTCACTCCCACATTCTGAGTTTAACACCTACTCACTATCTTTCCCACCTCACACCTTTTTACACACACGTTCTCTCCTACTCACTGTCACACCCGCCTTCTTCTTTCCTCACAACGGACAGCATCCACAATTCGCGCTGGTGTGACACGAACCCACGACCAGTCAAATGCGCCAACCCTTGTGCCATGGAGATGATACATCAACAATATATTTGGGACTAATTATAGTACTTATTAAAATACAATCAATTTATTGACATATGTAAATGGATTCAATTCTAATCTTTAGAATCAATGGCTTTTGCTTACAAGCATTGTTAAAATTGTAATGAAATAATATATTGTTTTTCTCAAAAGTGCAAAATTCAGCCTTAAAGTGAGGGCGTTAAAGGTGGTATCCGACAGCTTGGACCAAATAGTTTTTCTTAAATAACCAAATAAGGCATTGTTATCTGAAAAGGTCATGCCAAATACTGTTAATTAATGCACTAGAGCTGTGTGATCAGTGACGCATAAATCCCCACTCGTCATTGTAAATGGGTATTTCCTATCAGAGCCACGCAGCAGAAATAGCTATTTTTAAAATTGCTTTGAGATAACGTCATATCGTCCGCTGTGACGGCGATATCTATTTTTAGCTTGGACCACTCTCGTGCTTATTTATATGTCTGTCCGATTTAAATTGTCCAACAAATTAGGGAGTGTTATTAATTTCTTTACTTAAACTAAAGTATGTGTTTATGCAGAAATTACGCCGTTAATTTCCCAAAGCAGTGGTAAGGTATCGGTTTATATTAATTTAATATTGACAAACTGTCGGATACCACTTTTAAAACAATGCTACCTTCGCAAACCTAACATTAGAAAATTATCTACGCCCCTTCTAAGGTCAAATCCTAGACCAGTCCTTGGTGACAAAATTTGCTCCTAAACCCATAACAACACCCACAAATTAAATTAATAGTGTCTCTCTTAGTGGATCTATTTAAAACCGGTAAAACAATATAATGAGATTTTTAAACAATCATATAGCGAAATTTGCGATATCAGACAGTCAAACAAAACTGCGATATATCAAAGGTCGTATCCGACTTTTTGGACCAAATATTTTCATTACACTTCTTAATTTACTATTGTTACCTGAACTGATCTAGCAAAATGGAGTTTACTAATGCACTACACCTATCTGAAAAGTGTACCCTAATGCAACAATCATCATAAAAACATGTATTTTCTATCTGAACCACTCTGCACAGTCATCTATTTTCAAACTGAACAACAACAATAACAAAAAAACACAAAAAAACAAACAAACAACAACACGTGACCACTTATGTTTCAGCTCATCCACGCCATCCGCTGTGACTTCGGTGTCTATTTGTTTGGCAGAAATCCCAAATAATTCTTATTCATAGATTTGAAAAGAAAGAACATTTTAAGTATTTATTAACGAGTTTTACTGCCCCAAAATTTAGATACTGTTGAAAATCGTCAAAGGTTATAGATTTGAAAAGTGTGGTCTAAATGATGATGGAAGACAAAGTGTTCATTGTCTAACAACAAAACACGATGTACGGCTTGGGACTGAGCCCTGCCCTACTGCGAGGCACACACACTCATACACACGCACACACACACACACACACACACACACACACACACACACACACACACACACACACACACACGCACACACACGCGCGCACACACACACACACACACACACTCAGTCACACACACACGCACACACATGCACACACACATACGCGCGCGCGCGAACACACACACACACACGCTCTGGAGGCCAGCTATAAGGCAACTTCGTATTTATCAAGACTTCTCGTATTCGTAATCGCGATTGCTACGATACTTATAAACACGTATAGTTCTTTTTGTAAGTGTTATACAATTGGGTTAGACAGATTATTACGTTTATGTCAATACCTTCGTACGGTTGTGTTATATAGTCTAGCCCGCGAATGATTTGCAATCTGCCCCTTACCCTGCTGATTATGTCACAAAAGAATGAAATGTGTGTTTATTAACGACTTTTACTGCCCCAAAATTGAGATATTGTTGAAAATTGTCAAAGCTTAGACTTAAGTGTGATGTTAATCTATAGTTTATACACAAAAACTCCAAACAGACGTCAGAAATTGTTACATATATTAGATGTGGGCAAACTGTCTGATACCACCTTTAAGATATTACATTATATATCCCACCCTATTTTAGATAACTTTGATATCAACCGTACGGAACAGCTACATTTTATATTGGAAACACATTTTTACTTCCATCCATGATTTATTAAAATAACTCATTTAAATAACATTGTTATCCTATTATCATATTTCTGCTTACTTTTTATGGTCATCTTTTATAGTCTAGTATATTCTAATAAATTTGAGCGTAGTTGGACTTAAAGGTGGTATCCGACAGTTTGTCTATATCTAATTCATGTAAAAGTTTCTTACCCCTCTCCTTGGAAGTTTGAGAATGATCAATGCAAAACTTATACTTTAGTTTAAGTAAAGGCTGTTCATAACATAACCGCAAGTGTAGAAGAGCACAAGTCATGAATTCAGTCGTTTTAATTGTCCATTCTTTCCAAATCTATAAATAAGCATTCAAATAGACATGACGTCAGAGCTTTATCCCGTGAGGTATATAACGTGACCCTAAAAGTAAGGGGTCGCGTGGTTTCCGTTTCAGAAAATTGCTAACCGCACAGTGTGACTCAAATAGGAAGTACCTGTTTGCAATAACGAGTAGGGATTTATAGTTCACGGTTTACATATATCTCGGGCATTATTTGACAGCATTTTCAGGACCCCTTCAGGTAACAAGTATTTCTTTGGTTAAACAGTTTCTGGACCAAACTACCACGTTTCAACTGAGATTTTTAAGATATGATCGAATAATTGGCCTTCACAAGGACACACACATGCTGCACAAATTGTATGGCAGATTGCCAAATGCAGAATGCAGCACAATATCGGCAAAAATTGACACCGAATCCCGTCCCCAAATACTTGGGTCAATACATTTCGTTGCTTAAGTATGATTAATGGACATGGTGCCAAAATGGTATTGCATGGATCAATTCACGTCATAAAGCTAATAATCTTTTGAAAACTCATTGAAGTAGAATATCAATCTCAAAGCCATCGTACATAACTGATAGCGGGCGAGAAAACACTCAGCTTAACCAAAGTGGTTCGAAATTTCCAAAATTGCTTCGCTATATACGTCGTAAGAAGTGGAAATATCATTCACTGCGGATTTCTGATGTGAACATATGTAGATGATGTCCGGTATGTGAATATATCTATTTTCTTGTAGCACAGTTGTTTTAAAAGACGCGGTGTCACCAGAACTGAATATATTTTTGTCTATTTTACTACAGTCCAGTTGTTTTAAAAGTGTGTCGTACTCATACAGGATAGAACGGCAACTTGCCAATTTACCGTTCTAATGTATATTGTAACTTTCCAGTAGACACTCCAAAGTCAAAGCAGATGTATCGAAGACGTATTACCTTAGTTAACTACTTATACAACCACATGACAAAGTCTTAAAATAATTTGGAAACAAGAAATGTCGTTGTTAACAGACATATGCCATCATTCAGTCATGTCCAGTAAAGCAAATTTTGTAATTGTCATGGAGGTATTTGAGCTTTTAAAAAGACAATAACATTAGATTTATGACCATATTGAATGTTTTACCTCCTATCAATTGTTTTCAATAGGCAAACAAGAGGGCCATGATGACCCTTAATCACTCACCTGAGGACACAGGCTTTAAGTAGGCTCATATCCGGTGTCAAGTAATTAAGAGTTATTAACTTTAGAAATCTTTGGTGAAGATTTGACCATTAATGTGGCCTCTGGACTGATAACATTTTCTAGAATTTTACCATGTAACCTACGAAATCCTCATGACTCACTTCAAAACATGTGTAAGATTTCATGCTGGCAGACATTCGGACCAGGTTTGGTGAAGATTGGGCCATCAATGTGGTCTCTAAGTATTTTCACAAGGTTTTTTCTAAAATTTAACCTAGTGACTAGTTGTTGACCCCACGCGACTTTGTTACAAATTCATTTAAGATTTCTTCCAGGCAAACTATTTGGTCATGTTTAGTGAAAATTCGGCTACAAATGTGGTCTCTAGCTATTTCTGAAATTTGAACTAATGACTTTTTTATTGACACCACGTGACGTGAATAATATTCTCAAACACGAGTTCGTGCAGACAAATATTCTGAACAAGTTTGGTTAAGATTGGGCAATAAATGTGGCCTCTAGTGTGTTCACAAGCTTTTTCTAAGGTTTGACGTAGTTACTTACTTTAACCCCACGTGACCCAATAACAAGCTCGTCCAAGATTTTGAGCAGACAAACATTCTGACCAAGTTTGATGAAGGTTGGCCTGTAAATGTGGCCTCTAGTCTGTTCACAAGCTTCTTTCTGAGATTTGAGCTAGTGACCTTTTTAGCCGGACGTGACCCAGTTATTACCTCTTCAAGGTTTTATGCAAACCTTCTGACCATGTCTGACGAAGTTTGGGTCATAAATGTGTCTAAGTGTTGACATAGTGACCCACTTTTTGACCCAACGTGACCCAGTTACGAACTCATTCAAGATTTCATGCAGACAAACATTCTGATCAAGTTTGGTGAAGATTGGGGTATAAATGTGGTCTCTAGTGTGTTTGACCCCAGGTGGCCCAATAATAAGCTCATCCAAGATTTCATGCAGACAAACATTCCGACTAAGTTGGATGAAGATTTGATAACTGTGGCGTCTAGCTTATTCACAAGCTAGAATGTTGATGCACGATGATGGCATGATGGACGACGGACAGAGGGGTATCAGAAAAGCTCACCTTGAGCATGTTTGCTCAGGTGAGCTAAAAGTTCATCTGATAAATATAAAATAAAAAAGACTATCCTTACAACCAAAATTAGTTGGCTAACCTGCAATAGTTCAATATCGCTCGAGAAAGGACAGAGTTACTGAACAGGCACAACAACTAGCGCACTTCTAGGGATTATGACTTTGACCTGTAAGTGTGACCTTGACTTTCGGCTTACCGACCTGGGACTTGTGCGCGACACGTATCTCGCGTATTTGACATTTCTGCCAGATTATTTCAAAACCCCACCAGAAATGAAAGAGTTACTGAGCGGACACGACCACCAGTGCACTCCCAGGGTTTATGACTTCGACCTGTAAGTGTGACCTTGACCTTCGAGTAACCGACCTGAGTATATATATGTGACCCAAGCCATTTTAGCGCTTATTCACGCCTGTCGATTTTTAACTCCAGTCGTGTTAGAGATTTTTTTTAGTCAATTTAAATTATTCATACTTCTTTTGCAAGTCTAATTAAATGTAAATACTATATTGCTACGTCTACATGTAAATACTATATTGTTATAAAATGTAATTCGCAAGTGATGCTTCATTTAATGTGACGTAATTATTCATAATTTTAATTTTTGGGAGATATGGTTGTAATAAATGAAATTACTCCACATGTTTGTTTCATGTTGTTATTTTGTACAGAATACGGCTGACATGTGTATTAAAGGGCATTATTAAACACAGAACGTGTCGTAAAGTGACATTTTACCAAGGTGATATGCACGTGCTTGTCCTCCGTAAAAGGTTCATGTTAGCATGAATGGTGTCTATCATAGATCCTTAAGTAGCACTTCATTCACGACTTACGTTAATTACTTTAACGTATTAACCGAACAGTCCTCAAATCAATAAGAAATAAACCAACACTTTATAAAATACTTTGCTGTATTTGATCTCAACAAACGAAGACAATATTTATTAACATCATCAACAAAAGGCTCTTACGCTTCTAGGAGTATCTCTGTGAGATTATTATAAGACATTCTCTTGTTTTCCATTTTTGTTTTTTTTTACCGTCTTTACATAAACATATATTACAAAACAAATTATCCTCATAAGATAACTTGCCCCATTGAATTAATGTCTTAACATTTTCAACAGGACATAATTTCGTAATTGTTTTGGCAATAAGTATCCATGCACAATCCATGTATTTATCTGTCTTACTAATTTCCTTAAAAATTAGTCATGTACGAGTCATAAAATACAATATCACATATTCTAATGTTCAAAAAACCCTAAAACCCGGGACAATGCTGCTAAAAGGGCACAAATAATACGCTGACTTTTGATATTTTCAACCAGATATAATTGGTCATACACTCTATTTAAAAGCGTAATATCTATCGGTTCCTTTCTCTATTTATGTTTTGCCAAAATCCTCTTTGATGCCTCCAAAATATTAACTACTTTTTTAGAATTAGTAAGTGATAACAAGACCGTATATCTCGTGAAACCATTTTATGGCATAAAAAGCAGCAATAACAAGACTTGATGAGTTAGCAGTCTGAATTAAAGATGCTAGAAAAATAGCTACTGTCATAGTTTTCGCGGGTCAAGTGTCCCCGCGCCCGAACCCACTACACAATGCACATTTATGAAAACGCATAAACACACTTTTATATTTCACGTCTGTACTGTGTGCGCGTGAATAGTAAAGCAGGTCCGGTAAATGGTCCTCTTTCTCCACCAAGACATACGGCAGCCTCTTCATATCGTCTTCATGTATCTGAAAGAATAACCGTATAAAAACAACCAAATTCAATGTCTTCCATAAACATATTTAAAATGTAGGAAAATATACACATTACAATTTCAATTAGAATGCAAATCAATGGTACTCATAATATTAACGTTGTAAGCAGCCCATTCTGCCATTTTTGCAATAATGCATCTAAATGCGATTCCTCATGGAATTTTAAGATACAGCTAGATACATCTTCAGACGATATCGCCTGCTTTTCTGCGATTCCGCCCAAATTTTAATGTTTTAGCACAATGTGTGTATATCATGTGTAATAATCAAAATTATATTCTGCGATTCCGCATCAATCTAATAATACAATCCTGCGTTATTATATTTTATATAATAGCATATATAAACTGCAATCTTGTCAGACTATCAAGTCATGTTATTGACACTTAAACATAATTATTAATCAATAAACTTACATGTTCTGTACACAGTAATCTGACGTATCTATGGTTTGTTTTCCCATTAGGTTGTACTGTAAATTACGTTATTAGAAACAGAAAGCGAAAAGGCGGGATCAAATGATGACATTATCAGACCTTGTTCATGACGTGTCAGTCTGAGAGGGTGACACAGACCTCGGCCAAAACATCGGATGACTTTAAATGCGATATATGCACTACAACATTTAGTCTAAAGGGAAACGTTAAAAACATATGGCCATCCATACGGGCGAGTGGCCATTTGCTTGCTCGTACTGTTGAGCTAAATTCACACAATTAGGAACAAAAAATAAACATGAACGAATACAACACATGAAAACATCTGATGAATTTAAATGCAAGTTGTGCAGTAAAACATTCAGTGAAAAATGCAACTTAAAACAACATATGGTCGTCCATACTGGCGAGCGTCCATATACCTGCTCGTATTGTGGTGCTACGTTCACAGAGGTTGGAAGTGGAAATTTACATGAGCGAACAAAACACCCAAAAAAAAAATTGTTAAGTATGCAGTAACACATAAAGTAATGAAAATGAACCTTAGAAAAGACAACATTGTTATCCATCAATGGTAATTTCGTGTGATTTATGTGACAATGAATTCATGGACTCGCAAGTACTATTGGATTATACACACCAATCTTACCCCGAAGTGGCTCATCAACAGATCGACAGGATTGGCCTTTTCGATAACTCGGTTACTTCCCTTGATTTTGACTCGCCGCTGTCCCTCTGAGGACTAATTTTAAAAAAAAGATGGCAGAAAGGATAAGGAAATTAACGAAGCGCGTGTAAACAACACAGAACTGGAACATTTCAAGCAAACAGATTTGCAAAAGTACTTAGAAGTCGTAGATTGAATATGCCCGGACGAAAATGAGAGCGAATTATCGGCGCTCAGAGGCTAGTTATTTCGGACAAATATGAACTGAAAAGGAGAGACCAACTCGAAGACGAAGATGGGCCCAGAACGGTTTATTCTTCCTTCTTGCAAAGGGAGATTTAATCTTCTTGGACATGAATTAGTAAAATGTCACCCTTTTCACGCTTCACTTTCCCTTGAATGGTCACTGTTCGTCCTTATGAAAGGAGACGAGATTCACGATTCGCCTTTGTTTGGCAAAATATGTTCACACTTCGACGCTTTTTGTCTTAGCATTAGTGATGTATGAGAACAACACTTAAATTTTTGAGTTTTGTTTAGTTTGTAATTTAAAACTGTAATTATAAGTCTACTTGAAATACATCTGAAATAATGCACAAATCATGAAAAGCGACCATGGAAACACAGATTGTTTAAATGTAAACCAGAGGATCTACCGAAGATTTGCTACTTGTAGATTGCTGATCCGAGGTTATTTAGAATTGTTCAATCCACAGGTGTATTCGTGTATATCCAATGTTATTCCACCTATTGTACTTGCTCAATTTTCACACTGTAAGCTTAAATTGTAATTGCAAATAATATATGTGTTATTAAGTCCCTTGATCATGTTTTATTTTTGTATACATTTCAACATTCAATGTTTTAATAATTATGTATATTTAAATAATAATTTATTGACACTTATCATAAAATATAAACGTATGTTGTGGTTATTTACCTAAATGTTTCCTCGAGTTGGACTAAAATATCTTTGGCGGAAATCAACTTAGTTAAAATTTAGAAACTTTGGCTCAAAAATATTTGTCTACTTAATTTTTTGGCGTCTGTGCTGAAGTACGGGGGCCTTGATGGTATGCGTCAGTAAAATGTGAATGATATGTTGTAGTTACCTTGACTTTCGTAACATCTCGGCGGTCTATTTCGTAGAAATGGCCGAGGTGTTGTGAGTGGTTACTAGGCGTTACAGATTTGTACCACTTTAAACTTCTTACATGGTTTAATTATATTTATCCATTTTGGCAACTTCGAACCATGTGGGTTAAGCAGGTTTTATTGGTGCCTCTTGTGGAATGCATCTTTTTATAGGGACGATAGTGCAGTAGTCAATAACACGATGTCGGAGGTGTTCCGTGGGACACTTTCCATAGAAAAGAACCAAATGTTCCGTTTTTTTAAAAGGATAGCTTACAACAAGAAAGAGAAGCTTGAAATGATAAAAAATAGCATGAAAACGGAGCCGTTTGGCGAAGTTTTGCAATAAAAGAAACCGAATATATCGATGTTAGAAATGCAGCTTGTAAATACAGATGAAGCAGAGCACAAGGAAAACAAAGTAGCAAAAATACCCCACTTCCCCTCTGAGTTAGGGTTTGTTACTGCCAACTGTTTATGTAATTAATCAAGTGTAAACGAGTGTTTAGTGCCCAGGACAGTCATCTTCTACGGCGCCTTGTCTGTCTCACATCCTGGCTCTTTCTAGTTCTTACCTGTTTTAGTGCTGTACGAGGGTTTACGTATAGTTTTTCGTTGTTTTTATGTTTTCTAATTAAAAGAATCGTTGCGTTATAATTGATGTGTTTGATACATTTAGACAATATGCAACTCAACTGGTGCAGCATATATATGTCCAAGTGAAGGCCGATTGTTGGATAATATTTTCAGGTCACTTTTAGTCTAAATACGCATCGGGTGTCGGTTGTTCGTCAGACACATATTGGACAACATTTGAAAAGAGCTCTTGTATGCAATACCAGTACAGAAAGATTGTTTGTTGCTGCCAGAAAAACAAAATGGCGGCTCCTTAGACAAAGAATCGGCCCTTAAGGGCCAGTCACACAGCCGATCACGCACGAATCACTCACAAATTACGCACAGATTGGGGTTTTGCGTGCTTGTGCGTAGAAAAACTGACCGAATTTTCGGGGTGTCGGGGGTGGGGGGTGGGGGGGGGGGGGTAGAAATCACTGACGAATCACGAATGAGTCACGCTTGAACCGCGCACGTATCATTTACAATCAATGACTATCGCTACGTCGACGCATACGAGCAAATACGGTGCAGTATTCCACGAACATTCGACGCACGCACGACGCATGGTTCACTGACAGAGCGCGTCCAAACACGCAGGCTTCGCGAACGTTCCACGTACAAGCACGGATGTCAGTAAAATGAACGAGATACGTGCGCGGTTAATGCGTGATATGAAGGTGGGGCGTCAGTGGACGGACGTGGACGTGCGCAATTTCGAACCAGTTCCAACGTATAAGCAATGACGCCCGACGCGTGTCCCGCGCATAGTCAAGCATACTCGACGCATAAACTACGCCCAGACCGCCCTCGACGCACATCTACTGAATATCACTGATATAATGAAAAATATCAAAAAATATATGGCTGAGTTCTAATCAGATTTATGGCAACTTACAACAACATACGCTCATAGAAATATTGTAACGACTGAAGATGCATAAATACAGGCTCTTTAAACCAGCCTCGATGCTGGGATTACTCTTTAGTGACGCTGTTTAAGCGGCTTCCAAACTTGCGCGGTTAAGCAACGGCTACTGTGGCTGGTGTATAAATGAGTGACCTATGAAGAGCACCGGTCGGCGTTACCCTAAGTTGTTTTGCGGTTTGACGGATACTCCGGTTATTTGCCTAGCTAATTGTGCAGCTTGGCTCGGATCGAAAATTTCTATTTGTAGTGACGAGTGAGGTTTTATGCTTCACTTTCACATTATTACGATCAATGGCGCAGCAGAAAGTCAAAACCATCCACAATGGAATATATTTGTATTAATTTTATACAAAAAAGTTTCACATTATTTAAATATATTAAATCCAAAATAATCCACAATTATGTTCGAAGATGGCGTTATTATATAAATCCAAATAAGCACGAGCATTTATCTAAATGAATATACACACACTGATGTTATTTCAAAACACCTGTATTCACATTTGGTCTTTACAAGTTTGGAACGTCATAACAGGTACATGCATAACGTTAAGTAAGGAAACAGGAAACTTAGTAAACCATTGTTATCTGAACAGATCTCGTAAAATGTTGTCTATTGATGTCCTGAACCTGTCGGAAAAGTGAACTATATCGCCAAAATTGTCAGTTCTAACATGTATTTCCTATCTGAGCCACGCTGCACAGTTAGCTATTTTTAAATCAAGAAAACCATGTGACCACTAATGTTTTAGTTCAACAACGTTTAAACAATCCGCTATGACGTCGATGTCTATTTTTAGCAGGAATTCCATTCGTTCTTATTAACAGATATTGTTACATATATAAGATGTAGGCAGACTGTCGGATACCACATTTTTATCATTCCTGAAGTTACTACGAATCTCTAGAATCAATATCACGTGGAATAGAAACTTCTACCAATGGGAGACATAGTGATCAGTGACGTAAGCAGTGTCACATGGGATGGGAGACTTTTATGTAACAAAATAGATGTGTAACGCAGGCAGGTGGTCTCCAACGGTCACCCAACCATACCTACCGCAGTAACCGTTGGTTAACCGCGCAGCTCAGTCGCAGTAACTGTTGCTTAACCACGCAGCTTTGGAAGCCGCTTAAACCGCGTCGTGAAAGAGTAAACCCAGCAGCGAGGCTGTTTTGAAGCGCATATATTTCAACTTCTGCGGTCGTTACATTACAACCCCTCCGAGAAGTCTCGTCCCGAGACTTGGCCTGGTAAGTTCCGTGGCGAACTAAACCCAGTCCGGTAGGTGACTCTATCTCACCGCTGCCACCAATGTTACGCAGGCCGGCGCTCTGCAACGGTCACCCATCCATACACCAGCCACAGTAACCGTTGCTTAACCGCGCAACTTTGGAAGCAGTTTAAACCCAGCAGCGAGGCTAGTTGAAAGCGTTTTAATTTCTGCCTCTGTGGTCGTTACAGATATAGGACATCAATAAAAATCATTAAACTGGGTCTTTTCAAATTGTTTATTTAAAATACATTTTTGTAATGACAAGCAGGGTGTACTTTTCACACGAAAGTGTAACACCAATAAATAGCAATTTGCGTGCTCTTTCCACATAACAATCATATGTGGTCGCATGAGAGAAAAACAATTTTGTCCAAACTGTCGCTCTAAGTATTTATTCTTCAGAAATCTATAAAAATCGTGATGGTGATTTCTACTAAAAATAGACATCGACGCCAGATTAGGCAATGCGGATAATGATATACTAGAACATGTCATGTGATCGAAAAATAAGTGTTCAATTTATTTTCTCCATTTGAAAATTGCAAACTGTGCAGCGTGGTTCAGACGAGAACACGCGCGTGATGCCTCGCTTTTCACATAGAATATAGGACAATTTAGTTCAATGCTAAATTGTTTCTTACACAAACCTCGGCAAACACAATATCAACTAAGGTGGTGTGTTGGTTCAGAATGAACTTGTGTACGCCTTATATGTAAAGAGTTAAATTTGTCGTTTGGAGTAAAGATCAGATTTCCGACTTTGAGTATCAGCCTTTATTACAGGCCTCTGCTGATTCTACTAAAATCGCCTATGAGGTAAAAATAAACACAAAAGAGCAGACGTCTACCCCAGTATTTTGCGAGCTCTCATTACGGTCAACAACGTGTTCTTTTTGTGGCTACAGTGTGTTTACAACCTTTACGTACGTATTCTTAAGCATCTTGTTATGGTTTGAATACGTTGCAAATATGTCTAGGCTTATTGCTAGACACTCCGTGGTACATAGTGCAGACCCTAACCATGACAGTTCTAAGTTCAAGGCATGGTTAAGCCGGATCAATCAGCAGTCTAGGGGCCTACACAATTGTATGGGTATGACATTAGGTCTGAATCAAGGGCGGATCTGAGAACTATACCTCTGTAATGTTATTTGCTTGTTGTCTCTATTAAGACATATATTTAGAAGTAATAAATGATAGTATTGGATAACTCAATAGAGAGAAATCGTAGAAACACAAGTGTACCGTTCTATCATTTAATAACAACTGTATTGTACATGTATGCGGAAATTGCGATAGTTATATGACTCAGTACAGTGAGCATGCGCAACATTTTGAACTACAATGTACAGTCTTTTTCAACAAAGCTAAATATACAACAACCTTGGGTCGGGAGTTCAATTGTTGGTTATGCGGGGGGAATAATGGAATAAGTGTTGTGAACCAAGTTGCAATAATCATTTACCCAGGATTGGGTTTGAACCCACGACCCCCTGCTGCGGAGACAACTGTGCTACTAGGGCAGACATATCTAGGGAGAGCACATTCACAACATATGTTTAAACGATCACACAACATGAATATGTCATTTCAGACCCGGAACAACCGTTGGTAAAGTCCTACAGTTTGGACAATTTTGTCTCTCTTATACAACCCCATTTCCCGCGAGATTTCGTTTATTGGAGCCTTACATCTATGTGAAAAGTCAAAACTAACACCCACTTGTCATTACAAAAATGTATTCACCATCCGATCCAAGCGGCTGATTATATATATATATATATATATATATATATATATATATATATATATATATATATATATATATATATATATATATATATATGTAGATTGTAGATTGTAGATGTTTATAGATTTGAAAATGGTGAACATTTCAAGCGATCTATTTGACGATGTGTACTGTCTAGCTATTGAGGTAGTGACATTAACAGCCTATACTTTACCTTTAGTAGACGCTAATGCAGCAATGATGCACACATTTCCCATAGCAGGTGTAAGATGTTGTCATGAGTATTGGATATAGGCAAACTGTGGTATCCGACTGTTAAGACCAATACTATTTTGATTAATCATCTTAATAAACTATTGTTACCTGAAGAGATCTCGCCACATGCTGTTTATTGATGTCATACACCTGTCTGAAAAGTGAACCATAACGCCAAAATCGTCATTACAAACATGTATTTCCTATCTGAGCCACGCTGCACAGTTAGCTATTTTTAAACTATTTTATTTTTAAACTATTTTATTATTTTTAAAGAAAACCGCGTGACTTCTTATGTTGTAGTTCATCAACGCCATCCGCCGTGACGTCGATGTCTATTTTTAGCAGAAATCTGAATCGGTCTTATTTATAGATTTGAAATCAATGAACATTTTAAGTGTTGATTAACGAGTTTTACTGCCCTAAAATTGAGGTACTGTTGAAAATCGCAGAAGTTTAGACTAAAGTATGATAGTTTCTGCAGAAATTAGCCTACCCCAAACAGAAGTCAAAAATTGTTGGGGAGGCTTTTTCCCGCTAACCTGCGGTCGCCGGTGGTTCTACCCGGGCATAAGTCGGGGGTCTTTCTCCGTCAATTATTATCTGGACATCGCCAATATGACCACAACTGTGTCGGTGCTATGTAACAAAAGAAAAACAACAACAACAAAAATACACAAAAAACATTAATAAAAACAAAAAACACACAAAAAAACAACAATAACAAAACAAAAACAATGAACAAAATACATTTCTGCAATGCCGGAGATGCAGGTTTGTATTGAGACTTACATAGCTTTACATATTTTTAAAGATTGTTTATAAGACTTTACATCATATAACTGAATTACAATGTATTTTATGTACCGTCCGAGAATTTTTGTTTGTAATTGTGTGGCGGATACCTCCAAATCCGCCACTGTTTGAGTAACTGTGTTTATAGAATCCGAATCACGAAGAAATGGCTATCTTGTGTTTTATTTTATTGTCTACTTGAATATGTCGGTCGATCAACTTTGTGTGATATTGGATATTTAGCGCGCTATTTACGTTAGCAAATTAACCCTTACCATACTTACCACGTACAAAATACAACTTTTACAAAATTTGCTTACAAAATGCATTCACATGTTACAGTAAAAATAAGATTGACCGAGATTTAGGATCAAACAGCTCAGATACGAATAAGACAGCTCCCGACGGATCTCCGACGGATCTGCGCTATTTTCGTATTTCGTAGCGGGTTAAGGGATTAAACCGGTACCGACAAGCGGTGGCATACTTCCAGCACAGAAAAATACATTGTCAAATTGTCAAAAGACATTTTGCTGGGTATCGGTGTAAAAGGAAAACATGCTCTTGCAGGCGGTCAGGTAAGTGTGTATGTGAAATAGAGAGAATTTATTCTTTCAAATTTTGTACTACATCGCAGCGATATATTTATGGTCATTATCGCGGCGTCCAGTTATTGTTGATGGAGAAAGACACCAGACAAATGTATAGGTAGAACCACAGAAGCGCCGTTACTCACCGGGAATACCTCCACAACATAAGGTTTTCGCCCTGACCGTGACTCTAAACCACGCGGTACGGGGCCGAGAAGTCATAGACGTTACCTGTCGGCCACTACCTCGTAGTGAATTGTTTGTTTTTTGTTTTTAAAACAGCACACTTTTTTGGTCGTAGGGCCTATTGGTGACACTCGGTCACCCCAGGTATAACCAGTGATGCACCGCAGGTCAGCTGGAAGACCTGAAAGTTCTCAACATTGTAGACAATGTATGAATAATCCAAATTATACTCACGACATTTTTTTTTTCATGTGTGAAATATGTAAAATATTTTTTAAATGCGTAATTTCGTTAATAAAATGCATTTAAGACAGATTTTCACCGTGTTGCATTTACAGTATACAATGTATACAGAATCCCGTAAAGTACCTATTAACTGTGTATTGCTTGCATTTACCGACATATCTAACAATGGGACTACTTTCCAGATAAATGCAAATAAATCAAAAGATATTGATTGGAAAAATCCCATTGAGAGAAATGCATGTCAAAAAGGTGAAATTACGTGTACTTGCGCCATATTTTTTTTATTCCATTTACAAAACCTTTTATAGTTGGTATTATGATAAAGATAGTTTTGTTTTCTATTCAAATTAGGCAATTTCATTCTTCCACATCTACAAACTTAATCACAGTGGAACGTTACGTAACCATAGAAACACGTTACTGGCCGGGTGTCAGTTTCATAATGTAACGTCAAGTTGTATTCTATATAGCTCATTTGTTTGACGCGCCAAATTTCTAAAACTCCGCAAAAACGTCACACGACGTTAGAATGACGTCATGTGCGAATCTTACGTCATTTGAATGTTGCGAATTAGAATAAACAAAGTTTGAGTCATTGGGATAGCGTAACAAACAACGTCAAAAATGCAACAGCAGGAGCGCGTCGAATCTCGCGCAAGCACAAAATTTTGCAGAGAACTCGGCAAAACACCGATGGAGACTTATAAGATGCTAAGATCAACTAAAGCAGGAAGTAAAGTCAGTCGGACACTTCTTTCTAAATGGTTTTACTGGTTTAAAGACGGCCGAGAATCCTTAGAAGACGATAAAGGTCGAGGAAGACATGCGGTTATCGGTGACGTCATGTGACGTCGTTGAAGAAAGCGCTAGAAGACAACCCGCAGATGACAGTGCGAGGTTGCAGATGTCAGCATCGGGTCAGCATATTCAATACTGAAGACAACACTAAACATGAGAATGGTATCTAAAGTGTTTTCCTTTTATTTTGTTGCATTTGAGTTAACAAGTCTGTACTATAAAGTAGACCTGAATGTTCAATCTTTTGAAAATATATTATTATTGAAAGCATGGCCATACGTGCATTCACAAGTTGTGACCGTCATATAGAAGAATATTATAGCGACTGTTATTTTTTGACTTATTTTAATTTATTTGATTTAAAAAATATTATCGTTATTTGGTTTATTTCAGGTCCACGCACGTTGGGTGCCCGTATCTTGAACGACCACGAGCGCGAGAGACGATTGATGATGTCGAAGAGGTTCCTGAAACAGTACGAGCGCAACCCCGCCTTTCTTGAGACAGTAATAACGACTGATGAGACGTGGCTATACCTCAATGACCCCGAGACAAAGGAGTAGTCTGCTGTGTGGAAGAGGGCCGGATCTCCGCCACCCGAGAAAGCTCGAACAGCGAGGTCGGCCGGCAAACAAATGTTCATCATGTTCGCAGACTGCCGAGGGAATAACTTTTGAACGGATACAAAATAAGCAAAATATGTTCAAACGGGGTTGTTTTTATTTCAGAAAAATGTCTGATTATATAAATATCATAAATTCAATTATTTGATTGAACTATACAAGAAGGGTAACTCATTCATTTTTATTTTTATAAGTTCTAAGCCGCAACCTTCTTCGCGCGCTTCGGCAGAAACGTCCTGGAATCCCAGTAGACCAGCTCGTTTTGCATCAAGACAACGCATCGCCTCACACGGCCGCTTCCACTCAGCTGGCGCTAGCTGTACTTGGTCTTCCGCTGTTGGACCACTCACCCTACTCGCCAGATTTGGCCCCTTTCGATTTTGCCATATTTCCTGATTTGAAACTCAAGTTGAAAGGACAGCAGTTCGGGAGCATCGCAGAACTCTAGACTACCACGAACGTGCTACTCCGCGATTTTCCACGAGCATACTTTGAAGACGTTTTCTTCCAACAGTGGCCAAAACGGCACCAACGATGCGTACAATACAGCGGAAGCTATTTCGAGAAGAAATGAAAGACACGCCGTAAATCGCATCAAGAAGAAATGACAGACACGCAGTAAGTCGCACGCACAGTGTGCTTCACGATACACGCCAATGACGTCGTAACGTCAACGACGTCAATGATGTCGGAGATGCGGGCCGGTAACGCTACCCTCGGTGTATTCAACGACCTGCAGATCAACGATGCCCGAACGCACAGACTCAAAAAACCACATATTTATAAAGATAACTTTAATGTTTTCAGTCATGTATTTTTATGTAACTACTATGCATAATAAAAAAGTTATAACGCAAGTACACGTAATTATTTAACAGCCCTCGTAGGTAAAGTCTTAAGTTAGTTAAAACGTCCTTTACTGCCAAGGAAAGATCGATAAGGGGTCGAGGGAGAGGATCCTTAAAGGTGGATTTCCGACAGTTTGGATCAAATGTTGTTTTCTCAAATAAGTCATTGTTATCCGAAAAGGTCCTGCAAAATGCTGCTCAAAATGATGCAATAGATGTGTGTGAACTGTGAAGCATATTAGTATTTCTGTTCTGAACCACGTTGCATAGCTAGCTATTTCTTAAGAAAACCACATAATCACTTATTTTTAAGGTCACGTTATATCACAATCCGTGTGTTACACTCTGACGTCGATTTTAATAGATTTTAAACAAAATCTACATTGCAGGAATGGATCCGGGGGTGGGGATGGTGGGTTGCACCCCCCTCCACCAACCAGGTAAAAGAGTAGAGTTGTGAAAACACATACATGTAAGCTTAACAAGTACTAAGCTTTTAAAGTTAAGTTTGTATGTTGACTGCTTATGTCGAAGTTATGGCTCCTTATATATAAATATATATAAATCTGGGATTTACTGCGTTACAGTTGAATGGATCTTGATTTACCCCCACCGCCCTGTTACATCGTCCTTATTTATATGGGAAAGAATGGACATTAAGAGCGATTTATTTCACGGTGTGTACTATCTTACAATAGGGATAGTGTTCAAAATCGTGTATACTTACACTATATTATGAGTTTATAAAGTAAATATAGACATTCCCCAATACAGGGATAACATACTGTTACATACATTATATATATATATATATATATATATATATATATATATATATATATATATATATATATATATATATATATATATATATATATATATATATATATATATATATATATATATGTTGTGGGATTTTTAATTAAAAAAACGATATCAAAATATTGTAATTTATGTTTATTATGTTATGTAGACCTATGCCAAACATTAGGTAAACGATTATATAAGTAGATTAAATGCAAGAATGACCAGATTTAACCCTACAATAACAAACCATATACAGAAATTAATCCTTGAACCTAGGATACATGTTACTATATCAAATAGTGTACTTATATAAAAGGCATATAAAAATATCACACCACCGTTTGTTGGAATTTTTTATTATGTCTGCATAATAAGTTCATTTATGACAAAAACCAATTTTTATTGCCAAAACATATTAATACAAGAGACGGACACGGGCAGGCAGGTAATGCTACCAAATATTAATTTGAGAAAAGAAGGACGAGGTACGGTCAGTGAGGTAAGAATAACAAAATTAAAAAGTCTTTATGCGGGACTGACAAAGTGGTTAACAGTTCAAGCATATATAAATTATGTTTATATTTATATACACGCAGTGCATGTTGCGCAGACAAAATGTACTTAGAAATTGCATGTCTTGTGTGAACATAAATTGTTGTCCAAAAGTAAATAAGCTTGTTTGAATACTCAAATCAAATGAAAAGTAATTACTAGGTCTACGGCACAAAAATACACACAGCAGAGAAAACGTTATAATATCTTGTTTATATAATAAATCAATTACGATTTTCCGATTAAATAAATTTCCGATTAAATAAATTTATTCGTTTAAAGAATTTTGCAGGGACCGACTTCGCTCAGACACCTTGGCAAACAGCTGATCAATAACGTTCAATCTAATTCCCACTACTAATTTTACAACTTATTTTTATATAGCACACATAATATATTTATATTTTTTCAATAACCACTTTTCTTGTACACTGTTTACTGTTTAAACGTCACATATGAATTAAGCGCAGATGCGATCAACAAAATAGCCTATGTGATGATGTCGGGTGTGCAATTTTAAAATAAGAACAGATGACAAATTCTTATGAGCATTGCAACATATACCAACATTTGGAAAGGCACAGGACTGATTGCCTGAATTTCCTGATTCGTATTATGATTATGAACAAAATTGGCAGTATAATTGTGACACCTGACATAAATTCATAAATCATACTTTACTTTTAAAAACAAAACATTAACCACGCTAAAATATTGGCCAGAATGTTCGTAAGGAAAACAGGAAGCCATTGGTAGTATTGTGAATTATTCGAGTGTATAATATACGTAACTTCCAGCGAAAAACAACAATAAACGTGTCTGTTTGAAAAGTGGCAGAAACCAATATATTTATATTGATAAGCTTCCATATATGTATTGATATATATTTTATTGTTGGAATCGTATTATTTAAATTCTCATTCGATCTGGCCACAACCAACTTATGCCAAAAGTATAGCACAGGTAAATATCAAAATTTATAACATGAAATGAGAACATACGAGTATTCGCATGCGGTGGCGCTAGATCACGGACTCTTGCTTTCAAACAATTTATAAATAAACTTCTTACGATTCAATGTATCTTTCTTGTTTGTGGTTAAGAATGTTGCATGTGTCAGTATTAAATGATTACACGCTATTGTATTATGCTACCTCACATATAGTAAGAGTAGGAGAGTTTCAGGGGTGGTTATATGTGGTCCAACGAGCCGTACCATCCCCACGCTATCTGAGATGGAAGGTGCAATAATTGAATAATGTACCACTTACGCAATTACAGACACACGTGGATGCTCTTCTATAAACATCCATTTTCATTTACCGGGCAAATAGATCTGATATTAAGGATCTCTCACTCTCTTCTCTCTCTCTCTCTCTCCCACCCTCTCTCTGTCTGTCGGTCGGTCTGTCTGTCTGTCTGTATGTCGTCTGTATGTCTGTCTGTCTCTTTCTCTCTCCCTCTCTCTCCCCCTCTCTCTCTCTCTCTCTCTCTCTCTTATACGCATGCTCTTGATGATGGTGATTTTTGCTGCAGCTGCTGCTAATGATTGTAGTACAGATGACGATGACGACACTTATAACGATGCTGATCATGAAGATGTTGATGATTGATGCAAGATGATGATCGATGCAAGGTCACTAATGTTCAAAGTGTTTTTTTGTAATGGGTGGGTCGAAGGACTCGTGGGAAAGATTTCATGCTGACCTGCGGTACAGCGGCTGTACCACTTATGCAGATATTTATCGGGGGTCTTTCTATTACAAAATAGCTGGACGTCGCTGTAATGAACTTCATTGGCGCTGCGATGTAATTCAATAACAAAACAACAACAACATCAAAAACAACAACACTAATTTTGTAGGGAACAATAAACATCCCACCCAAACATTAAATAATTTAAAAAAGCTGAAACAATAACAAATACTTGTCAGGAATGTATAAGCTAACAGTGCCAAAATATGTTCCAATAGACTATATATATGCCAGCACATAGGCAATCGATCGATTGCATTTAACTACCATTCACCGTGCCGCAACGCCCCGCCACCCCCTCCCCCCCCCCACCTCACCCCGAGGTCCGTTCTTAAGCGTGCGTCTTTATTCAAATTTTAAATAAGTCCTTTATACATGAAGCCGAGGTAAAAGCAAACTTTATCAAAGACAGACACACGTTAAATTTCGGTGTGCATGCATATAGATAGTTTCCACATCAGTGAAAATCCCTTATCTTGGCAGCCATCTTTGATGGTAACTTCAAGGGATTTTCATATGAATTGTATAGAAGGGTAAATTTTATTTTCTTGTAATTTCTTCATTTGTGGTCCGAAAATGAAAAACTATACACCATTGGAAAGTTCTTGAAATGCATATTTTTAGAATACAATATTTTTACAATTGATAAATGCACACAGAATTAATGCACAGAAATAAATAAAACTATTGGCTCATACTCAAACAAAATGAACATTGTAACATTTTCGGTTGTATTTCTTTAACCTTTTAAATTATCAAAATATGGTTTTGATATTTAAAATACTTTATAAAAGCTGTTAAATTTGATATAAAATTAAGTAAAATAGGATGAAAAATAAAAACACAGTGGCGAGTTCAATACAGCATATATTTCCCGATTTCGGCTTGCATTAGCTTCTGCCCACAAAGATGGCTGCCTTAAACTCTCTTATCGGTGCCGATGACATCACATGGAAACTATCTATAGTTTACATAACCTACCTACATGTATGCATGACACCGAAATGTTAAAGTTGTTAGTCTGGGTGTTTTAAACATTATTTGCCTAGAATTAATAAAAAAAGTCTTATTTTGGCGCCGGAGATACTAAATAACGACTAAGAATGGTCTACAGGTTAAAAACCCGGCTGAAAATGTATGGAGTGTCTATTTGCCTGCAACGTACATGTATGCACTGCATACCGACCAACAATATAGTAGACAACCAATCATATCGCTCCCTTTAGGCACACCTTCAGATAACGCCAGAGGTCTCCGTATGGTTGTAAACATGCTCCCCAACAGACATTACAGTTTGTGTAGGCAATCCGAATCACTAAATTTATTTAATAATAAAACAATAACTGTTACAAAATTAATCATTGTTTCTATGGATTTGTGTATACAAGACATAAACCTTGTAAATATTGTTTCCATTTCAGTTCCTATCTGCGTTCTGCAGTGAGAAAGCATGCATCTTTTTTTAAGCACTACATTGTAGTACATTCGAACCAAACGAAGGCAATCCGAATCATATGCTGTTTTTTTTCTCAAGATGTATTTTACCTGTCAAATTTGACAGCTGCATGTGTAATAATAGTATTCTATCTGAATGGTTAATAAAACATGAAGTAAAACTACATCATCACATTTTATATTTTATTTAATCGGACAAAAATTAAAGGAAATAGTTCTTGCATATGCATTGTTTATCCTTTCACTGTCACCTCTACATTGCTCCAGTCTGAATTCTCCTTCAGGCATCTTCATCAGGGCTTCTTTGACAACATCAATTACCAACTGTTTACTTTCGTGCCTGACTAGGTAAGTACAAGGATTAACAGCCCCGCCACCTGTTTCTTCAGGTGCCGGCCAAGGTGGGAAGCTTTGCTGGGGTTAATCAGTTGCTTCACAAAAACATTTGCACCCAAGTCAATGAGTTTGCGAAATGCACTGGCCAGGGTACGGGGCACATGACCAACTGGCAGTCCTGTTATGTCTTTCAACAGCAAATATCTGTCCTCATCAGTAACAACACCATGCATGTCTGACTTAAAACTGTTCAACTCTGGTACCCACACCAAACATGCATCTGTATCATGAATGTTAGTGTATTCGATATCAACAGTCAGAAGAGTTGGTGGAGATGTCATGGGTGGCTTTACTTTGAAGGCATGATAACCTTTAATCACACAGTTTTCAATTCTGACCCCATCTTTGCCCTGAAGCAATACAATAGGGAAATTCCTATTTATTTGAAAATATGACAGTAAAAGTAGTAGAGACTTTGCAGAAATATATAACCCACATTGAAACTTGCACATGTGTTAAAAAGCATGGCATTTTTAATAAAATGTATATATGTATGGTAGTTTATACTCAACTGTCAATTTGTCTGCATGAAAGTGTCACAAAGGTTCATGTTGACCTTTACGAATGTAATGTGTAGGATATTATAGCATACTGCTATAGTATGAATGTTTAAAGTCATGAACTTCAGAATTATTTGCATGTTATGTTAAAGACAGTGTTGCATGACCATTTCCTGTTTGAATAACAGACAGTACAATTTAAAACTATACGTGTATTTAACTATTTTGTACTTTAAAACAGAAAACAATCAAATCACAACAAGACAATAGAAATGACACATGTAATCAAATGACTGCCTTTAATTTTATGGTTTTATGGTTTTACATATGGTTTCTAAATGCTTTACAAGTTACACCACATATGTGTCTATTTCACATTGTTCACAAGTTACATCCCAGTTGTGTCTATTTCACATTGTTCACAAGTTACATCACATATGTGTCTATTTCACATTGGTCACAAGTTACATCACAGTTGTGTCTATTTCACATTGGTCACAAGTTACAGCACAGTTTCAGTCTCATACGTTCCATGCTATTCATAAATCACACTTTTTCGCATTTGTGACATAGAAAGGTGGAATCTTCATGTGTGTCATTGTTTGTAGCACCTACAGGCAAGCAGTGCTCATGTACCCAACCTTTGCACTGGTCGCACTGAATCCAGATGTGACCAAGCATAAGTGACTTATCTTCTTTCCAGGTAATTTCACAAGCCATACACATAGCTTCATCTTCACTAACATTTACTTGTGACACGGGTTCTTTATGTTTAACACTTTGCTTACCTTTCTTCTTTTGCTTAAGTGTGCGTGAAAGATAAGCTGCTTTCGCCCTCTTTTCCTTAGCTGCAAATTTCCTCGTTTTTTCTAAGTCTTTCAGTGCCAATTTTCTTATAGTCTCTGGATTGGTTAAATTATCTGGCAAATCATTAAGTAGACTCGAACGTTTACGCTTCTGTGATTGTTTGGTTTTAGTCAATACAAGTATTTCCATTATAACTGGTGATACTCCTTTCGCTTTAGATTTATCAGTGTCTGCTCTGCCTTTTGCACTATCAGAATTGTTTGTTGATGTTGCACTAAAGGCAGCAAATGCTAATAGATCTAGTCCTGCCATGGGCTGTTCTGGTGTTTCTAGTTGCTTTTGAGGGGCTACCTCGGTGTCTTGTCCGCATGCAGATGTTGATTGTTCTGCCCTAACTACAGCTTGTCTTTGAGCATCAATAGGAGTTTTTTTATCTTTAAGCTTTTTACTGACACTTTTTCGGCATTGACTTTTGACTTGAGCAGCACGTACGTGTCGTACCCTGGTGAAACACCTTGTACATCATATCCTTCTTCTTGTCGCTTGTGGTACTTTTCTTTGGCAGGTGTTGTTAGTACACTGACATAGGTGTTGAATACTTTCTCACTGATGCTTTCGTTTTCAGTAGGCTCAGAAGGCCCGGCCCTTCTCTGTCTCTTCATCATCTGGATTGAAGATCAAATCTGTCTTTAGCTGTTCATCAGAAATCACTGCCCTGTTTACTGGATATATCCCAGATGAAGCAAAGCTATTCACTACAATGTTGGGCCTGTAAAAGTTATTGTAGTCTTCTCGCAGTTTCTCAGCAACGTTTGTCTTATTGATTGGTACCCCTGGATTCTCACGGTTGTGCTTCCGCACAGTTTTATACCACTGAGTTTTCAAAGGACCAAACACACCTTTGTCGAGCGGCTGCATCAAATGGGTTGCGTTTGGTACTATCCGATACAGCTCAATACCTTTTGCTTTGGCTTCCTGGAACACATTTGATCTGATGTGACTACTTACTGAGTCTATTAGCAACACAACTGGTCTTTCTGTTACAATATGCTTGCCAAAGTGTTGTAGGAACTTGGTAAATGTTATGGCATCCATCCAGCCCTTTTCGGTATATTCCACTGTACCTCCTGCAATACCACCATTTAAAGGATTAACACCTTTTGGAGGGGGCTTGGATACACATAGAAAGGAGGCATAATTGAGCCACTTGCACTAGCACAGAACATCACTGTAAGTCTTGCTATGCTGGAACTTCCTGCTAAATGAGGTATCTGTGACGGAAATGTACCTCTTGATGGTCCAATGACTTTCCCAGCCTTACGTCCTAGGTTGAAACCTGATTCATCTGCGTTCCAAATGCGTTCCGGTTTATTTAGAAGATCCTTTTCAATCACAAAGTCTCTGTATGAGCTGTACCAGTCATCAAGTTTTGTCTTTGTTAGTTTAGCCCTAGACGACTCCAGAAGAACTTCATGTCTTAATCCCAGAATGTCATTGTGTCTACTTATGAAGTGTCTGTACCGGTCATATGATGGTCTACCAGTTTTGAATGGTGTATTTCTTCCTTCCTTTAGAACAATTTCCTGAATTAAATCTAGAAATTCTCCAGGCCTCAAACCCATTCCCCTTTTATTCAGCAAACTGCCTCTCCTCACTGTCTGTGAATACTGTGCCAGTGCCGTGCCGTGCCGTGCACCAACCTCCACTGAACCTGACACTCTCCTTTGCACGAAACTATAGGACAAATCAAACTTATCTGCTGCTTTTCTTACGGATACATGATTCACTTTTATGTCATAGAGGGCTCGCCTTGCCCTGGACTCCTTATCTCTTGCTTTGCTTGGCGAATACTTCTTTCGTATCTTCTTTGCTGCCTTCACTGCTGGGCTGGATGTTGATGCCCTAACTGGTTGGCCAACCTTAAAAATAGTTAAGAATAGGTGGTATAGATGTATAACACAATGATATTAGGATGCATGTAAGGCAGGCGCAAGTCCCAAACATTGACAATTTTAGACTTATAATTTACTAATGAAATTTTAATGAAAACATAAAATAACTAATATAAAATATCAAAATATTTTTTTATCAGAAAACAATAATGATTGTTCTGAATTTGTAATAGGTAGGCAATACAGGACCATTGCACTCTTGTTTTTAGTTAAGCTCGCCTAGACAATCATTGCATTTGTATTTGACAGTTTTAATATATATTTAAAGGTTATAAAATGTTCCATACGAATGAAAACCTTATGTTCTAACAGTAGAAAACAATTGCAAGTAAAACAATTCCAAATTCGACAGCCAAAATGGAAAATTACCCAAATACTTGTACAAAGATCATGTTGAGATGACCCCTAGAATTGTGGCCAGCTGATTCGCATTGACTTTCGGTACATGTACTAAAACTTTCGCTTGTAAAATTACTATTCTTGCATATTTGAAAAACACATTTTCTGCATGTGAAGATATATGATGTGGGTACATTTGGCAAATTACCTTTTTCTTCTTTGGCCCATTCCTTGTCACCGGTTAGACAATACTGAGAAACAGCCCTGTTGTTTCTTGTAAGTTCGCGTTAATCGTCTGCTGATGATCTGAGTCAAATGAATGCTTTGTGACGTAAGCAAAAGCTGTCGTGAAATTTTTGACATAAGTTAACTGCTAATAGATTACTTGATTAGAAATAACTTGAGTTCATACAATTAACGCAACATGTGTGATATTTTTATGAAAAGTTTCGAAATTGATTCGAATTGCCTTATGATTCGGATTACCTACACAAACTGTAACGTAGAAGGAATAGCGTCTACTGCGGCAGTTTTGTTAAGAATGAAATTTTAATATATGACGTGACAGACAGGAATCCAATCTCCACTAACTGCAGGTAAACAAAATTGGTTGTTCATTCAAAACTGTTAAAATTCTTAAAGATTTGACCGCCACTTCACAAGGTCAGTATCATTCATAAAATTACCTCACTCGTCACTGGAGATTGTAGGAATTAGGCCCTCACATGTGGCGATTGGCCGGGTTTGAATTGCCGAGGTTGACCGTATCGATTTTATGTTGACTCTTTTCTTATTTGAGATTAAACTTGCTGCATTTACTTAGCGTCAATTTTTTTATTATGTCTTACTGTTGCTTTATTATTGTTTAGATAATTGATTAAAGGCTGATAGATCTACGTTGCATCATCATTGTTAAGTTCAAAGTGTGAAGTAAATCTGGGAGAAGAAAAATCCTGTCCCTAACGGGGATCGAAACTTCAGTTCTGTAGGCAAACACTCATCCATGTCTTAAGGTTTAACCCACCAACAAGGCTGTTGGATGTGCACTATATGCACTACACTACAGGTGGCACCTGGCAGTTTAGACCAGACTGTTCTGTCTCAAACAACCATATATTTTATTGTTAACTGAAAATATCCTTCGAAATTCTGCTTAGGGATGTCCTACATCTTAGGGAAAAGAAAAACACAACACTTCACTGTGCATACCGTACCTGGTAACGCAATCGGTAGATCGTCGGCTCCATGTGGCCCGGGGTTTGATCTCGGGCCGCGACATACCAAAGACGTAAAAATGTAGGTGGAATATCTCCCTTGCTTGTGCTCACGCAAATATAAGAGAAGGTCCACAACTGGTTGGCCCGGTGTCAGGATAATGTGACTGGGTATGATGTCATGCCAGGTGTTCACGGCATGCTATACACAGTAAAGGCAGCACTCTATCTGCTTCAAGTGGACACCGTCTCCAGATAACTGAAATACTGTTGGTGGGACAATAAACAAACACACAAACAAACTTCACTGCGCAACAATTACAAACCTGTATTTCCTATCTGAGGCAAATTTCAGAGATAGCTATTTTTAACTAGAAAAAACATGTGACAACTCACATTTGAGAATATGTTATATCGTCATCAGGGTTATCCGCTCTAACGTCGGTATCTGCTTTTAGCAGAGATCACTATCGTGCATATTTATAGATTTAGAATAATTGAACTTTAAGAGTGTTATCGCGATTTTGTACTGTCTAAAAATGTAGGTTGTGGTCAAAACCCTCTTTAATTTTGCTAAAGTGTAAGTTTATGCAGAATGATGCCATGATTCCCCAAAGCAGTGGTCAGGTATTGTTACATGACTTTGATATACAGGCGGATACCAGCTTTAAGACAGACAGCTTCAGATCGGTGGGACCCAGGTTAGAACCACTGACAACCACATACTATGTGACAAGTATCTACCCTAGTACTGGCTCTACCCAGGAAGTGGAGAGTCTAAAAAGGATTTAAGTAAGTTAAAAAACAACAATTTGTTTCCACATTGCCTGCCAACAAAAACAGTTTTAAATGTTAATATTCACATATTTTCTTACAGAAAAATCAGCATCATCCAACCTTTCAAGTGAGGACAGGCTATGGCACATTGGTTTTCAAACATAAAAGCATCGTACCTCCAGTGTCTGAAGATAAAGCTTTGAGATCCTAGCATAGTACTACCTTAAAATATAACTCCCACTGTGTAGAGGTTAAAGTGGACAATGAAACTCAGCCTGGGTCAATCTCTGCTGCGACTCAGAGCAGGTAGACATGGTCACCATGGAAACACACACAGCCAGCAATCCTGCATTCCGACACAATGTATAGGCTCACCTAGTCAAGTGTCCAAGAGATTCTTTCGACAAAATCTCAAACATGTCCTAAGCCGAGTTAAACACAGTGCTGTGTGCCTTGTTGGGGCTTGTGATTCTTCAACACCAATCAGACAAAGTTATCAGTCACAGAGATATATACCAGTGCTTGAATCATCGAGAACCAGACCTGTGGAGTCAGTATCAGTATCCTCACTATCAGGATCAAGTCAGTCCGTTGCTGGTCTTCAAAACCGACTGAGATCCCTGGCTTTCTGTGGGACTGATGGCTCACCCCAGCGTGTAGTATGCAGGGAATATTGCACTGACCATAGAGTACTTTTGGAACATGAGAAATGGAAGCAAGGGACAATGCCCCAGGTGTAAGTTTTGGCAGAGATATATTTTAATAACATTATTATAATATATGTGTATAAATTTAGTGTATGTATTAATAAACAACATTAAACAGGCACTCATGCTTGTTTATAAATCATTGACAATATCTGCTCTTGCTAACAATGTTTATGAATGATTTAAGTGTAAGATTTAAAAAGTTTGTGGTGAAATATTTCCTTTAAACTCATCACAGCAATTATGGCTTCTTTTAAACTATCAATCATTATTATTGTAATATTATCTGATACAATTCCATTTTTTCTGTTATTGTTATTTATTTCATACTTTTGAGTAAAAGAGTGAGAAATACAAGTGAAATAAAACCTTTGTTATTTTACTCTGGCCCATAGAGAAATAGTTGGGTTATCACTTTGACTCTAGTCCCCATTTCTATTAAAATAGATTTAAATTAAGTGTGAAGAAGAAATACGCTTGAAAAAAAGAATATTTGTCGCATTTTCAGTGTTTGATGGAATTTTATTTCACACATGTTCATAGAAAAATAATATTTCACTTGTGCCTGCACCTCTCATATATTTTTCTGTACCACTCCTGAAGTAAAAGGTGCATTTCATTATAAATCTGAAGATTGATTGAAAAACACTCTTAAATGTAGGTCTTACGATCACTCCTCAGTGCATTTCAACAAACTGTCTTAAGTGCAATTGGTAGTAAATAGATGAAAAGATTTAATAGCGATTTAGCTCTGAAAGCAATTTCTGAAATATTAATTAAACACTTTTAAGAAGGAAAACCATTCTTAAGAGGACAAAAGTGATCTTAAACGTTGCATCCGACAGTTTGGTCCATATTCATTTTCTCAAATAACCAAATAAGTCCTTGGTACCTGAAAAGGTCTTGCAAAAAGCTGTTCATTGATGCCAAAGATCTATGTGAACTGTCAATAATAAATCCCCACTTGTCATTGCAAACAGTTGTTGCTTATCCAAGCAATGCTTCAGAGATAGCTATTTTTAATCTTAGAAAACCACGAGACCACTTAATTTTATATAGTCATCCGAGTAATCCTCTGACGTCGATATCTATTTTTATCAAAGACCTCTATTGCTCTTTTTATAGAGATGGAAAGACTGAACATCTAGAGTACCGGTATTTTTTTTGCGATTCTTACAGTATAACTATAAAGTTAGTGTTCAAAATGTTCTTTATAAGGACTAAAGTATGGGTTATTGCGAAAAGTATGACCAAAGTCCCCAAAGTCGTAGTTAGATATTGGTATGTGTATTTAATATAGGCAAACTGTCCGATACCACCTTCAAGATGTATGATGAAACGCACCCATGATATGATCATGTGCTGACAAATATCCTCAATAACACAATTAATCCACTACTTACATCATCTATATTTTAGGTCTGACCGAGGTGTTGATCAGCTGGGAGACTTTGAAGATAACCTCTATGATTACCTCACAGATAAGGATGGGAGGCTGCCAATAGCCAGATTCAAAATGGTATGTTAACATAGTTCAGGGATCATTTTGGGCCATGATATTCTCACATAAAATCTGCCAAAATTGAAAAAAAATCTCACCAATAGGACACATTCTCACATTCAAATTATAAATGGGTCATTTTCTCACGCTTGACAAACATATATTATTATCTTTGTATGTTTGTATTTAATCAAATTATCTGCTATAACTATGGAGATAAAAATATTGTATTTCTAGTTGAAAAATCTCTGCATGTTTTTCTAGTGGTACAAGTGCATGCATGCGCAATATTGAATAAATATTTGGCAAACCTCAATTATGTTATCAAGCAAAACGCAGTTCTGATGGAATTTTGCATCTAATTTTAAAATTCTTTTGATCAACAAACGATGCATTGCTGGAACTTTACACAAGCTCAAGAGTATGTTGCTTGGCCAAAATTACAAGAGAAATGGTAAATCTTAACTGCTCAAAAGAAATATGCCTTCACAGCAAATTGATGAGCTAGCAATATGTGGAAGAAGAGAAATTTAGTTGTGTATTTTATGTACATTTTAACATTACACTGAGCAATTAGTTTTGTATGAAATTAAGAAAACAACTTAGCCAAATGCTACATGATACACATACCACTTTGAAATGCCATTGATTAGTTAGGAATATGAGTCTAACTGCTGATCCCAGTATAGATCATTTTGTCATGGCAATTTAATTGCCTGAACCGTTACTGTGCAGCTGATATATCAATTTCAAGTCACCAAAAACACTTTGGTCTTTGCTGACAGTAAAAGTGTTTAAGATAGTATGCTAAATGAGTTCAATATTGGGTCATGAGGGGGTCAAAAACTAGGTCACTAGGTCAAATTTTAGAAAAATAAACACACCTTGTGATGATACTAGAGCTAAAGTTATCACTCAATTTCCACCAAGCTTGGCCTGAATAGCTGCCAGCTAGAAATCTTCAATAAAATTGTAGCTATGTCTCGCTGGATCAAAAAGTAGGTCACTAGGTCAAATCTTAGAAAAACCTTTAAAATGTGCTAGAAGCCACATTTATGGCCCAATTTTCACCACACTTGGCAATAATTCATGCCTGCATGAAATCTTGGAAGAGTTTTGAGGGGGTCTAGAAAATGTTATCGGCCACAGTAATGGTCCAATCTTCACCAAAGATTTCTAAAGTAAATGGCTCTCCTTTACTTTACCCACAGATATGATCCTATTAAAAGCCTGTATCCTCAGGTGATTAATAAAGGTCCATCATGTCACTCTTGTTTAATTTAGTATGTTCTCAGATGAAACTAAATAAAATGTATGTGTCTTACTTGTTGTATAAAAGAAGTCTGTTAAAGGAATGTATGCCATACTTTAGTTTACATGTATGTCATTATTTTAACAATTTACTTTCTCTGAACGGCATATTTATAGAGTTAACAATATGTATTAATTTTTTTCATCAGGCCCTCTCCTCTACTGGCTTGCGATTGTCTGACCCACGACTGAAAGAATGTATGCAGGCTATCACGGTATATCAGAACTTTCACAAGGAGAAGGTAAAGGGACATGATGGATTCTACATTGATCGGGACTCGTTCAAGAAGTGAGTGGATATGTTTTTTGTTCCAGTTATGTTTATTTCGGGGCTTTTTTTCTTTTTTTTGTATGGTTAATCAAAAGAAGCAGATCTCAGTCAATTGTCTGGGAAGAACTTCAGGTGCTAGTCAGCTGAATGACCTCCTGTGAAAATTTTTACCCTACCTGGACTTGAACTCTTACAGTTTAGCAGTCGGAACGCCTCGGATAATTCACAAATCATCTCTTGTATGAAAACACCGCAAAAAATAAACATATAGGTGCCTATGCTGTCATCAAAACAAAAAGATAAATGTCTTTTATTTCTACTGAAAATGCAGTCACAATTGTATATCTAACACGATGTGAAAAGTTAAATAAACAAATGAAAGTTTATAGGATAAAATAATCCTATACATAAAACCTTCCGCTTTTGTGAGAAGGTTTTTTACTGTGTATTCTTATTTCGGTGAACAAAACGATCGGGATTCTGTATCATTGCACCAGATACATCCGAGGGATGATTGTCCCGAGGACGGAATTACACGTGGACTACCGATTGACAGTATAGAGGCCATGGCCATAGCTTTGATGACTATTTGTGTAATATAGGGAGAAAAATGTGCAGCCAGTCCAAGACTCGAACCCGTGACCCTTCGCTTACAAGGGGAATGCTCTAACGACTGAGCTAACCGGACCGCCTAAACATTCTCTCCCTATCACCCGGCTATATACACCCCGGGCAACTTGAAATTTGTCCTCGAATTTCCACAGACCGTATGCTCTACATACAACTCCTAAGCAACTTAAACACTTGAGTACGCTAACGACTTCAAGTCATTTACGTAAGGCGCCAATGTATTATAGGGAGAAAAATGTGCAGCCAGTCCGGGACTCGAACCTGGGACCCTTCGCTTACAGGGCGAATGCTCTACCGACTGAGCTAACCGGACCGCTTACACATTCCCTCCCTATCACCCGGCTAAATGTGTCCGCCTTTGAACTATGTTTTCAACATAGATAAAAAATCACACAAATAAGTTTTTTGAATATTCCTTAAAAACATCTGTCTATATTAATTGAATTACAAATTCTTCTCCTGCATTTCAGTTGCATCTCGAAGAATATTGTATTGATACAGAAGGCATTTCTGAACCAGTTTATTGTCCCAGAGTTCCAAACGTTTTGTGAATCCATCGATGAACTTTACTGGCGAGCTCGAGACAACATCAGTGGCAATGTAAGAGTTTTATCTTAACTTTTCTACGAATCATTGCCTTTTTTGTTTGCCTAATCAGATGCAGTATTTTAAAATTGTACAGGTAAATTTCCGATAGCGTCCAGAATGTGACCTCTCTGTGGCAAAGAAGGTAATTCTTTAAGCAAACATAAAACACCGACAAATAATTGTAGGATAATAAAGGGCAAAGCATTATAAAATTCAGAGTCTATTACTTGTCACAAGTATTTTTTGGCCTTTGGCATCATGATTCTGAAAAGTGCACAAAATGGCCTCTAATTTATTTAAGGAAAGAGAGTGTCAGCTGTAATGACAGTTCCTAGGATAACTCACACACCATCTCTTGGGCGTACGATGGGAGAACCCAGTGAAAATATAAACAATTCAGTCCCATGACAGCATCAAAGCAACAAATATAATTTTTTGATATCTAACTAGATATGAAATGTAAATTAATAAATGAAATGAGAGATATTAGTGGATAGTCTCCCCTGAATAATCCCTAAATGCAGGGAGGACCTTTCATTTAGACTACTAGGTTTTTATGCTTGTGCTCTTTGGAGTGTATGTTGACTTTTGTTCCTGTGATACCTAAGTAATCCATCATCAACAAAAACCTCCATTTTCTTGTTAACATAACATATCTATATAAGTATTTAAATGAATTTTAAGCTTACATTTATGCAAACTTAAGAAATTTCACTGTTTGTAATTGCACCATCTGCAATAGAATAGGCGATAAAGTCCAAGAACTAAAATGACCTCCCTGCTGTTTGGACTACCTAGGATATTATCGAACAAGGGAGAACATTTCTATTTCACCAGTGTTCCCCATTCTGTAGGTTGAAACATAACACAATTCAATTGGAATTGTAAGACTAAAGGTAGTATCCAAACGTTTGCCTTTGTCAAATACATGTAACAATATCTGATTCCTGATTGGGGTATTTGTAAATAATTTCACAGAAAATCTTATAGTCTAAGCAAAGATGATTTTTAACACTATCTCAATTTAAAACAGTACAACTCATTAAAAACAATAAAAAGTATTCATTTCTTTCCAAATCTATAAATTTGCATGATTGGGATTTATTCTGAAAATAGACCTTTATGGCAGAGCTGATGACTCTAGTGATGATATACTGTGTAACTTACTTTCAACAAAATGTGATGTCATAAATATTTTTTAGTTTAAATATAGCTACTTGTGTAGCTGGCTCAGATAGGAAATACATGTTCGCAGTATTGACTGTCATGTTATGCTTCATTTTTCCTATAGGTGTAGGACATTATTAAACATCACTTCCTGTTTAAGTAACAATAGTTTGTTTAGTTATGTAGGAAAACGTTTTGATCTAAACTGTCAGATTTCACCTTTTAGGTCCCTTTTTCTTTAAAATATAGAAGCACAGTGTTTTTGTTTGGTAAAAATGGATAGCAACAGTTTCTACATGTGCACTAACTAAAAATTAAAATGACATCTGGGAGAATACTTAGGAATGTCAAACTAACAATTGCTGCTTTGCTTTATTTCAGTTGGCTGATTACATACCTCAGCTTGCAAGGTACAGTCCCAATCTGTGGGGTGTTGCTGTATGCACTGTAGATGGACAAAGGTGAGTCTGGAGTGAGCTTTGTTAGTCTATAGTTATGCCTTCTAGAGACACACATACATCCCGGTGTTCGATCCCTGGCTACGACATACCAAAGTCGTAAAAATGGTAGTGGTATAGCTCAATTGAAAACGCTGAAGCAAATGTAAGGGTAGTTCCGTGACTGGTTGGCCCGGTGTCAGGATAATGCGACAGCATGGGGTATCATGCGAGGTGTTCATGGCATGCTGTACACAGTGAAGGCAGCACTATATCTGCTTCAAGTGGACACCGTCTCCAGTGAAATACTGTTGGTGGGACGATGAACCCAATAAACAAAAATAGATTGTTTTAGGAGCAGTTAAAAAGGTAAATTGGGAGGCTTTTGTGTTTTTAGATGCCTTTCAGATGTTTTGATGTCATTACTTTTTCATTTAGATGTGTCACTGATTTGACAGTGTCATTATGATAAAAAAACCTATTTGAAAATGATAAATGTTTAAGCCATTTACACATATATACAAACATTTGATTGAAATATTTTGGTTGTATGGTAATATATGCTAAATTATGACCTTAATGTTATTTTATTTCAGGTATTTGGTGATGTGAATGTACCATTTTGCTTGCAATATTATGGTTATATTATAGTATTTGATAAAATATTAACTGAATGTTAATATATTTCAGGTATTCAGTGGGCGATGTAAATGTGCCGTTTTGTTTACAGTCAGTGTCAAAACCACTTACTTATGCCATGGCGTTAGATGAACACACACCACACGTTGTTCATCAGTATGTGGGCTATGAACCCAGTGGGCTGTCCTTCAATAAGATTTATCTGGATTATAAAGGTGAGCAAATATTCAGGGGAGTTAAAACTTGCTACATCCTGCTGTTTTTTTTTGTTTTTTTGTCAGTTTAGAAAACTGTTATTTGGTCATGCTCCCAATTACAAAACATATGCTTTTCGAACATTTTCAAGGAGAAAATTTCCAATTCACAGGACAAAAGAAATTGGCTTCTTCTGTCACACGAGAAATAAATATTGCTTTGTAAGTGAGTGATATGTAAATGTATATATATATATATATATATATATATATATATATATATATATATATATATATATATATATATATATATATATATATATATATATATATATATATATATATATATATATATATATATATATATATATATATACATTCTGATTTTCCTCAATTTTGTTTAAAATCACTTAAAAAAATCCCAATTCTTGGGGTTGGGTCATGTATTAAAACTGGTAAGTCTACTGACAGCTGTAGAATTATTACTTGCTCTAGCACCGATAACCCTGAGGTCAAAATATATGTCAGAATGCAGTGTCATAACCTCTGTTCAAAGTTATCACAGTTGAAGTCACGTACAATGCCCCACTTCCAGAAATCGGTCTCAGTTGAGATTTACTTTTTATTAAGTACATGTATAATACATTTCACTCCTCTATCATGGTATGTTATAAAGGTTAAAGGCATTGGAAATTGGAATGGGGTAGGTGACCAGTGGCTGAGGATGCAGTGGTATCAGAAAAGGGTGGGGATTCAAATCCGGCTAACCAATGGTGGTTGCAGTAAGTTCATCTGCACCAAGTGTAATTAATTGTTATAACGTCCTTTCCCACCAATGACATCTATGTGTATAACATACATATTAAGTATATCAGCTGTGATCTCACAGCTTGGTGTTACATTGGCCTGCTCCTCTAACATTGCTTGTGTATGAAATAAAGGAAAATAATTGTAACATTATGGCACTACTTTGAAGTGGCCAGTGGGTCAGAAGTTGAGTTTGAGAAAAAAATTTGGCCCAGGAATGTGTCTGGAAGTGGGGTCTGATATGTAAGGATATGTGATAAGTCTCTCAGGCTAAAACAATGTTGGTTGATGACTAAATCCCCACCCCACCAATATAGACAGTTCTTAATTGTTTCCCTGAAAAGACTCATTACCTTTTTTTCAAACATCATTTTACTTGTGTTGTATATTTTCAGGCAAGCCCCCCCCCCCCCCACAATCCCATGGTCAAACATCTTGTTATTTGTGTTGTATATTTTCAGACAAGCCCCATAATTCCATGGTCAAACATCTTGTTATTTGTGTTGTATATTTTCAGACAAGCCCCCCACAATCCCATGGTCAAACAGCTTGTTATTTGTGTTGTATATTTTCAGACACGCCCCACAATCCCATGGTCAAACATCTAGTTATTTGTGTTGTATATTTTCAGACAAGCCCCACAATCCCATGGTCAAACATCTAGTTATTTGTGTTGTATATTTTCAGACAAGCCCCACAATCCCATGGTCAAACAGCTTGTTATTTGTGTTGTATATTTTCAGACAAGCCCCACAATCCCATGGTCAAACATCTTGTTATTTGTGTTGTATATTTTCAGACAAGCCCCACAATCCCATGGTCAAACATCTTGTTAATTGTGTTGTATATTTTCAGACAAGCCCCCCACAATCCCATGGTCAAACAGCTTGTTATTTGTGTTGTATATTTTCAGACAAGCCCCACAATCCCATGGTCAAACATCTTGTTATTTGTGTTGTATATTTTCGGACAAGCCCCCCCCCCCCCCCCCACAATCCCATGGTCAAACAGCTTGTTATTTGTGTTGCATATTTTCAGACAAGCCCCATAATCCCATGGTCAAACATCTTGTTATTTGTGTTGTATATTTTCAGACAAGCCCCACAATCCTATGGTCAAACAGCTTGTTATTTGTGTTGTATATTTTCAGACAAGCCCCACAATCCTATGGTCAATGCTGGGGCTATCACAGTCTGCTCACTGCTGAAACAACAGTTTAACTTTGCAGACAGGTTTGATTATGTAAGTTGTTTTGGATTTATCTTGAGAACTCATTATGTTGCCCAATTATATTTTTATCATTCATATTGCTCTATCAAATTAGTTTTTTTAATTTAAATATATAATTGTAAGTATACTATTTTTCTTTTTTTTTAGCATTTTTGTCGTATGTTAGTTTAAAATAATTTTATAAAATCTTTACACCCACAAAATATGGTTTATAAAGGGACTATGTCGGAGTAACTTTAGTCAGTATTTCTACAGAAGAGATTTTTACACACTTTATTTTGGGTTCAGTTGATTGGATTTCAATGAAATACCACAAGACAACACCAGTAAGCTATGGTGCGCATATTGTTGGCTCAACATGCTGGCTTGATTTTACCTGAGTTATAGTTATATTTATATTTATCAGTTATATTTATTTGTGGTTCGGCAGTAATCCTGTGGGTATTCTTCATGTTCGATTATAATTCTTGTTATAATTATATTATACCCCACTTTTATATGCTACAGGTGTCCCAACTTCTGAAAAGATTAACAGGGGGCGAATACCTGGCCTTTAACAACTCAGTGTAAGTTATTTCATATTTGAATCAATTTTTCTTTGTTTATTCTGTTAATAGCACAGCACAGCACATATTATGGTTATTTTGGCAAATTTCAGCTAATTATTCGTGAAGGGTGATGTCCTCACAAGAAAGTCTTCGCCCTGAACGGGACTTGCTCCCACACAGTGAGGCGTGAAGGAGTACTTACGACTTTAAATGCTCAGTAATTAAAGTTGGTGTCTTACTGCTTATTGAGAAATGTTATCTTCTGCAGGGTTAAAGGTAAATATACAACAGAGTTTGGATCAGAAATGTAATGAACATTCTAATTTAACAAAACAAATTTCTTTGAAAATCTGTTAATAATTAAAAAAAATCTTTAATGCAAAAAACAACAAACATTTTATCAACACAAGTTACTTTGCAAACAAATAAATAATAAAGCAAGCTTCATAGTTCCTTTGCTTGTATGGCAAACTGCTAAATAATCAAAATAAAAATTAATGAATACTGAATCACTAACCTTAACTACAGTTGTTAAATAAATACTTATTGTTTCTTCAGGTTTCTTTCTGAACATGAAACTGCTGATAGAAACTTTGCCATAGGTTACTACATGAGGGAGAAGAAGGTATGATCTCCTGTTATAGATATTGTTAATTTCCATTTCTTGAATAAATTGATCATGTTATTTAATTTCCAAAACATATTGTATTTATTCTAATTGAGGCACCTGCCCTTTTTAAACTGCCCCCTTTCCCATAATTTTTAAAAATAATAAAGATATTTTGCACCAAAATGAATCATTGGCTTAAAGAGAGATACAGAAAAAAACTTACAATGAATATTGAGAATAAACAACTGTTTTTTTATGCAAAAACAAATACATGTACTTATTGAACAAATCCATACCTCATTTATATTTGAAAGTAAACTTAAACAGATCCTCGTCTTTTAATGATAATTTAAGGGTAACAAAGACGGAAGTAGCTATATTATTAACACTGGTAATTTAGAATGTTGGTCACTGGGGGTAATACCATGGTAATTAAAATTGCTTTTTTGTTAATTTGCGATCAGTGTTGAAAGAATTTGCAGGAAAATTGTTGCCTCTTACCTCAGCAGTTTTTAATATTTGAAACTCGCGATGAATTAAAGTCTCCGTGATTTTTTTTAATATACTGATCAAAAGTATAGTGACAGTTTACATGTATATTACCTTTTTGATTTTTCTCACTGTCAACTCAAGTTGTGTACTGCAGAAGCTCTCGATAAGTGTTACGTCTGAGCAAGCATTCACAACTAATAGGAGGCTCGCTCGCAGCTGTTGCAGAAGATTTGTCGATCTGCCAAACTATATCATCATGTCTCAGCCGTAAGTGCATAAAAGGATTATGTAGTAAAAAGGGAGATGAAAAATACATGTAACATGTTTTGGTTTAGCCAGTCCTCTTTGAGTGGCAGATTAGAGAAGGAGTTGTGTCTGCTGCAATTGCTGGAGTCGATATTTGAATCAAATTGTTACATGTATGAGAAATTCGATCAAGATGGAAGGTGTGAACTGCTAGCAGCAAATTATACGTCAAAAGACTTGCCGTATGGTAAAGGTCGATGACAATTAACTGTATGAAGAATGATGTCATTCAGCTGTCACATTTGCTTGAGATTATGATAACTGCTTGTTATTTAAAACAGGACTGATGTAGGTGTATTGAGGAAAGTGGGTCTAAAAGATGCTCCCCTGTTGTGTTTTTGTATGCTTCTCAGGTGCTTCTACTAGAATAAATATGGTATTTACATTGCTGGTTCAGAACTCGTGAAATTGAAGAAAGTATTTCAGTGACTCAGGTATGGATTTAGTTAGGAACATTAATTAGTGTATTGAGGAAAGACAAAACGTATACTAGGCATATTGTCTCTTTTTTTTTCATTTGTGTCTCTGTCTTCATTTTTCATGGGCTAGCTCATTTGTACTTTCTGAATTTATCAACAGATAGGTATTTTTTTTTAAACTGTTGGACCTGAAGAAGGTAAACATTGCTTCGTCCAACATAACTTTGGCTTTTATTGGTGTTTTTGTTAGACTGATTTAAATTACTATTTGTAGACTAATGTCTACTCTTTTCTTTCAGTGCTTTCCTGAGGGAACTAATCTAATGGAAGTGTTGGACTTCTATTTCCAAGTAAGCAGCCATGTAGGAATGTATGAATATATTGTCAAATGTTTTCCTTTTTTCATGGTAGACACGCTTTGCAGTTGAATACAGTTGATAATAAACAACATGAACACAGGTGATCTTGTGTTACACAGTTCAAACTTTTGAACATAAAAGTGAAACAAACAAAAAAGTAAAAGAAAAGATGTTGACCATGTTTCCTGTTGAAATTTTAAATTCCAAAAAATGCCTTTTGAACTGATTTTTAACTAAGCATGAATTACCATACAAGTCTGAATCATGAAAAAATGTTGCATATTTGAATAGGTTTGGACTCATCACAAATGTTACGGCATTTATCTTGTCATATCTGTTATATGTAGTCCTAAAGTGTTGCCTAAAATTTATAAACGTTTCACCTAAAATGTTGTGTTTTTTAATATTTTGTGTGTGCAAAATTTGAAATATTTTGCTTTAATAACTATATTTTCAGATGTGTTCTATTGAGATCACATGTGAATCTGGTTCAATAATGGCCGCCACCCTGGCCAATGGTGGGATCTGCCCAATCACCGGCGATAAAGTATACAGCGCCCCCGCTGTGCGAGACACACTCTCTCTGATGCACTCATGTGGAATGTATGATTATTCTGGAGAGTTTGCTTTCAAGGTTACCAATTTTTTCCATTTCTTTTTCTGCACATTGTTTCTTAATGTGGGGGTGGTGGTGGAGGAGGTGCCCGTGGTGTAGTGGTAGAGTCGCCGATTTGTAACTCCTCTGACTGCTTAGCCTCTTAAAGCGTGGACTGAAGTCCCATTCGGGGTGATGGACTTAATGTGGTAAAGTCTTCTAGCTGACTTGTGTTGTGCCAGTGGTTCTACCCAGACTTATGTCTGGTGTCTTCCTTCACCAAAAAGATAGAGGTTAATAAACATAATTGGTTGTGGCAATGTATTTCAAAAGCAAAACAAAAGTTTTCGGTTTTTATATTTGGGTTTGATTTGAAACATTATTGACTTTTTGCAATCTCTCAAAAGGGCTTTACTAATGATGCAAACTAATGGTTTGATTCCCAGTCAAATAGAGTCCAGAAAGTCATTGGAAATTGGAATGTGTGAATATCTGGCTTTACAGTGATCACTCGCGGTTAATGGATTTGGGAAAGGTAGTGGGGATGGGGTCGGTCTACCTCACTCAACCTAAAGTTTAAACCTATTTATTCAAAGTCTTTTGGGAAAAAATGTGATTTTAATTTATATTAATCCATCTCCATTGCCCACTTCCCTGGGCAGAACCAGTCCTCAGGTACCGAGTACCGGGAGCAATGTGTAGTAAATAGTCTTGCTCAAGGACTAACATCACGTGGTCAGTTTTAGGGCTGGAACCTGGACCACGCGATCCAGAGTCCAACATGTTGACCACTTGACTACAGATGTCTCAGGCTGCCGTGGTTTCAGGGATCAGGGATTTTAGAGTTGCTGATCAATTGCAGTGCAGTAAGCCTATGTGCACCAAGTGTTACTACTTGTTACTCCCCACACTAACATATTGGTGTATAATACACAAATTTTATGTTCCAGCTGTGATTGCAAAGCATAGTGTTATCTTGGGAAGTGGAGAGGGGTAATCTAAAGAAAGTATTATCCAATCAGTCATAGAAATAAGGATTGAAATTTACAAGCAAGTCGGGCTAGTAACTAAGCAATTCCTACTAGCCCGAAAGATAATTCATTAGCCTGAATTAAATTCAGTTTAAATTAGCAAGTAAGTCTAAAAAAACTAAGATAAATAAAAAAAAAACACACCATTTAATATTCAACATTTATTTCATTTATTCACTAAAACATATGAAAATCAAATTCCAGTCGTAAAACAGTGTGTTTGACTCCCTCATAAATTGCAACAAGGGCCTGTTATTTGTCTAGGAGAGAAGAAATTTCTGTCACAAACATCTTCATATTTACCTTTGGTGGCCGCACGCTTGGCAACTTCAGTTTTTTCCCTGGGTTTTGCACCAGAAACAACAGCTTGCTGAATGAAGTAAGCGACTCAAAAGTTTGTTTACTAATTTAAAATTAAAGTAAAATAATTTTTCAGCGATCTGGATCTTACAAGCCCGTCGGGCTAGTAAATTGGCAATTTTTACAAGCCCAAGAGAAAATCTACTAGTTATTTTGCTGTCAGGCTAGCGCTAATTTCGACCACTGTCCAATGCCTTTAAATATAACCTCCCTTGTATAGTAAAAGCTTATGGATTAACCAAATTTAAGTTAAAGATAATTCCTGGACTGGTTCATTTAGTGTCAAGATATTGTGTTATGTCAATTTTTGGCCTGATTATATTGATATACATGTGATACTTTGCAATATCTTTTAATATCATAGTTGTATAATGTATAATAAGATCTTATTGCTTTGTTCCAGCAATTTAAAAAAATACTATTTATGTTTGCTTATTCCATTGTAAACATTAACACTAACACTAAAATAATGTAATATTTTGTCTCACATGTACAGGTGGGTTTACCTGCCAAATCTGGTGTGTCTGGGGGCGTGCTGCTCATTGTGCCCAACAAAATGGGTTTCTTCCTCTGGAGTCCTGCCATTGACAGTAGGGGAAACAGTGTCAGAGGTGTGCAGTTCTGTAAAGTAAGTTTTAAAATTTGTCATGTGTTTATTTTAGCTCACCTGAGATATTGTGATCACTCACCATCCAGTGTCCAGTGCGTTTGATGTCATGCTTGTCTGTAAACAATTTTAAAACATATCATCTGAAACTTCTGCCCTAAATTCAACTCAACTTTCTCCGAAGTTTCTGCAGGTAGGGCGAATAAAAAGTTGTCCATAGAACTTTGATCTGTCAAAACACCTGGCCAGCCATCTTCCATTTATGGCCATATAGATTTTTTTAAACTTTATTAGAAACCACAAGAGCTAGAGCCTTATTATTTAGTATACATTTTCATTGGGAATCAAGATTTGAAAAGATTTAAGAAATTTAATCTGCCAAAAAACAAGCTGCCAAGGGCATGCCATTTTTCTTAAATGACCACCAAGGGCGTGTCTGTTAACCATGTATGACTATATCTGAACAACATTTTAAAATTTTGTGTCTGAGACTACAAGAGCTAGAGCCATATTTTTTCTTATACCTGTTCCTTAGGCATCCCTGTGTCAAGATATATAAAGATTTTAATCACTTAAAAATGGCCATTTTCCATTTATGGCTATGTGAAAAAATCCCACAGAAAACTGACTGTCTGAATATTGTCATCATTCTGGTCTGTTTAAACATGGCTTATATCTTTGCTCACTATTTTGATATGTCATTGCAAAACATAACGTGGAGAGGTACCCCAGCTGACTTGCAATGTGAGATGTTTTTTCCAAAGCATATTACTAGGGTTGTCAATCAATTACAATTGATAATTGCTGGATTTTGCTATAATGACAATTAATGTGGCGCTGCACAATAAAAAAGTTTATCTTATAGAGTGACCAAAACCCTGCTTCATCACCTTATTTGAAAAAAAAGTTTATAATTTCCATTATTGCATCATCACACACTATAATAAAGTGACATCACAAATGGGAGTATATAATTCTTGCCTGTCCAGTTGTTTACGTATTTTGAATGTGCTTTTCTGTGATATACCATCATCACTTTTCAGAGAATAGACCTAAAACTTGAATACAAATTCCTATAGATAAAACGATATATGAGCATAAGAATCCTAGCTCATGCCCATTTAGTTTGTTTTTATTTAAAATTATCTTGATTGAGCATGTCCAAAGCATATTCTTGCTAATATTCCAGAGTAACATAGAAATAAAAATGTGCAGCCAGTCCGGGACTCGAACCCTTTGCTAACAAGGCGAACGCTCTACCGTCAGAGCAAACTGGACTGCTTACACATTCTCTCCTTTTCACCCATCTACACCAGAGTGTAATATATTGCTTAAAACAATGTTCATTGCACAAAAGCAATAGCTTTGAAAAGAATTTCCATTTTATAATTATCAGTCTCACAAAATCTATTTTAAATAATGTGCCCACTTTCCTCACCTCCTTTGTAAATCTAAAGGAAAGATTTTTTTCTGTGATTAAATAGGACCTGGTATCCAAGTTTAACTTTCACCACTATGACAGTCTCAAGTTTACTCCAAAGAAGATCGATCCAAATCAACGAAAAATTGAGACCCGGGCCACTGAAGTTGTGAATCTCTTGTTCAGCGCATACAACTGTGACGTGTCAGCTCTCACACGGTATAGAACATATCACGTATAGTTTCTATTAGAGCTGCAACACTTCATTGCAATGCATAGTAAGCCACAATATACAGTTACACTACAATTAATTGTAGGATATTGGCCAAATTTAATTCGGTTCAATATTAAGACCAATTTCTGCCTTGTTTATGAGATTAATCTCGCAAAACGTAATGTAACTGTCAAGTCATAATAATTTTTGTATCTTTGTTTTCTATTTCTGCTATTATTTACCTATTCATAATATTTTACACTGTTGTAACAGAGTTTTTAGGTTTTTTTTAAAAGTTTATTCAGAAATTTGCTGATCATTAGACCAGACTTTAACTTATTTCTCTAGAAATACTAGTAATGATAAATGTGTTCTTCATGTCCCTCACATAGCTGAGTGGTTCGAATCACTGATTTGTTACTCCTGGGGCCCCCACTGTGTGAAGCAGAGCAGTTCTAGTAACTAATTTGTTACTTTTTGGCCCCTTAATGCGGGTAATTCAAGCCATGGCCGGGGCAAGAACTTAATGAAGAAAGGTTTTCAAGCTGATATGTGGTGCACTGGTGATCTTCTTTCATCAATAATAGCTGGACATCACCAATTTAACAATTATTGTGCTGGTGCTGTCTATTAAAAATGTACAAACCTCAAGCCTTGTCTGCCCCCAGGTATGCTCTGCGAGGAATCAACATGAACCAGGCTGACTATGATGGACGCACGGCCTTACACATTGGAGCAGCTGAAGGTCATATAAAGGTTGTCAAGTTTCTTCTACAAAGGTGTTACTGTTCTCCCTTCGTGGTCGACAGGTAAGATTTGTTATTAATGTTACATGAGCACACTACTTTTGGCAGTTATGTGCCGTTATATATAACTTGCATGTAACTCCACCCCCTGTTCTTATTTTTACATTTAGCGTTCATATCAATTAATCACAAGCTATATCACAAACAAAACAAACATATTCTTTTATGTTAAGTAGGTAAATTTTCCCTAAGTGTAAAGTAATGTAAAACTTAGTGGATAATCAAGTTTATATAAGCAAGTTTATATAATTAGACTTGATTGGCAGTCATACACTGATCAAAGCTTGCCAAGACAGTCATACAAGGCACCATTAAAGGAAGTTGCAGAAGAGGCAGACAGAGAAAAGAGATGGAAGGAAATTTCAGGCTGAACAGGCTTAAAACTGAGCAAATCAGAGACACAGAGAAAGACCTAATTGGCTTGATGTGGCCCATGTTTCTTTGGTTGTATCTTGTTTATCAAGATTATTTTTCCCCCAACAGATGGGGCTTCAAGCCTGTTGATGATGCTCGAAGATTCAATCACCCAAAGGTTGTGGAGTTGTTAGAGGCAGCGATGGAAACGTAAGTATCGTATAAAATCTTTTAACCTTTTGACATAATGTGGGCACTACTGTTATGCCTTTCATTTATAGGCTCCCTGACTGAACGCTGGCTAAAAATGTTTTGTTTTGAAATGCATCAAAGCGACAGAATATTAATCATTAAATCAATATTTAGCTGATATTTCATGGACAAAGTCCCCAAACAAGTGTCTGGGTAGAACCACCATCACCTTGAAGGTCAGCTGGAAGACCATCCCACGTGAACATTTTTGTCCCCTCTGTGACTCGAAACAATTTTGTGGGAGCTGGAGGATTCAAATGAGTTACAAGTTAACTCTACAATCTCTATCATGGACAACCCTTTAGATGTAAAATAAAAGTTACATAATTAAGTAAGAAATCAATGCAAAATGGTAAATTTCTGGTTGTTTAGGTTTGAAATTTATGTACATTTTATGGTTGATTCTAGTACAATATTGAAATCTTTGTGGATTTCAAATTGAATTAACTGACAGGGAGTTGGCCCGCAGTAGTCGCTGACTTGTTCTTCTTCAGACTACTCCCCCACCCCGCGACATTGCATGGATGTTCCGAGTCCTGATCAGAGTCACAAACTAATGTTAGAGACTTCTCAGGGCTGGACAAATTTTCTTTTCATGTCTAGTCCTGGACAAGTATCCTGGACAAAAATGACTTGTCCAACAATTTGCATCGTTTCAGTTAATGAACATAACACATTTCTCATATCAACAACTAACAAACAAGATATGACAACAAGTTGTTTCTTTTATTTTGTGTCTAGAATCGATTATGTATCGCGCATCGTGATTGGCTGTTTTTGGACAGGGCCGTGCATTGTACATGTACCGCCTTTATGTGTTGTTGAAAAATGCTCATGACTTGAAATTGATTTTGTTTTTTACTAATTGGAAACCGCTGTTTATTTAGTACTTGTCTGACTGCTAATTTATTACTAGTCTGGGACTAATTTAATGATCAGTGACCAGTAGCCGAAAACTGCATTCTGACTTGTCCAGGAACGTCGGGCTATCATATTTTTCCAGTCCTGCCTATGGTTAATCTCTGGTTCTGTCCAGACATCTGTTTGTTGTCCTCCTCCACCAAAAAGCTGCTCACCATATGCCTACAGGTGAAAGGCGAGGGTAAACAAAACCATTCTTCGTCGACCAAAAATCTGGATATTGCTATAGTAACTATAAAGCTGTTGTGATGTATTTCAATATTTTTTACAGTCTACATTTAATGGGTATTTTGATGTCTGCTAATGCTATAAATAAAGTGGAAGTAGACTCTACAGAGGAGAGATTGTATCCTGATTTGATTTGAGTGTTTTTTGTGTGTCAAGATTTTTCTTTGCTTTGATAAAATTCTAAGTCTAATTTTTTCTTTATATATTATTTCAGTGTATAACGCTTGTTTTTCAGTTATGACGAAAATGATCTGAATCAAAACACATTGATTGCAGAGAAACTGTCGGAGGAGATGAAAGGAATGGACAATCTTGAGAGATACAGAAACCAGAGAAATGATGACGGCGGAGAGTCAGGTATGTCATTCTAGTGATGGATCAGACATTTTTTATGCTTACGCTTACCGGTATATATGTAACATAGAAAAATGTGCAGCCAGTCCGGGACTCAAACCCGGGACACTTCGCTAACAGGGTGAATGCTCTACCAACTGAGCTAACCGGACCGCTTACACATTTTCTCCCAATCACCCGGGTACATACACCCCGGGCAACTTAAAATTCGTCCACAAATTTCCACAGACCGTATGCTTTACATACAACTCATAAGCAACTCAAACACTTGAGTACTGTAACAACCGCGAGTCATTTAAGTTGGGCGCCAATGTAACATAGGGAGAAAAATGTGCAGCCAGTCCGGGACTCGAACCCGGGACCCTTCGCTAACTGGGCGAATGCTCTTCCGACTGAGCTAACCGGACTGCTTACATATTTTCTCGGCTGTCACTCGGCTTCATATATTAAAACATGTTCAGCTGGCGAAGGGGGCGCCCATGGTATAGCGGTGGAGTCGCAGATCTGTTACTCTTCTGACTACTAAGCCTCTAACCGCATGGGTTTGAGTACTGTTCGGGAGTAAATGACCTAATGTGGGAAGGTCTTCAGGCTGCGCTGGTTGGTTTACCCAGACATTTGACTAGGTTCTTCCTCCACCAAACAACTAGACGTCGCTATAAGGATCATAAGTGGTTTGATTCTCATTTGGGATGAAGGACTTAATGTAGGAAGGTCTTCCAGCTGACCTGAGTTGTGCCTGTTGTTCTTCTCAGACAATTGTCTGGGATCATCCTACACCAGAATAGCTGGACATTCTTCTCAGACAATTGTCTGGGATCATCCTACACCAGAATAGCTGGACATTCTTCTCAGACAATTGTCTGGGGTCATCCTACACCAGAATAGCTGGACATTCTTCTCAGACAATTGTCTGGGGTCATCCTACACCAGAATAGCTGGACATTCTTCTCAGACAATTGTCTGGGGCCATCCTACACCAGAATAGCTGGACATTCTTCTCAGACAATTGTCTGGGGCCATCCTACACCAGAATAGCTGGACATTCTTCTCAGACAATTGTCTGGGGCCATCCTACACCAGAATAGCTGGACATTCTTCTCAGACAATTGTCTGGGGCCATCCTACACCAGAATAGCTGGACATTCTTCTCAGACAATTGTCTGGGGTCATCCTACACCAGAATAGCTGGACATTCTTCTCAGACAATTGTCTGGGGCCAACCTACACCAGAATAGCTGGACTTCTCAGACAATTGTCTGGGGTCATCCTACACCAGAATAGCTGGACATTCTTCTCAGACAATTGTCTGGGTCATCCTACATCAGAATAGCTGGACTTTACTATAATTATATTAATTGGTTGCTGCGATGTATTTCCAAAATAAAAACAAAACTCCAGTGGTAAACATGATGTAATGTGCATTAAGACATATTGACTTTGACTGAGGTTTTATCATAAAACCATGACTGGTTAGATAGTTTAAAACACAGTTATTATACAGGCTGTAGTTGCGTACCAATGCTAAAATGAATTATACGATTTCTGTTTATACACCAATCAAAATAAAAAAAGGTAAATTTTGCATGATGTAAAGATTGACAGAATTTTTCAATTGCATAAGCCAATAAGAAAACCGCTATTTATAAGTTTTCTAAGAATTTCATATGTAGCTAGTATCTTTATCCAAAAGTTAACTGGAAGGGCCATGTGTATACAAGCATGTTTTTCTTTTCATTTGTCAGTCATTGACAATGGTCTGATACAGAAATAGGTTCAAGAAGTAATATACATACAGAATACACCTTACATCGCAAAGAACAAAGATTGTATACAATGTATTTAATATAGGGAGTGTGACATATATAGTATATATATATATAAAAATATAATTATTTTACTTTTGTTCAAAAATATAATTTATATTTAATGGGTTCTTAATTGTACAAATAATAGCCATTCCATAATAAATTAAAAAGCAACAAAAACAAAAAATGAAATAAAATAGTTTGTGTCAATGTTTACATTTCCTTTCACTTTGTCTTTGTTCCTTCTGCAATGTTCCTTTTTCAAATTTCATTCAATGTGATGACATCCTCAACCTAGTCCATTATAATATATTTGTGTATTGTTACTTTTTTAAAATACAGCTTGAAGTTAAAATCTGCAATTAGTTGGTATGTAGATTCAAGGAGGACCTATTTATTTGTCCTTGCCCGTATTATAACAGTCTCTTACTCTTTCATTACTTTTCATTCACATTTGCTATCCTGTGACTTATTCATGTACACTAAAAACTGTGTGTCCGTTTTACATGTGATGCCCATGTATTTTCACTAGATACATTAGTCCCAAATTGTTACTTAAATCAGCTCTGGTGGAAAATCTTATCTAACATGGGTTATCCCACATGGATAACGAACTTTAATATTGCAAACCTACTCATTTTAGAAATTATCAGGGTATACTTTAAAGGTGGTACCCAACAGTTTGTCTTCATCAAGTTCACGTAAACCTGAATTGTGAGAATTGGGGCATAATTTCTGTAAAACTGAAATCTAACAAAGGACGATTTTGAACACTGTCCAAATTGTAAGACAGTAGAAATGGTGAAATAAAACTCTACATGCACATTATTTAAAAAAGTATAAATAAGCATGATTGTGAGATCGGCTAAAAATAGGTATCGGGTTACTTGAAAGATTATATAAAGTTACGGATCACATGGTTTTTTAGTTTAATAGTAGATAACTGTGCAGCATGGCTTAGATAGGAAATACCATTTTGTAATGGCGAGTGGTGAGTTATGCTTCTTTTTTCTGATATATAAATAATCAATATCAGCATTTTGCGAGATCTTTACAGACAACAATAATTTATTTAATTCTTTGAGAGAAAAATATATGGTCGAAACTGTTGGATACAAACTTTAAAATTGGAAAAATAATTTAGACGTATTTTTGCATTGAATATTTTAGTTTGTTGAATCATTACACCATTTGCTTAAACTCATATTTGGACTAGTATGGAGTGGGATGGCCTTGAACCACCCTTCCTCTCCCCTCTCCTATGGCACACACACCATAAAAAAGGCAATTTTTCTTAAATATATAATAAATACTGTGAGACATACATAAACAATACAAGTGAATAGAAATGGTGCAAAGGTATGTCATGTCTGACATATGTAGTTTAAGGATAATGCCATTTCCTAAAACCATCAGAGATCATATTCCATGTTAAATAGCAAATACATGGTCTAAATTAGCAAGTAATCTTTGATATTATTTCATATTTATTCCCATTAGCTTAATTTAAACGTGTACTTATGTAATGTAAATTAATATAATGCATGCAGTAATCCAGACCAAATATTATTTTCGCACATGAGTTAGTGAGAAAAAGAATCAGTCATAGAATGGAATGTGAGATCGCGAGATTCCTGCTCTCAGATGACCTATTTACAATGAAACTTGCGAAGGATTATTTTTGTCAAAATAGTTCACTCTCAGGTCAGGTCAGGTCTCAGGATCTGTCAATCTCTCATCCCGTCCTATGGTAGATTCTATAAATCTTATAAGGAGACATTTCCATGTATAATTAAATAAATTTCTTTGTGTTTTTTTTATATTTATTTTGTTACTTATTAGTTTAATATTTCACTATTTGTCAAGCCAGATTTGTCTAAGTAGATTCTACAAAATTCACCATAAAAAATACCGAGATATTGTTTACAGAGCATCAAATGCATCCTTTTGATCTTTGTGTCATTAGTACTATATCCCCATACTTCAGCCCCTTAACTGATCATTAATCAAACTAGTTTGTTGAATAGTTCCCCCTTGGAAGTAATAATAATAAGGGAGATTCATTAAAAAATAATAATTTTTTATACAGATTTATACCTTTATAGCATGACCCACTAATCTATAAAATGCATGAATAAATATTGTCTAGAATATAAGATATGTTTACAAACTCCAATGGCATTTGGTTATATGAAAAATCAACATTGTCTCACTGGACCTTGTAGCACAATCGGTAGAGCTTCGGATCCAGATATGGGAGGCCCTGGGTTCAATGCCGGGCCGCTACGTACCAAAGTTGTAAAAAACTGCCCTGCACTGAAGGTCACAATTTTGACCTTAACTTCTAAGAACTTGGTCAGAATGTTTGAGATTTTAAAAAAAAATTTTACTGGGTCAAGAGAGCACAAAATGTAAGTCACTTGGTCAAATCGTTTATAACCTCCTAGAGGTCACATTTTTGTCCCTAATCTTCATCTAAATGGGTTTGCATAAAGTCTAAAATGAGTTTGCAACTGGGACACAGGGAGTCAACAAGCAGGCAGCTGGTCCTAACCTAGAATAACTGTGACCCCATAAATGTCCTATTTTATGCCCCATCTTCACAAATCTTCCTTACCAGACCTAGTAGCGCAATCGATAGAGCGTCGGCTCCAGGTACGAGAGGCCCTGGGTTCGATCCCTGGCCATAACATACAAAAGTCATAAAAATGGTAGTGGCATAGCTTTCTTGCTAATGTTCAAGCAAATATAAGGGTAGTTCCACGACAGGTTGGCCCAGTGTCTGGATAATGTGACTGGGTGTGGTATCATGCCAGGTGTTCACTGCATATACAGTGAAGGCAGCACTATATCTGCTTAAAGTGGACACCATCTCCAGATAACTGAAACACTGTAGGTGGGATGATAAACCCAACAAACAAACAAACAAATCTTTGTTAGAGTGATCACGTGCATACGGTCTTTAAGAAGTTTGGAGTTGCGTCCTTTGGGGTAAAAAATTTGTTCATTGGATCCAAAGTTAGAGAGAGAATGCAAAGATGATTTGTACATTCTATCTTGCAGTTTGATTTTTAAGTCTTCTAATGGCCATGGTCCTCAGGTGAGCATTCCGTGGCCACCACGGCCCTCTTATTTTAAAATCATGACTTCAGTCTTACTTGTATTTATAACTAATTTGGTGTTTTGTGATACTCACTGGGTATGTCCTATCCCTATTTTAATCCCATTTCTGTTTTCTAATAATTGCACTATAAAATCTTTTTACAAACGTAAATTAAATAAAGCATATTGATATGAACACAATTGTAACCATTGATTAGTATTCTTGTTTAATATTATAAAGCAAGAGGAAAAGATGATTGACTTCCACTTTGAGCCAAACCAAACAAATGTGAATAGTGATCATTAGAATCATTATGATTTCTTACTTTTCATTTCATGCTACTATACTATACACAGACTTATGATCTTCAAAATTTTTCCTCTGGTGCTAAACTTTATCAATTTACGTCATACTATACCATCAAAATCATGCACCTGTTTTTTACGATCCTTAATGGCAATATTTAACTTTAGACCAGCATGTTAAAATTGATTAATCAAACTAATAATAAAAAATAAATATTATCTTTTGGTCCCGTTTTTCCCCTAAATCCTTGCTGTGCCCAAATTAAGTAATTAATTGTTTTTTTTTTCAATTGAGTACAATAAAAAAACCATCTGGCCTAAAAGTGTTGAGTGAAGACAGCACTACATCTGCTTCAAGTGGACACCGTCTCCAGATAACTGAAATACTGTTATTGAGATGATAAACCCAAGGAACAAATGATTTTTATACGTTATGATCATCCGATAAGTGGATATGCAATGCTGTTTACATTGAAATGTCACTGGACTGCAATGTTGCTCGGTATGAGTATCGGAGGTTTTGCACTAGCTCAAAGTTAACTTCTCTGTTTTTACTCATATAACTTCTTCAGCACATCACTGCAATATATCCATACATTAACCTTTCATTGTTACTAGTGTGTAATGTTATGAAAAAGAAACATTTTTGTCCCAGCAAGAGGTATTCTGGGAGTCAAAGTTTGGGCTTGACCAGAATCCCAACCAAGAAATGTTTCTAAAGAGGGACCAGATCTCAACCAGCCACAATAGCTCTGGCGATAGAGTGTCGGCTTGCAGATCTGGAGGTTGTGGATTCAAACCCCGGCCAGGTCAAACCAAAGACTTTAAAGTTGGTAGTAGTGGCTTCCCTCCTAACGCTCGGGGCTAAGGAGACAGCATTATGCCTGACTCGTCGGTGTCAGTATAATGGACCGGCCGGGTTCAGTTTCTGGACACCACATAAGTGCCACTGTGCTATAATGATAGAAATGTCGCTGCACAGTATCAGCAAAAATGCAGGCTAATCCCATCCCATCTCAGATCTCAAAATAGGAAACACATTTTTGTAATTACAAATTACTGCAATAATAAGGTTGAAAAATATATTCAACATAAATATAACATATTTAGCCGATTCAATGAATATAATTGTATTTAGTAATCTTATATATTGCCGATAAAAAAAAACTAGTTAAGATGAATTGTAAACTACATTTTTATAAAGAAAATGACTGAGTACTCGAATCCTGATTTTAGTACTCGTTTACATCACTAATATTAATACAAGTATGTTTGCATATTTCAGTGATAAAATACAGCTTTAGTACATACATTGTTATAAAAAGCCTCATTTTGTATCATACTGTCCACATAAATAAATGTTCCAAAATATATGTGACACATTTTAAACAAAATATTATGTTTATATTTATGTAGGGGGGTATATTTATGTTCATATAGAATAAGTATACAATTTTTGTATCAACATGCTTTGTTTACACAAAATGCACACAATAACAAATATTAATAATTAATTCATATTACATTTATTTCAATGTTTATCCTCTTGTACAATAAGCTTCATAAATATACCTAGACAAGTTTTAACATTTGTTTCATTCTCGATGTTACCATCATTCTCAGTGTATTGTTAAGAAAATGTATCAATAATTTACCAAAATTGTTTATTAAGAAAGTATTGTATTATTTTTTGTAATAAACACTTTAAGTAATTTGCTACATGCACAAGTAATAACACAAATGTGCAGCAGTTAGTGTAGATCCTGATCAGACAGATCCCAGTGGGAGTTTGTTCATCTGTGTCTTCACTATTTTCATAATCCTGATCATTACATGCTTAGCAAATACAGGGTCAACATATGTTTAGCATGCAATATATAGCTGTGAATATAACAGGAGTGCTACATAAGTATGCTTGATGTAGATATTGGACATTTGAGCATGTTATATAAAGGGTTTGATAATTGCTAAATAAAGGTATTGATTTTTGGATGAGGTTGTTACTTCACATATACCCACATTCATAATGGTACATTTAGATTGTGATATTTTGGATGGGGTTATTACTGCACATAGACCTACATTCATAATGGTACATTTAGATTGTGATATTTTGGATGGGGTTATTACTGCACATAGACCTACATTCATAATGGTACATTTAGATTGTGATATTTGGGATGGGGTTAATACTTCACATAGACCTACATTCATAGTGGTACATTTAGATTGTGATATTTGGGATGGGGTTATTACTTCACATAGACCTACATTTATAATGGCACATTTAGATTGTGATATTTGGGATGGGGTTAATACTTCCCATAGACCTACATTTATAATGGTACATTTAGATTGTGATATTTGGGATGGGGTTATTACTGCACATAGACCTACATTTATAGTGGCACATTTAGATTGTAATATTTGGGATGGGGTTATTACTGCACATAGACCTACATTTATAATGGTACATTTAGATTGTGATATTTGGGATGGGGTAAATACTCCATATAGACCTACATTTATAATAGTACATTTAGATTGTGATATTTTGGGATGGGGTTATTACTTCTCATAGACCTACATTTATAGTGTTACATTTAGATTGTGATATTTTGGGATGGGGTTATTACTTCACATAGACCTACATTTATAATGGTTCATTTAGATTGTGATATCTTGGATGGGGTTAATACTTCACATAGACCTACATTCATAATGGTACATTTAGATTGTGATATTTGGGATGGGGTTATTACTGCACATAGACCTACATTCATAATGGTACATTTAGATTGTGATATCTTGGATGGGGTTAATACTTCACATAGACCTACATTCATAATGGTACATTTAGATTGTGATATTTGGGATGGGGTTATTTCTGCACATAGACCTACATTCATAATGGTACATTTAGATTGTGATATTTGGGATGGGGTTATTACTTCTCATAGACCTACATTTATAGTGTTACATTTAGATTGTGATATTTTGGGTGGGGTTATTACTTCACATATACCTACATTCATAGTTTTACATTAAGATTGTGATATTTTGGGATGGGGTTATTACTTTACATAGACCTACATTCATAATGGTACAGTAAGATTGTGATATTTTGGGATGGGGTTAATACTTTACATAGACCTACATTAATAATGGTACATTTAGAGTGTGATATTTTGGATGGGGTTAATACTTCCCATAGACCTACATTAATAATGGTACATTTAGGTTGTGATATTTTGGGATGGGGTTATTACTTCACATAGACCTACATTCATAATGGTACATTTAGATTGTGATATTTTGGGATGGGGTTAATACTTCCCATAGACCTACATTAATAATGGTACATTTAGATTGTGATATTTTGGGATGGGGTTATTACTTCACATAGACCTACATTCATAATGGTACATTTAGATTGTGATATTTTGGGATGGGGTTAATATTTCCCATAGACCTACATTCATAGTGGTACAGTAAGATTGTGATATCTTGGATGGGGTTATCACTTCACATAGACCTACATTCATAATGGTACATTTAGATTGTGATATCTTGGGTGGGGTTATTACTTCTCATAGACCTGCATTAATAATGGTACATTTAGATTGTGGTATTTTGGGTGGGGTTATTACTTCTCATAGACCTGCATTAATAATGGTACATTTAGATTGTGGTATTTTGGGTGGGGTTATTACTTCTCATAGACCTGCATTAATAATGGTACATTTAGATTGTGGTATTTTGGGTGGGGTTATTACTTCTCATAGACCTGCATTAATAATGGTACATTTAGATTGTGGTATTTTGGGTGGGGTTATTACTTCTCATAGACCTGCATTAATAATGGTACATTTAGATTGTGGTATTTTGGGTGGGGTTATTACTTCTCATAGACCTGCATTAATAATGGTACATTTAGATTGTGGTATTTTGGGTGGGGTTATTACTTCTCATAGACCTGCATTAATAATGGTACATTTAGATTGTGGTATTTTGGGTGGGGTTATTACTTCTCATAGACCTGCATTAATAATGGTACATTTAGATTGTGGTATTTTGGGTGGGGTTATTACTTCTCATAGACCTGCATTAATAATGGTACATTTAGATTGTGGTATTTTGGGTGGGGTTATTACTTCTCATAGACCTGCATTAATAATGGTACATTTAGATTGTGGTATTTTGGATAGGGTTATTACTTCTCATGAGGCTACATTCATTTATGAACAATTTAAGCTTTACCACAAGAGATGTTATGGACAAGTATTGTTATATATAAACTAAAAAAAAATGAATTATAAAAATTTAGTTTCTATGACTATGAATAATTCCTTTAGTTCCTTTTCCTCTTATTTTTGCAGAGCCTATGATGGACTCTGACTATCAAGATGACTCCTATTCTACTGATGACAAGGAGACCAAGTAAAGGGTTGTTGACACCACCACTACATAACATCTGAGGTCTAGTGGTTAGGACATGGGTCTCAGAATCATATGGTCCCAGATTCAACTCCCAGACCATCTACCAGATGTCAGTCCTTGAGCAAGATTATGCTGCAACTTGCTTTAGATTGTTACTCCCTGAGTACTTTACCAAGAACGTGGACAAGAGGGATCAATTAAAGTTTACAAGTTGACCGAACTTGTCTCCTAATCAAATATAAGCAAATATGATTGAACTTTAAAAAAATAAGATTTATATACAATGAGTTGTTTTTGCATAAATTTTTTAGTTGATAATTTTATCAAGAATCCGTTTTAGCTGAAAGCTGACTATTTACTTCTCGGAACTATATTCTCTATATTTATTAACATTCAGAACTTGTTATCACATACTACCTATTAAGTTTGATGATGTATGAAAATAAATTTGAATTGCAAAACTGTGTTTCCTTTAGAAATTTTCAAAGAGAAAAATGTGTGTGCTCGGGTGCAATTGTAACTGAATATTGTTTCAGCATGGGGCCACATGTTTTGTACAACAAAGTCCCATAATTCTCAGTCAGGCCCTGTATTGTAGATACCCATTTGTTACTCAAGAGTATGTTAAGGATTTATCAGATATTTTATGCAAGAAACTGAAAATTGCACACAATAAAAACTGAAAATTATTTTCAAGAATTTTCAATGTTGCAGTGTATATTTTAGCAATGGTCATTTTTGGGGATATACAATGTATTGCTCTTGGTTGAAGGACGTGTGCACATTCATTACAGTGATGTTATAATTTTTTATTATTATTTATCTAATAATTGTTCATGATAGTAAATGATATTCATTATTCCTAAATGTATTTTTTTTTAAAATGCTCACACTCAAGTTTTCGGAAAATTGCCTTTTTTACAAGTTAAACACAATATGGCAGCGTCCATGAATGTTTGCAAATATGTAGAGAGAGTAGTTGCTTATGTTTAACGCTTGAATAAGGTAATATGCCGAAGATTTGAGTTTTGATGTTTTTATAAAAAATGTAATTACTTCAGTTCCCTGTGGAACATTTTACAACATTGTATTTCTAAATGATTGTACTTCATGGATAATTGTATTTCTTAAAGAGACTTTAAGTGATGACATTTTCTGAGAAAATGTAAGTTTGTGTACACATGTTTTTGTACTAATATTGAAACCAAAGAAGTATTTTAGATAATGCAATATGGATATTAGTTAAGATATATTTAGACATGTTAGGTATGTTATTGATATCACTATTAAGTACATATGGAGTGCTTGCTGTTGACTGATTTTGAAAAGTATCTTAAATGCATATTGTATGCAGCTTTCACAGTATTTTGAATCAGCTAAGTTATTTTAATATTATTTTATGACCATATTCTTGTTCTACAATCATGTCCCACTAACACAGATCTATACACATAAGGCACGGCAAACTGTCATTACAACCCACAATTCCCCATTTTCTAACTGTAAGAAATATATATTAGTTATCTCCCTTGTTGGAAGGTATATTCATAATACTTAATGAAATATTTTTAAATTTACCTTGTTTTAGCATAACCCTCAAGCCCCTTTATTCATTATAGGCTTGTTTGATAAAATTCGATTTTTATTTGCATTTTGCAGTCCAAAACATACTCAGATGAAAATTAAGAAAAAATCCTACTCTTTTCACAGAAAATATATACATATATACCAATTACCTAACTACAAGGGAGGTAACACAATGTAATATGTATACTCAGTTAACCACCAGAAAGGAAAGTTGGTAGTTAGAGTAATGTCCCTTTATAAACAAAAATGAACAAGAATCACATATGCAACATCCCAGCCCAATATTACATTACAAAAATCTTAGGTAGCTGCATCTATGGCAGTATACAACATTTGGAGGCGGGGCATATATTGTTGGGTATATATACAACAAATTGGGGGCAGGGCTTTGCTGGATTGTTTGACATATATGCAACATTAGGGACAGTGTTTAACTGGATTGTTGGGTATATATGCAGTGATTGAGGCGGGGCTTTGTTGGATTGTTGGGTATATATGCAACAAATGTTGTGGGGCTTTGCTGGATTGTTGGGTATATATGCAGTGATTGAGGCGGGGCTTTGTTGGATTGTTGGGTATATATGCAACAAATGTTGTGGGGCTTTGCTGGATTGTTGGGTATATATGCAATATTAGTTGTCGGGCTTTGCTGGATTGTTGTATTACGGTATATGCAACATTTGTAGTGGGGCTTTGCTGGATTGTTGGGTATATATGCAACATGTGTTGTAGGGCTGGATTGTTGGGTATATATGCAACATTTGTTGTAGGGCTGGATTGTTGGGTGTATATGCAACATTTGTTGTAGGGCTGGATTGTTGGGTGTATATGCAACATTTGTTGTAGGGCTGGATTGTTGGGTGTATATGCAACATGTGTTGTAGGGCTGGATTGTTGGGTCTATATGCAACATTTGTTGTAGGGCTGGATTGTTGGGTGTATTTGCAGCATTTGTTGTAGGGCTGGATTGTTGTATATAAGAGGAATAAGGTGTTTTGACAGTTTGACTGCCAGGAAGTGCTTTCATTGGGCCATGTGACTGTCGTGAGAACTCAGCAAGGTTTCTTGGATTGGAGTTGTGTATGTATATCTGTGGTTGTATTTATCTTGTCTGAAACTGTGATCATCCATGTACGTTATTATACTACCTTCATTTTTATCATGGTCATATAATGGATTATCTTTACATTTGTACATTTCACATGAATCATGTATATAATTATAGATATTACAGCTGGCAAACTTGAGGCGATGTGCAGTGAAAAGAAATTATTATTGGTCCAAAAGTTTAGACTGAGAACGAATTAATGCATCTTTTTTATTTTTTATTAGGTACATATTTTTTTTTGTAATACACATATAATGTATTCTCTCAGCAAGTTTGACTTACTTGGTGCATAATTAACTTAATATTTAAACATTTTTAAAATGTTGCTTTTGCTTGCTTTCTCTTTGACTGATTGTTAAGCTATTTTTTTCTTTTTTAATCTTTTTTAAGCCTTATGATATAAAGTTACAACATTTTGCATTTGTGTCTGTAAAGACTAATACACATTGTGCAGTTATTTTATATGTATTCCCATTTATTTACGAATCTCACTCATGAACTTTAATTTTATTTTTGCATGCATAATTGAGATCTAAAGCAATTTATACTCTCCAAGTCTTTTGTACTGCTCTTATACTCAAACAGTTATACCTGATTTTTTTTTTTACTTTAATGTGATTTTGATTAATTTACATTTGTACATTAATTCACATTATTTACATTGTTTATATTACTTTTTAAGAGGATAAAGTTGGTAGGTAATTGAAGTAAAAATTTATAATACATGCTTAAACAAGTTGAATTATGAAGTAGATTTTAAGTTTTCGTGATATACTGCCCAATAAATCACGGTTTGAGTTCAGATGTGTATAAATGTAATCATGAAGCCGCAGGCCTGAGTGATTAAATTTACTCATCTGAACGTGAAACCATGACATATTTGACGTTAGATCACGAAATCTTAAAATCTTTCCATTCTGATATGTTCTACAAGATATTTTGACTTAAAAGGGACACAAATGGGCACTACAATTTACGCAATGTTGTTAGGTTGTTTCCCTTCTTTTGCTGTTCTATTTAACCCCCAGTACTTCCTGGTTATTTTTTTGTCTAAAAGAATATCAACAAAGAAATTTTTACAGTTTCATACATATTAGAAACGTCAAATTTAACGAAAAGAACAACTTATCACAACATATGAGCATGGTCAACAATTCGAAAATGGGTAGGGAAAGTAAAAGGAACAGCTATTCTATTGCAGTAAAATAGTCCCGATTTTTTCCATGATATATCGTTTATTTTATCACGTCAGAATGCTTCTTTGTTTATAGAGTACAAGAAGAATATGCCAATGTAGTTCGCACAAAACATAAACACTAACATCGTTTGACAGCTGCGTGTCTGCTGCGCTGGGTAAATTAAAATTGGATGATTTAAATTTGATGCCACCACAAATTGAAGTTTGACTGGCATCGTACTGTAGTGAGCTGCCATCCGAGCTGTCATCTTTGTTTTGAAGTCTGTCTCAAAAGAAGTCCCATTTATGGAAATGGCCGAAGTGATCCGACTACCAACATACATCTAAAAGATGATTCGTGAATTATACGAGGTGTTCCGATTGTAGCAATAGCTCTTCAGAGCGGCACCTCTTATGGAATGCATTTTTTATGGGGACGATAGTGTAGCAATCAATAACACGATAACACTTTGTCGGAGGTGTTCCATGAGACACTTTTCAGAGAACACAATTTTTTAACAGGGTAGCTTGCAACAATAAAGTGCAGCTTGCATTTATAAAAAAGTAGCATAAAAATGTAGCCATTTGGCGAAGTTTTGTTCAACAAAAGAAACCTAGTAAACCTATGTTAGAAAAACAGATTGTAAATACAGATGTAGCAGAGAACAAGCAAAACAAATAAAGTAGAAAAAATACTCCACTTCCCATCAGAGTTATGGTTCTTTACTGTCAAATGTTTATGTAATTAATCAAACTCCGCACAGGGTTTACGACATCGCTACGCTGGCTTAAAACCACTGCCATCATACAAAATCACGTGACGATAGTCAGATCAGATAGATGAGGCTTTTGCCGTAACCAACAGGCAGATTAGCTATGACGTCTTTGCCTGCCAACAGAGACTGCAGACACTCGATCTGTTTGGGTTTCGCTTTTATGGAGAAGTCAAACTTCGTTATTACTTTGTGAATTTCTTCAACAGTATCCATTGATTGTTTACATTGAAGCGGTGTAACACTGAAATTTCGCCCTCGGCGAAAGGACGGAAATGGCCAATTTGTTACGATTGTAGTGATAAATACATTCTTTTTTTTCTTTATCGTTAGAATTAGTTTTTTTCATCCATTATTAGTATTTTTTCTAACATACACATTCATTCCGATTGTCATTTTACTGAACAAAAATTAAAAGTAAAAAAATCAAATCCTTCCAGATCTGGAAGGATTTCTGTGTGGTAGCAGAGATTCTCCTTACTGAAAGGGGGAGATCACTGCGTTGGAGATTGGTAATTAATCAACAGAGTAAGAAATTGTTTAGTTCACAGGATAGTCATATTCTTGTTTAAAGCCATGCTCACTGTGCTGCATTGGATGTCTCAAATCCTGGCTCTTTCTTGTGTTATCTTTACATGTATTTGTTACAAAAAAAAGCTAGTGCATTGCCTATGCATACTTGTATCCTGATTAGCAATATAGTACAATTCAGTTACATATTGTACAGAAGTCAATTAGTGACAACTTGACAATCAAACATACTTTGACATAATTGTTTATTTATCTGAAGCCCAAATATGATTATTCTTATGTCACATATACAGTATTTTTTTATTCTTATTCAATTTTCCAATGCATTAATATATATTCATAGCTGAATTATAACTAATGAAATTTAATAATATGTTGTTGAATCGGAGTGTGAGCTAGATGTGGTGGGACTGGAGTTGCAAAAACACTCACACACATACATTTAAATAATTATTGTAAGTCTTGGTACTAATACAATTAAATAATGATGTGGAGCTCGTGTCCAAGCAGTTAGAGTCACTGGCTAGTTACTCCCTAGCCTCCAACTTCGTTGGTTTGAGTTTTAGTAGAGGCAAGAACGTTCATGTGGAAAGGCATTCTAGCTGACCCAGAGTGCGCCCGTGGTTCTATGTTGTAGTAGGAGCCGGTGGTTCTATGTTGTAGTAGGCGCCGGTGGTTCTATCTTGTAGTAGGCGCCGGTGGTTCTATCTTGTAGTAGGCGCCGGTGGTTCTATCTTGTAGTAGGCGCCGGTGGTTCTATCTTGTAGTAGGCGCCGGTGGTTCTATGTTGTAGTAGGCGCCGGTGGTTCTATCTTGTAGTAGGCGCCGGTGGTTCTATCTTGTAGTAGGCGCCGGTGGTTCTATCTTGTAGTAGGCGCCGGTGGTTCTATCTTGTAGTAGGCGCCGGTGGTTCTATCTTGTAGTAGGCGCCGGTGCCGGTGGTTCTATCTTAGGCGCCGGTGGTTCTATCTTGTAGTAGGCGCCGGTGGTTCTATCTTGTAGTAGGCGCCGGTGGTTCTATCTTGTAGTAGGCGCCGGTGGTTCTATCTTAGGCGCCTGTGGTTCTATCTTGTAGTAGGCGCCGGTGGTTCTATCCAGGATAGGGTGCCAGTGGTTCTATCCAGTAGAGTGCGCCTGTGGTTCTTTAGTCATTTGTGTGGGGTTTACTCCCACCAGTCCTTGCTGAACAGTGTCAATTTGATCATAATTGTGATGTAAATAACAATACAAAACACAATACACAATCTTGAAATAGTAAAATATTAACAGATTGAAGATAATTGGGAATTATGGTAAGTTTATTATGAATTGTGTACATAATTATCTGTAATATAAATATGACAGTCCCTAGTAATAATCATATATTAAAACAACTTTGTCATAGATGATGAAGCTCAGTTTTGTCAATGTTTATTCAAAGGAGCACAAACACAGCAAATCATTGAGTTAAATATAATATCAGACCACTTGATTATATGTGAACATTATGCCTTTCAAAAGATCTAGCCCCACCTGCAGAATCATGTGTCAGTTGAGATATTGCTCAAGCTCAATATTTGACCATTTAATGTTTACTCTTGTAATATCTCTAACACCTCAATGTTATAAAGCAATACCTTAACCTTGACAGATTGAGTATAACATACTGGAATTGTATCAGCATTTGTCCGTAAGAAGTTTTCTTGGAGGAAAAGTTTTTGAGCAATGTTTTTGCACGTGGGGCCAGGACATCTTTAGGATGAAAGAATCAAAAGCATTTTGATGGTTTTCAAGTATTTCAAGATGTTTAAATGTTTGCTGCCTGGAGTAACCCAGAACTATGCATGTAGGAATAGTGTTATAAATGGTACCATGATTACATTGATATTAATGTAATTATTTGAATAAATAAAATATACAGATGGGGAGGTTCATTGCATCATGGGAATACATTCACTTAACCTCTGACCTGGATGCTTAAGAATATAATAAATATATGTACATATGTGCTTATAATTTATTTATAAGTTTTTAACTAGAACTTTTAATGCTGTTTAAATGGCCTTAACTGGATGCTCATTGTTCATAATTGTCAATGTTATATAATACAAAATTATCTTCACAGTTTTTTTTAGTTACCGTATGCACTTGTGGATAATACACTCTTGTTTACAGTGCGCACTCATTCATAATGTTCACGTTGTTGTATCAAGTGCATAGTAGTAGCGTATATGCATGTTTAGTGCACAATTATATTACGTGAAATCTATAATTGAAATCAGTGTCAAGCCACCCTTAGCCATTTTTTTTATTATTTTGCTTGTGTTTGATTTACATAATAAAAACATGATACTCGTATTGTAAAGAATCTCATATAATTTTGACATTACACTTTTTTAGTTTGTAGTTGTATTTGCATTTTTATCTGCATGATTACGAGTATGTGATGTCACAATGATATGTTTAACAAGGGGCTAATTGGGACATTTGAAAAATGGGTATATTATGATTGTAAATGTATTTTATATCGCGGCATTTTTATGGAATTTTTACCATGGCCACTACAACAATATTTTGTCAGATCACTGTCTTTTGTAAGGATAAGCACCTCATATGATCAAAGAAAATTTTTAAAGTTAATACTTGACTTAGGCTGTTTGTAAGAGTATGTTTTCAATAAATTAAAAGTGTTGCAAATTTTGCACACGTTTATGACATTGACATTCTCTTCTAAATTGTTTTAAATTTTTTTTTGTACACATGCTGTCAGTATCTGTAGTTATTTATTGTATTGTGAGGTCCCCCCCGCCCATTTACAACAAAGATAGGGTTATTCTTTGCGTAATTTCATATTGTCCTAATTATTTAGCGGAGGACTGAAGTATTCCCTGAACCTGCAGGTCAAGGTCACTACAACTGTTGCAGACAAAATAACAGGGTCAATTTTAATTGATCCAATAAATGACAATGTGATCAATAATGTTTCTATTTAATTTCAACTAGATTGTGGAATCATTTTATTAAAAATCATGAAGTCAGAATGAGTGAAATGTAGTACATGCTTTTAATGTCTTAGTGTTATTATCTCAGATGTGAAAAAGTACAATCAGGGTTGTTAATAATAAATGTATTCAATATACAAGGATTAATCCATTTATATGATAAACAATGATAAATCTGTCAATGTTATAAACATTGATAAATCCACCTATATGATATACAATTATAAATCCATCTATATGATATACAATGATCCATCCATCTATATACGATTATAAATCCATCTATATGATATACAATAATCCATCCATCTATATGATATAGAATGATCCATCCTTCTATATGATATACAATGATGAATCCATCTATATGGTATACAATGATTAATCCATCAATATGGTTGGTATACAATGATTAATCCATCTATATGATATACAATAATGAATCCATCTTATGTAACTAAAAAGCTCTACAAACCCACAATTTGTCAATAGTTAACATTGTACATTCAGTTGTTTGTTTATTTCTAGTATGTGAATACTAATGTGACCACATAACAATAATATGATGTAATTCTCTTGTAATCCACTATTTTTACAAAAGGACCAAAGACAATTGACTCTAATATTTTTCCTAGTCATTTTATGGCAAAATATCATTGTTTATAAATCCTAATAATATGATTATTGTAAACACAATATAGATAATCATATGGAATTATAAGGTCATTTTACATTGAAGGGTCCAATACAGATATGAATTCAGATGCATTCCTATATTGTAAAATCATATTGAAGGTTTTCAAACTTCTGTCCGGACAGTTGTCAGGGGTATTCCTCACCCACAGTATTAGGACATTGCTATAATGACATAATGCTTCGATGTATTAAAAAAACAACAACGGGGCGCCCGTGGCGTAGTGGAAGAGTAGCCGATCTGACTGCTTAGCTCACCGCATGGGTCTGAGTCCCATATGGAGCTAAGGACTTTATGTGAGAAGGTCTTTCAGCTGACTTTCTGTGTGCCGGTGGTTCTACCTGGACATGTGTCTGGGTCTTCTTCCACCAAAAGGCTGGACGTTGCTATAATGATCATAAATGATCGCTGCAATGAATTTAAAAAAAACAACAACAAAAAAACAAACAAACAAGCAGTATGGTTTTGCACTCTGGGCTCTTGTCCTGATACATATCTGTATTGGACATACGTGTTAGCCTGTAATTCCATGTTTAAGATTGTGACATGAATACTGTGGTCCATTCAACTTAATGTGCATTCAGTACTCCCCTTTTTTAAATTGAAAGAAAAGAATTAGTTATCTCCCATAGTGGAAGGGTATTTTCATTTACCCACAAGGAAGGTAACAATTTTAACAAGTTTGCAATTGGGATAATTAGAGTTAACTCCCTTTAGATTTTTTTTTCTATTTTGAAGTGAGTTGCATTTCATAATTTTCTTGAAATTGCTTCAGTTATAAAGTACTTACATGAATTATGATATGAACTCCAAATAGTTTAATTTCTTTATTCAGTTTTTCAATGTTTATTGTCATAAAAGATTAGTCTCTTTAAATAAGCTGGCAAAGCTGCGTATTATCTTATTTACATTTTTGGCATGATCTGTGAAAGAATTGAAATTTTACATCTATAAACTGCTTGTTATTGCCCGTAAATTATAGCATAATATCACAAAAATATTAACACAAGCGGTTTAGTTGTCAAATAAATAACTAAAACACATTCTGCACTTGTTACTATATTAGTATGATACTATTGTATATTGTACCTACTTTTATGACAATGTTTATCCATTGTGTACAGTTTAAGCATGGAAGGCAACTTCCAAAGCAGACCGAATGATGATTTTATGGTTCGAATATAGTCAGAGAGTGATCCATATTCATTGTTGTGACAAAGCTTGAAACCTTTTTGATGTGATATGTTTGTTAACTGATAAATTGTAAATGTTTTGTAGAAATAAAAGGCTTTGTAATGGCATTTGTTGGATTGTATATTTATTTTCAATCAGCCCAACTCCTAACAAAAATTTGAATGAATAGTTCAGGAATGAATCTTGATAGCAATTTTGCTGTATAATCAGGTTGCCACGCGTGCGAAGTCATGAGGCACATTACACAATCAGATAGTTCTACCAAACTATCTCTTCTACTTTGACATGCTCCCACTCTACCTATTTCGATACACTGCAACTCTCACGTATACTTAAATACGCTCCCATTCCTACCTACTACCACCCTCATACTCCTACTTTGATATTCACACACTCCTACCAGATCCCACCCTCGCACTCCTACTTTGGTACACACGCACTCTTACCCACCCCCACCCTCTCACTCTATCTTTAACACACTCCATCTTATACCCGCTCCCACCCTCTCACTCCTTCTTTAATACACTCCAACTTATACCCGCTCCCACCCTTTCACTCCTACTTTGATACACTCCCACTCATACCCACTCCCACCCTCTCACTCCTACTTTGATACACTCCCACTCATACCCGCTCCCACCCTCTCACCCATACTTTCATACACACCCACTCATACCCGCTCACATCCTTACACTCCGACTTTGACACACTCCAACTCATAACCGCTCCCGCAACCCCATTCCTACTTTGGTACACTACTACTCATACCCGCTCCCACCATCTCACCCCTACTTTGGTGCACTCCCACTCATACCCGCTCCCACCATCTCACCCCTACTTTGGTACACTCCCACTCTTACCTGCTTCCACCATCTCACACCTGCTTTGATACACTCCAACTCTCACTCCTACGTTGATACTCTCCCACTTTCAACCCTACTCTGATACTCACAAACTCCTACCAGCCCCCACCCTCTGACTCCTACTTTGATACACTCCCACTCCTACCCGCTCCCACTCTCCCACACCTATTTCGATGCACTCTCACTCCTACCAGCTCCCACCATCTCACTCCTACTCAGATACTCACCCACTCCTACCAGCCCCCACCCTCTGACTCCTACTTTGATACACTCCCACTCCTACCCGCTCCCACTCTCCCACACCTATTTCGATGCACTCTCACTCCTACCAGCTCCCACCATCTCACTCCTACTCAGATACTCACCCACTCCTACCAGCTCCCACCCTCTGACTCTTACTTTGATACACTCCCACTCCTTCCCGCTCCCATCGCCTTACTCCTACATTGATACACACCAACTCTCACTCCTACTTTTACACGCTTCCTTTACTACTCACTCCCCTCACTCCTACTTCGATACTATCCCACTCCTACACTCTCCCACCCCATCACTCTTACCTTGACACGCCCCAACCGCTCACTTCTACTTTGATACTCTATCTCTCCTACTTTGACACGCTCCCATTACTACACTCTCCCACTATCTCACTCATACAATGACACTGTTACACTGTCCCGCACTCACGCTCCTCTTAACTACTTTGGCACGCTTTCACAATGCCTCTTTTGACATCTTTTCTCCAATCACTTATACTTTGACATTATCCCTTCCTCTCACTTCAGGTTTGACACTTTCCCACCCTGTCATTCCATGTTTGATACTTTTCCACCCTCTCACTCCTGGTTTGACACTTTCCCACCCTCTCACTCCTGGTTTGTTACTTTCCCACCCTCTAGCTCCTGGTTTGACACTTTGCCACCCTCTCACTCCTGGTTTGACACTTTCCCACCCTCTCACTCCTGGTTTAACACTTTCCCACCTTCTCACTCCTGGTTTGACACTTTCTCACCCTCTAGCTCCTGGTTTGACACTTTCCCACCCTCTCACTCCTGGTTTGACACTTTGCCACCCTCTCACTCCTGGTTTGACACTTTCCCACCCTCTCACTCCTGGTTTGACACTTTCCCACCCTCTCACTTCTGGTTTGACACTTTCCCACCCTCTCACTCCTATTTTGACAATTTTCCACCCTCTCACTCCTGGTTTTACACTTTGCCACCCTCTCACTCCTGGTTTGACACTTTCCCGCCCTCTTACTCCTGGTTTGACACTTTCCCACCCTCTCACTCCTGGTTCCTGGTTTGACACTTTCCCACCCTCTCACTCCTGGTTTGACACTTTCCCACCCTCTCACTCCTGGTTTGACACTTTGCTACACTCTTGCTCCTGGTTTGACACTTTCCCACCCTCTCACTCCAACATTGACACGCTCACGCACTCGCACGCCTCTTGACACACGACCCTACTTTGACACACTCCCACATTCTCAATTGTACTTTGACAATCTACCAAACTCCCACTCCTAACTTGACACGCTCCCACAATCACAACCCACTCCCACACTTTGACTTCAGCACCGACTCACTATCCTTTCCACTTCACACCTTCACTCACGTTGTCGCCCACTCACTTTCAAACCCACCTTTTTTTTTCTCACAACGGACAACATTCACAATTTGCGCTGGTGGGATACGGACCCACGACCATATGCGCTTACCCTTTTGCCATGGAGGGGATACGTCAACGATATATTTTGAACTAATTTTAATCCTTATTAAAAGACAATCAATTCCTTATTGACACATGTAAATGGATTCAGTTCTTATCAATGGAATCAATGGCTTTTGCTTACAAGCCTTGTTAAAATTGTAATGAAATGATATTTTGTTTTTCTCAAAAGTGTAAAATTCAGTCTTAAAGTGAGGGCGTTAAAGGTGGTATCCGACAGTTTGAACCAAATAGTTTTTCTTAATTAACCAAATAAGGAATTGTTACCTGAAAAGGTCCTACCAAATACTGTTCATTGATGTACTAGAGCTGTGTGAACAGTGACGCATAAATCCCCACTCGTCATTGCAAATGGATATTTCATTTCTGAGCCACGTAGCAGGCATAGATAGTTTATAAATTGTTTGAAATAACGTTATATCGTCCGCTTTGACGGCGACATCTATTTTTAGCTTAGACCATTCTCGTGCTTATTTATATATTTGGTAAGAACAGACATTAAGTCTGATTTTTCTGTCCGATTTATATTGTCCAACAATATATGGAGTGTTGTTAATTTATGTGTTTATGGAGAAATTATGCCCTTAATTCCCCAAAGCAGTGGTAAGGTATCTTTATATGAATCTGAAATCGGCAACCTGTCGGATACTACCTTTAAAGTAATGCTACTTTCGCAAACCTATCATTAGAAATTCCACGCCCCTTTTAAGGTCAAATCCTAGTCCGGTTCCTGCTGGCCAAAATTTTCTCACAAACCCATAACAACACCCACAAATTAAATTAATAGTGTTTCTCTATGTAGATCTATTTAAAACTACTAAAAACAATATAATGATATATTTATAGAATCATATTGCGAAAGTTGCGATATCAGTCAGTCAAAAGAAACTGCGATATATTAAAGGTCGTATCCGACATTTTTACCAAATATTTTCATTAAACATCTTAAATTACTATTGTTACCTGAACTGATCTAGCAAAATGTTTTTTTATTGTCATAAACCTATCTGTAAAGTGTGCCATAATGCAGCAATCATAAATAAAACATGTATTTCCAATTTGAGCCACACTGCACAGTTATTTCTTTCAAACTGAAAACAAACAAACAAACACGTGACCACTTAAGTTTTAGCTCATCCACATCATCCACTTTGTGACATCGGTGTCTATTTTTAGCAGAAACCCCAATTTAATCTTATTTATAGATTTGAAAAGAATGAACATTTTTAGTGTTTGTTAACGAGTTTTACGGCCCCCCAAAAATGAGATACTGTTAAAAATCGTCAAAGCTTAGACTAAAGATATTTTTCAACAGAAATTATACACGAATACCCCAAACAGAGGTCAGATATTGTTACATATATTAGATGCTGGCAAACCGTCGAGGACCACCTTTAATTAAGATATTACACAATATATCCCACCCTATTTTTAGATGACTGTGATGTCAAATGTACGGAACACATTAGAAAAACACGTTTTTACTTCCAACCATTGTTTATTAAAAGACACATTTAAATAACCTTGTTATCATATGACCATATTTCTACTTACTTTTTTATGGTCAACTTTTATATTCTAATATATTCTAATATTTCTAGGCGTAGAGCGTCAATCACCTTGTTACAACCTGCTGAGTTACGCCCGCTTGCCAGAAACCATGATTATACTTTAGTTTAGGTAAAGGCTGTTCATAATATAACCACAAGTGTAGAAGAGCACACGTCATGAATTCAGTCGTTTTAATTGTCCATTCTTTCCAAATCTATAAATAAGCATGATGGAGATTTCAGCTAAAATGAATATGACGTCAAAGCTTATTACCCGGACGGGTATGTAAAGTGATCCTAAAAGTAAGTGGTCACGTGATTTCCTTGTTTAAAAATTGCTAACCCCGCAGCGTGACTCAGATAGGAAGTACCTGCTTGCATTGACGTGTGGGGATTTATGCTTCACTGTTTACACATATCTCGGGCATCATTTAACAGCATTTTGCAGGACCCTTTCAGGTAACAATTACTTCTTTGGTTAAAAAGTTTCTGGTCCAAACTATCGGATACCACTTTTAAGCTGACCTGAAAATAATCGAATAATTGGTCTTCTCAAGGACATAAACATGCTGCGCCAATTGTATGGCATTTTGTCTAAATGTATGTATCAATTCATGAATTGAATAACATATCCAAGCACTGCTAAGGTGTGGGACCAAACCCCACCCCACCCCTAGCCTAACCCACGTGGTTCGAAGTTGCCAAGGTTGCTACGCAATATACGTCGTAAGCAGTGGAAGGGACACAATCAGATAGATCTACCAAACTATCTCTTCTACTTTGACATGTTCCCACTCTACCTATTTTGATACAATCCAACCCTCACGTATACTTAAATACGCTCCCATTCCTACCTACTACCACCCTCATACTCCTACTTTGATATTCACCCACTCCTACCAGATCCCACCCTCTCACTCCTACTTTGGTACACTCGCACTCTTACCCACCCCCACCCTCTCACTCCTACTTTGGTACACTCGCACTCTTACCCACCCCCACCCTCTCACTCCTACTTTAACACACTCCAACTTATACCCGCTCCCACCCTCTCACGCCTTCTTTAACACAGTCCAACTTATACCCGCTCCCACCCTCTCACTCCTTCTTTAACACACTCCAACTTATACCCGCTCCCACCCTCTCACTCCTTCTTTAACACACTCCAACTTATACCCGCTCCCACCCTTTCACTCCTACTTTAACACACTCCAACTTATACCCGCTCCCACCCTCTCACTCCTACTTTAACACAGTCCAACTTATACCCGCTCCCACCCTCGCACTCCTTCTTTAACACACTTCAACTTATTCCCGCTCCCACCCTCTCACTCCTTCTTTAACACACTCCAACTTATACCCGCTCCCACCCTCTCACTCCTTCTTTAACACACTCCAACTTATACCCGCTCCCACCCTCTCACTCCTATTTTAACACACTCCAACTTATACCCGCTCCCACCCTCTCACTCCGTCTTTAACACACTTCAACCTATTCCCGCTCCCACCCTCTCACTCATTCTTTAACACACTTCAACTTATACCCGCTCCCACCCTCTCACTCCTTCTTTAACACACTCCAACTTATACCCGCTACCACCCTCTCACTCCTTCTTTAACACACTCCAACTTATACCCGCTCCCACCCTCTCACTCCTTCTTTAACACACTCCAACTCATACCCGCTCCCACCCTCTCACTCCTACTTTAAAACACTCCAACTTATTCCCGCTCCCACCCTCTCACTCCTTCTTTAACACAGTCCAACTTATACCCGCTCCCACCCTCTCACTCCTTCTTTAACACACTCCAACTCATACCCGCTCCCACCCTCTCACTCCTTCTTTAACACACTCCAACTTATACCCGCTCCCACCCTCTCACTCCTTCTTTAACACACTTCAACTTATACCCCCTCCCACCCTCTCACTCCTACTTTAACACACTCCAACTTATACCCGCTCCCACCCTCTCACTCCTTCTTTAACACACTTCAACTTATTCCCGCTCCCACCTTCTCACTCCTTCTTTAACACACTCCAACTTATACCCGCTCCCACCCTCTCACTCCATCTATAACACACTCCAACTCATACCCGCTCCCACCCTCTCACTCCTTCTTTAACACACTCCAACTTATTCCCGCTCCCACCCTCTCATACCTACTTTGGTACACACCAACTCAAACACGCTCCTACCCTCTCACTCCTTCTTTAACACACTCCATCTTATACCCGCTCCCACCCTCTCACTCCTTCTTTAACACACTCCAACTTATACCCGCTCCCACCCTCTCACTCCTTCTTTAACACACTCCAACTCATACCCGCTCCCACCCTTTAACCCCTTCTTTAACAACTCCTACTTTGATTTACTCCCACTCATACCCGCTCCCACCCTCTCACCCCTACTTTCATACACACCCACTCATACCCGCTCACATCCTTACACTCCGACTTTGACACACTCCAACTCATAACCTCTCCCACAACCCCACTCCTACTTTGGTACACTACCACTCATACCCGCTCCCACCATCTCACCCCTACTTTAGTACAGTCCCACTCTTACCTGCTTCCACCATCTCACTCCTGCTTTGATACACCCCAACTCTCACTCCTACTTTGATACTCTCCCACTCTCACTCCTACTCTGATACTCACCCACTCCTACCAGCCCCAACCCTCTCACTCCTACTTTGATACACTCCCACTCCTACCCGCTCCCACCCTCTCACTCCTATTTTAACACACTCCAACTTATACCCGCTCCCACCCTCTCACTCCTTCTTTAACACACTTCAACCTATTCCCGCTCCCACCCTCTCACTCCTTCTTTAACACACTTCAACTTATACCCGCTCCCACCCTCTCACTCCTTCTTTAACACACTCCAACTTATACCCGCTACCACCCTCTCACTCCTTCTTTAACACACTCCAACTTATACCCGCTCCCACCCTCTCACTCCTACTTTAATACGCTCCAACTTATACCCGCTCCCACCCTTTTGTACTCCTACTTTAACACAGTCCAACTAAACCAGCTCCTACCCTCTCACTCCTTCTTTAACACAATCCAACTTATACCCGCTCCCACCCTCTCACACCTACTTTGGTACACACCAACTCAAACACGCTCCTACCCTCTCACTCCTTCTTTAACACACTCCAACTTATACCCGCTCCCACCCTCTCACTCCTTCTTTAACACACTCCAACTTATACCCGATCCCACCCTCTCACTCCTTCTTTAACACACTCCAACTCATACCCGCTCCCACCCTTTAACCCCTTCTTTAACAACTCCTACTTTGATTTACTCCCACTCATACCCGCTCCCACCCTCTCACCCCTACTTTCATACACACCCACTCATACCCGCTCACATCCTTACACTCCGACTTTGACACACTCCAACTCATAACCTCTCCCACAACCCCACTCCTACTTTGGTACACTACCACTCATACCCGCTCCCACCATCTCACCCCTACTTTAGTACAGTCCCACTCTTACCTGCTTCCACCATCTCACTCCTGCTTTGATACACCGCAACTCTCACTCCTACTTTGATACTCTCCCACTCTCACTCCTACTCTGATACACACCCACTCCTACCAGCCCCCACCCTCTGACTCCTACTTTGATACACTCCCACTTATACCCGCTCCCACCCTCTCACTCCTACTTTAACACAGTCCAACTTATACCCGCTCCCACCCTCTCACTCCTTCTTTAACACACTCCAACTTATACCCGCTCCCACCCTATCACTCCTTCTTTAACACACTCCAACTTATTCCCGCTCCCACCCTCTCACTCCTTCTTTAACACACTCCAACTTATACCCGCTCCCACCCTCTCACTCCATCTATAACACACTCCAACTCATACCCGCTCCCACCCTCTCACTCCTTCTTTAACACACTCCAACTTATACCCGCTCCCACCCTCTCACACCTACTTTGGTACACACCAACTCATACACGCTCCTACCCTCTCACTCCTTCTTTAACACACTCCAACTTATACCCGCTCCCACCCTCTCACTCCTTCTTTAACACACTCCAACTTATACCCGCTCCCACCCTCTCACTCCTTCTTTAACACACTCCAACTCATACCCGCTCCCACCCTTTAACCCCTTCTTTAACAACTCCTACTTTGATTTACTCCCACTCATACCCGCTCCCACCCTCTCACCCCTACTTTCATACACACCCACTCATACCCGCTCACATCCTTACACTCCGACTTTGACACACTCCAACTTATACCCGCTCCCACCCTCTCACTCCTACTTTAACTCACTCCAACTTATACCCGCTCCCACCCTCTCACTCCTACTTTACCACACTCCAACTTATACCCGCTCCCACCCTCTCACTCCTTCTATAACACACTCCAACTCATACCCGCTCCCACCCTCTCACTCCTTCTTTAACACACTCCAACTTATACCCGCTCCCACCCTCTCACTCCTACTTTAACTCACTCCAACTTATACCCGCTCCCACCCTCTCACTCCTACTTTACCACACTCCAACTTATACCCGCTCCCACCCTTTCACTTCTACTTTACCACACTCCAACTTATACCCGCTCCCACCCTCTCACTCCTTCTTTAACACACTCCAACTTATACCCCCTCCCACCCTCTCACTCCTACTTTAACACACTCCAACTTATACCCGCTCCCACCCTCTCACTCCTTCTTTAACACACTCCAACTTATACCCGCTCCCACCCTCTCACTCCTTCTTTAACACACTCCAAATTATTCCCGCTCCCACCCTCTCACTCCTTCTTTAACACACTCCAACTTATACCCGCTCCCACCCTCTCACTCCATCTATAACACAGTCCAACTCATACCCGCTCCCACCCTCTCACTCCTTCTTTAACACACTCCAACTTATACCCGCTCCCACCCTCTCACACCTACTTTGGTACACACCAACTCATACACGCTCCTACCCTCTCACTCCTTCTTTAACACACTCCAACTTATACCCGCTCCCACCCTCTCACTCCTTCTTTAACACACTCCAACTTATACCCGCTCCCACCCTCTCACTCCTTCTTTAACACACTCCAACTCATACCCGCTCCCACCCTTTAACCCCTTCTTTAACAACTCCTACTTTGATTTACTCCCACTCATACCCGCTCCCACCCTCTCACCCCTACTTTCATACACACCCACTCATACCCGCTCACATCCTTACACTCCGACTTTGACACACTCCAACTCATAACCTCTCCCACAACCCCACTCCTACTTTGGTACACTACCACTCATACCCGCTCCCACCATCTCACCCCTACTTTAGTACAGTCCCACTCTTACATGCTTCCACCATCTCACTCCTGCTTTGATACACCCCAACTCTCACTCCTACTTTGATACTCTCCCACTCTCACTCCTACTCTGATACTCACCCACTCCTACCAGCCCCCACCCTCTGACTCCTACTTTGATACACTCCCACTCCTACCCGCTCCAACTCTCCCACACCTATTTTGATGCACTCCCACTCCTACCTGATCCCACCATCTCACTCCTACTCTGATACTCACCCACTCCTACCAGCTCCTACTCTCTGACTCCTACTTTGAAACACTCCCACGCCCATCAGCTTCCACCCTCTCCTACTTTGATACACTCCCACTCATTTCCGCTCCTATCTCCTTGTTCCTACATTGACACACTCCAACTCTCACTCCTACATTTACACACTTCCTTTACTACCCACTTCAACCCCCTCACTCCTACTTTGATACTATCCAGGTCCTACTCTCTCCCACCCCATCACTCTTACATTGACACGCCCCAACCGCTCACTTCTACTTTGATACAATATCTCACCTACTTTGAAACGCTCCCATTACTACACTCTCCCACCCTCTCACTCCTACTTTGATACGTCCTACCCGCTCCGACCCTCTCGCTTCACCTCGATACGCTCCCACTATCTCACTCCTACAATGACACTGTTACACTGCCCCGCACTCACGCGCCTCTTAACTACTTTGGCACGCTCCCACAATGCCCCTTTTGACACCTTTTCTCCAATCACTTATACTTTGACATTATCCCTTCCTCTCACTTCTGGTTTGACACTTTCCCACCCTCTCACTCCTTGTTTGACACTTTTCCACCCTCTCACTCCTGGTTTGATACTTTTCCACCCTCTCACTCCTGGTTTGACACTTTCCCACCCTCTCACTCCTTGTGTGACACTTTCCCACCCTCTTGCTCCTGGTTTGACACTTTCACACCCTCTCACTCTTTGGTTGACACTTTCCCACCCTCTTGCTCCTGGTTTGACACTTTCACCCCTCTCACTACTTGTTTGCCACTTTCCCACACTCTTGCTCCTGGTTTGACACTTCCCCCCCCCTCTCACTATTTGTTTGACACTTTCCCACACTCTTGCTCCTGGTTTGACACTTTCCCACCCTGTCACTCCTTGTTTGATACTTTTCCACCCTCTCACTCCTGGTTTGATACTTTTCCACCCTCTCACTCCTGGTTTGACACTTTCCCACCCTGTCACTCCTGGTTTGACACTTTCCCACCCTGTCACTTCTTGTTTGACACTTTCCCACCCTCTCACTCCTGGTTTGACACTTTCCCACACTGTCACTCCTTGTTTGACACTTTCCCACTCTCTCACTCCTGGTTTGACACGTTCCCACACTCTCACTCCTTGTTTGACACTTTCCCACCCTCTTGCTTCTGGTTTGACACATTCCCACCCTCTCACTCCTGGTTTAACACTTCCCCCCCCCCTCACTCCAACATTGAAACGCTCACGCACTCGCACGCCTCTTGACACACGCCCCTACTTTGACACACTCCCACATTCTAAATTGTACTTTGAAAATCTACCAAACTCACTCCTACTCTGGCACGCTCCCACAATCACTTTATCACTCAGACAGAAATGTCGCTGCGCAGTATCGGCAAAAATGCCGGCTTATCCCTAATCCCATCCCACAATCTCACCCCACTCCCACACTCTGACTTTAACAGCGACTCACTATCCCACCCACCTCACACCTTCACTCACGTTGTCGCCCACACATTCTCACACCCACCTTCTTCTTTCCTCACAACGGACAGCATCCACAATTTGTGCTGGTGCGACACGAACCCACGACCAGTCATATGCGCTAACCCTTGTGCCACGGAGGTGATACATCAACGATATATTTGGAACTAATTTTAATCCTTATTAAAATACAATCAATTACTTATTGACACAAGTAAAGGGATTCAGTTCTAATAAATCGAATCAATGGCTTTTGCTTACAAGCATAGTTAAAATTGTAATGAAATGATATTTTGTTTTCTCAAAAGTGTAAAATTCAGTCTTAAAGTGAGGGCGTTAAAGGTGGTATCCGACAGTTTGGACCAAATAGTTTTTCTTAAATACCTAAATAAGACAATGTTACCTGAAAATGTCCTGCCAAATACTGTTTATTGATGTACTAGATCTGCGTGAACAGTGACGCATAAATCCCCACTCGTCATTGCAAATGGGTATTTCCTATCAGAGCCACGCTGCAGAAATAGCTATTTTTAAAATTGTTTTGAGATAACGTCATATCGTCCACTGTGACGGCGATATCTACTTTTAGCTGGGATCACTCTCGTGCTAATTTATATATTTAGAAAGAATAGACATTAAGTCTGATTTTTCTGTCCGATTTATACTGTCCAACAATATAGGGAGTGTTGTTAATTTAATTACTTAGACTAATGTATGTGTTTATGCAGAAAGTATGCCCTTAATTTCCCAAAGCAGTGGTAAGGTATCGTTATATATTAATTTAATATAGGCAAACCGTCGGATACCACTATTAAAACAATGCTACCTTCGCAAACCTAACATTAGAAAGTTATCCACGCCCCTTCAAAGGTCAAATCCTAAACCAGTCCCTGCTGACAAAATTTTGCTGCTACAGAATTATACTCAAATACCCCAAACAGTGGTCAGATATTTTTACACATATTAGGCACCTTTACTGAACAGTTACTATTAACAACATATTACCATATTTTTACTTACATTTTTATGGTCACCTTTTATATTCTAATATATTCTAATATTTCTTGGCGTAAAGCGCCAATCTGTTTGTTAAAACATCTGAGATATGCCCGCTTACTAAAAACAATAATCAATATCTGAACGCATTTGAAGACGATGAAACACGATACTTAAGACAATACAATAAAAGACGATACATTATCTGATGAACGAAAACGTACGTCCGGTAGTTGGACTTAAAGGTGGTATCCGACAGTTTGTCTACATCTAATTCATGTGAATGTTTTTTACCCATGTTCTAGGAAGGTTGAGCATGATCGATGTATAAACTTATACTTAAGTTTAAGTAAAATCTGTTTATGACATAACCACAAATGTAGAAGAGCACAAGCTATGAATTCAGTCGTTTTAATTGTCCATTCTTTCCAAATCTATAAATAAGCATTATGGAGATTACAGCTAAAAATAGATACGACGTCAGAGCTTATTACCCGGGCGGGTATGTAACGTGATCCTAAAAGTAAGTGGTCACGTGATTTCCATGTTTAAAAATTGCTAACCGCGCAGCGTGGCTCAGATAGGAAGTATCTTTTTGCAATGACGAGTGGAGATTTATGGTTCAATGTTTGCACATATCTCGATCATCATTTAACCGCATTTTGCAGGACCCTTTCAGGTAACAATTACTTCTTTGGTTAAGCAGATTTTGGTCCGAACTATTGGATTACAATAGCTTTTAAGCTGACCTGAAAATAATCGAATAATAGACCTTTACAATGAAATAAACATATATATATAGATTTAATGATTGGACAATGACTTACTTTGACATTCGTTGGAGTGAAACAAATCGGACAGGTTCGTCACGCTATTTAAGCGCTTATGCTTATGCACGTCTAATGACTTTAATTCCAGTAGTGTTAGAGATTTCATGTGTGGTCAATATAAAAGTTATCTATACTGATCTTGCAGAACTAATTAAATGTAAGTAATATGTTGCTGCGACTACATGTAAGTACTATCTTTTTATAAAATGTAATTCGATTGTGATGCTTCATTTAATGTAACGTATATCATAATTTTAATTTTGGGGAGCTATGTTTGTAATAGATGGGTTGATATTAATCCACATGTTTGTGTCATGTTATTATTTCATACTTAATAAGGCTGACCTGTGTATCAAAGGGCATTATTAAACACAATACGTGTCGTAAAGTGACAATTGACCAGGGTGAGTGTGCACGTGCTTGTCCTCCGTAAAGGTTCATGTTAGCACGAATGGTATATATTATAGTTCCTTAAGTAGCACTCTATTCACGACTTACGTTAAATACTTAAACCTAGTAACCGAATAGTACTCAAACCAATAAGTAATAAACCAACACTTTATAAAATACTTTGCCCTATTTGAGTAAGCATATGGAGATTCGACTGACAACAAAAAGAACGGGAAATTTCTGATAAAATATCGGACTATGCAACTTCAATTAATTACCAAAAGGTACTTATACATCACAATAAAATGTTTATCTATCGCAAATCGCATATTTTCCAATTTTTAAGAGCTAACCTCAATGAAACTGTTAAACGTTAATGCACGCTATATGTTATATAACCATCCTTTGCACGTTCAATCACCCACCGCCTGTGTCTCTTAAAAAGTCTGTCGTTCACACCATTGTTTACTGCTACTGTAGCGCCTCCTGATTTCAACGGACGAAGACGATATATGTTAACATCATCAACATGAGGCTCTAACGCCTCTAGGAATATCTCTCTGAGATTATTATATGATATTTTCTTCTTTTCCTTTCTGGTTTTGTAACCGTTTTTAATTAAACATATATTACAAAACAAATAATCCTCGTCAGACAACTTGCTCCATTAAATTAATTTCTAGACATTTTCAACTGGACATAATTTCGTAATTGTTTTGGCAATAAGTACCCATGCACCATCCCTGCATTTATCTGTCTTACTACTTTCCTTAAAAATAGTCATGTACGAGTCATAAAATACATTATCACATATTCTTATGTTCAAATATAATGTTCTGAACTCCCAAAAGAACGAAAAGATGCTACTAAAAGTGCACACAATACGCTGACTTTTGATATTTTCAACCTCATATAATCGGTCATACACTCTTTTTAATTAAGATCTATCGGTTCACTTTTTAGGTTTTGCTAAAATCCTCTTTGATGCCTCCAAAACATTAACTACTATTTCAGAATTAGTAGGTGATAACAAGACCGTATATCTCGTGAAACCATTTTATGGCATAAAAGCAACAATAACAGGACTTGATAAGTTAGCAGTCTGAATTAAAGATACTGGATAAATAGCTACTGTCAGAGTCTTTGCGGGTAAAGTGTCCCCACGCCCGAACCCACTACACAATGTCCATTTATGAAAACGCATAAAAGCACTTTCGTATTTCACGTCTGTAATGTATGCGCGTGACTAGCGAAGCAGATCCAGGAGTTGGTCCACTTTCTCCACCAAGACTTCCGGTAGCTCGTTTTACCGTCTACATGGATCTGGAAGAATAAATGTATTAAAAACTTGATAAAGCATGTCTACTATAAATATACTCAAATTGTAGGAAAATGTGTACATAAGAATTTCAATTAGAATACAAATCAATAGTAAACATAATGTTAACATTGTAACAATCCAATTCTGCCTTTTTTTGCAATACTGCATCTAAATGCGATTCCGTATGAAAGTTTTACATACAGCTAGATACATATTCAGACGATATCGTCTTTTTGCAATACTGCTTTTCTGCGATTCTACACGAATGTTATTAGCACAATGTGTGTATATCAAGTGCAATAATCAAATCTATATTCTGCGATTCCGCATCAATCAAATAATACAATCCTGCATAATTATATTTTCTATACAGCATATATAAATTGCAATCTGGTCAGACTATCCAGTCATATTATTGACATTTGGTATTTAACAAAGGGAGACAACATCCAAAAACTAGTAAGTCTCTTTGACAAGTTTATTTCCCTGGAATAAAATCAACAATTACTGCTAACATATTCGGAACTTCTGTATTCTGTCTGTCTGTATTATCAAACATCCCTTTTTCGTGTTTACACTTCGTATACAATTTGCTCTCGGTAGGTAAGTCAAACCAGTCAACAACTTGGTTAATAAACACTCCATTAGGACATAACCCCCCCCCCCCCCCCCCCCGAATCTCCAAAACAACGCAGATTTCCAGCATAGGCATACTTAGACCCGATTTTGCGCCGTCATGCTCCATTTTTGACCCTATGAATAATTGCTATGGGAGGAACAAATAATCCTAATTGATCTCCCCATTTTTTTGCAAAGGAATCTTTACCAAACCATGTTTGGTTCCAAAACCTTGACTACAATCTTGGTAGCTTTGCATTATAATATGATGCAAACCATTCGACCTTAAGTTCTTTCAACCAACATTTGCATTCTATCATACGATATTCTCCGGTCATCGAATTCGACCTAGGAACCCACTCCATTCATAAAGAAACTGAATTTTCCATACACAACTGAAATATGTAGTAAGCAATATCTTGCAAATTCCTTTTTCATAGAACATGTGAGCTCTGTAGATCTAACACCCTGGTTATCTGTATACCATTTCATCCTTTGATGCTTAACACTGAACTAGCATCCGAATACCATATTTTAGTGCACAAATGGGACTGTTTTTAATATTTGTATTCAACAAAGGCAAGTTTTTTCATTCCAAAAAAGCAACTACTGCATGCTTTCCTCACTCAGTGTAATATAATAATCCCAATAACAAGCATTCAAAATATCAGCACTCAAATATCTCGTCATTATTTGAGAAATATTTCCGATAACCACTGACAATGAAATCAGTTGGCCAACTGCACTGGCAACTTTTCTAACAGAAACACGTACTTTGTTCTTTACTGAGTCCATCTACTCATTAATTGTATGAATTACATAATCTACGATCTGGCATAGAAATACCTCCTTCTAAAGTATCGAGATTGCAATCTAAACACTCCAAATTCTGAACAGCTACCCCTATACATTTCGTTGCGTTTGGAATAAAGCCAGAGTTCAGTATATCAGTCTAAATCATGGACCCTAATCTCGCTACAATATCATAAGAACATGAACAACCAAGCCCATCATCTTAAAACATTGTGACAGATAATCCCGCTGAACGCCATTTTCGTAATATTGGTTTTCACAGCCTATTTAACAAATAACAAGCGGTAGATAATCCACAAGGCAAAACATGAAATTTATAATATATTAGATTACCGCCCTTGTCAACCCATGAAAATCCAAAGTACCCAGTATGAGGCTCATAAATTTGAACAAAGTGATAAGTACTTCTCAAATCAAACTTAATCATACAATCACCTTTCTGAATTAATGTAAGTGCAATTTTAATATCGTATGATATCTAACAGACTGTTTCCGTAAGTGTTTATTCACTTCTCTTCAATCTAATATCAAACGTTTTTGCCAGAACTTTGAACTGGCACAGTTAATGGGTTCACCACATATGGAGGTTCATTGACTATTTCAATTAAATGTCTGTCCAAAAAATCTTTAATAGCTTCGAAAACAAATTCTTGTTCTAATAGCCGACTTATTATTTTTACAATGGTTTTCTTTTTAGGCATAAAAAACAGTGGAATTCGGAAGCCATTTTCAATAACGTCTAATGTAAAAGCATCAGGATCGGTATTTCTCCAAAAATATAGGTGCTCTTTAAGTCTACCTCTCACGATAATTTGTTTCTATCCCTGTTCGTAGTCGAAAACATCATGAGTAAAACGCTGAAAATCATACTTTTCTTTATTATTGTCATTGTCATCATTTCCGCATACTGATTGGCTGACCATTGTTTGGCCCTGCACGCACATAGGTGTAAGAGAAATTATTATTCGATTTCACACGACCGGAGAAAATTACAAAATCATCGTGTTGACTGTATGTACAATATTCATGTTATGATGTGTGTATATATATAATGGACAATTACTCATATACTTATATACGTACCTTAACATTGGCTGGGGTGAGACAGATCATAGACAGGTGCGCCAAGCATTCGTTCGTCATTGATCATCAAGACGGCAGACGAGTGAGTAATTATAACTGAGGACACAGTAAGTACACGTGAAAGAATTAATGTGATTTTTGATGTTTGCCAAGTTTAAAAACGATAGCTGACTCCATAAGAGCGGATCGGTTAAAGACGTACATAAAGTATACGTAGTTCTATAAATTAATGGAGATTTGCAGAGATTTGCGGAGACAATAATCATCTGTTTGTCTGTCTGTCTGTCTATCTATCAATCTGTCTGTCTGTCTATCTGTCTGTCTATATGCCTGTCTCTTTGTCTCTCTCTGTCTCTCTCTGTCTCTCTATCTCTGTCTCTGTCTCTCTCTGTCTCTGTCTCTCTGTCTCTCTGTCTCTCTGTCTCTCTGTCTCTGTCTCTCTCTCTCTCTCTCTCTCTCTCTCTCTCTCTCTCTCTCTCTCTCTCTCTCTCTCTCTCTCTCTATATATATATATATATATATATATATATATATATATATATATATATATATATATATATGTATATGTGTGTGTGTGTGTTATGACTGTTTTATTGTAGCCAGTCTATTTCATACCGCATGCTATGTGTAGTATACATATAAGGTAGATGCCTCAATGGGTAGAGTCAGTTACAAGTTAAATGTACTCACGCTCAGATTGTCTCTTTAATACCAGCTTCCATTGTTAATCTTTAATAAGTTCTCTTATTTATGTGCGTTGTTACTGGAACTTTATAAACATAAGTTAGAACACGATCTTGTCGTTCTATGCATAAAATCCGATAGAAATAGCTTTTGTCAGAATATATTATTTTTTGTTCGAACTGAGAGTTCGAGTTAAGTGTTAGAATATTTGACGGATAAATAATTCTGAACTTAAATTCCTGCAACATGGATTTAACGGGAGTCCCTACTATTAGAATGAACTGGGGCAGTCAGAATCTTGCAGTTACCTTCAAAAAGTTCCGCCAGCATTCCGAATTGATTTTTGTAGGCGCGCTAAAAGAAAAAAAATCAGATGATGTGAAAATCACATATTTGTTATTGTGGATCGGTGAGAAAGGCCGAGAAGTGTTTAACACACTTGACTTTTCAGCTGATGAAAAGAAAGTTCTGAAAAAAGTCGCGGACGCTTTCCAAGGCTATGTACAGCCGAGATCGAACCCAGTGTTCGCACGTTACAAATTCATTAATGAGCGGCAAGGAGACAGTTCTATTGAATCGTATATAACAAAATTAAAAACTCTTGCAGTAGAATGTGCATTTGGAGAGGACTACAGAGATGATATGAATCGGGACCGAATTTCGTTTGGGATAAACTCTGAGAAGATTAGAGAAAAACTAGTTACGGAAGGAGATAAATCAACAATCGATAAGACTGTAAAGATATGCCAAACGTACGAGTACGCCCAGGAACTACTGAAACATATGAAAAGTGAAAAGTTGATAGACAATATCAAATCAAACTTAAAAGGAAAACCGCGCAATGGGTCATCAAGGAAACTGCACAGATCATTTAACCAATTAGAAGCCGTCCAACACCGTGGAACGGATCGTGGACCGGGTCGTTCGGGTACGTTGGGTGCTGCCAAATCGTGGACGCCGGGAACGAACGAATCTAACGCATGTGACAAATGCGGGTGGAAGCATGACCGCAGCAACAAATGTCCAGCGAAGGGTCTACAGTGTCGTGAATGCAAAGGATGAAATCACTTTGCAGTTGTGTGCAGACGTAAAACAGCACACAATATTTGAACGAACGAGGACAAAATGGATCCCTGCGACGACGGTGCGTTTGTTGATAGTGTAGAATCAAAAGTTGTCAATGGACAGGTGTTTGCTGAAATTTTTTGTAGCACCAAATCGCAAAAGAATTAAATTCAAATTTTCAAACATTTTGCCATTTTTGAGTATCATGGTATTGGTGTGAAGGGCTCACTGAAACGTTCCAATGTACGCCTTGCATTATACAATGGAACGCCATTAATGTCAAAGGTTCAGTTCAATTGTTTCCATGCAGGGAATGGACACACAAAACAGGTAGAATTCCATATTAAAGACACAAGGTCACAACCCATGTTATCCTGCAGACATTCATAGATTTTGGACTAATTACGGTTTCATATTCGGTGGAATCCCACAGTACAGAATCTTTCATGAATAAGCATTCGGTAATTTTCACAGCTGTTTAAAGGCATAGGCTCAATGTCTGAAGAAAATGCAATATTCAGTTAAAAGCAAACTCAATTCCTGTTGTTCATGCACCGCGCAAGGTGCTAGTTGCATTACAAGACAGAAGCAAAAAGGAACTTGACACCGTATGGAAAAGCTACGGGTCATAACAAAGGTCACAGAACCTACAGAATGGGTCAACTAAATGGTCATAGTAGATAAGGGAAAGGAAAACTTAGGAATATGCCTAGACCCTACAGAGTTGAATAGGTATATTCAACGCCCTCATTATCATATGAGAACACTTGAAGATGTGCTTCCATCATTGACAGAGGCAAAATATTTCACAAAACTCGACGCTAGATCAAGTTACTGGGCCATAAGCCTAAGTGAAGCGTCATCCTATCTCACATGTTTCAATACCTTATTTGGTAGATACCGTTATCCTCGGTTGCCGTTCGGGTTGTGCATGAGTGGTGATGAGTTCATTCGAAGGATGGACCAATGTTTTGAGGGTCTTAATAGAATGGTCAGTATTGTAGACGACTTACTTGTAAGTGGCAAGACGAGAAAGGAACATGATGACAATTTAAAAGCGGTCCTTGAAAGAGCTCTTGATAAGGGTATCAATTTTAAGAAAGTTAAAATGGAAGTCGGAGTCACTGAGGTTCCGTACTTCGAACATTAGCTGACCTCTTAAGGTCATCCAGCTAAAGTTGCTGCGATCAGGGACTTGCCCTCTTTCACAAGCAAACCGTATAAGGAATGGTCATTTACCATCGAGATTCGCACCCAATCTCTCAGAAATCACAAGCCCATTACGCGACCTGTTGGCCAAAGACGTTGTGTTTGCATGGCAGAAGCCACAAATTGAAGCCTTTGAAAAGGTCACGGAAGTTATCACAAATGGTCAAGTCCTATGTTACCATAACCCAGATAAGCCAGTCACATTACAGACAGACTGTTCCAGAGTAGGCATAGGTGCCACATTGTTACAAAGTGGTAGACCAATTGCATATGCAAGCAAGTCACTTACTTCTACCGAGAAGTATTATGCAATGATAGAGCTTGAATGTCTTGGCATTTTTGTTTGGACTGAAACGCTTCCATCAATGGGTTTATGGAAAAAAAACGTGGTTGAAACAGACCATTTGTCACTGATTCCTGTGTTCAGAAAACCGCTTAATAGCGCACCTGCTCGTTTGTAACGAATGTTGTTACAAATGAAACCCTATGACATAGAGGTTAGATACAGAGGGAAAGACATTCCCGTCTCTGACATGCTGTCAAGAAAGCCATTATCAGACATTTGCCCAGACCTATCTCAATATGCAGAAATGCAAGTCAATATGGTCATGACTAACTCACCTGTAGATGACAGAAAAATGCAAGAACAAAGATCAGCACTTATCGCACATGAAACAATTGATATAATTTGGTTGGTCTAACTAAAAGGAATGCCATTCACAAGTATCAGATAACTGGTATTATCGCGATGAGTTGACTGTTGTTGAAGGCATTATTATAAAATGTCACAAAATTGTTGTGCCACAAGCTTTGAGAAAAAAACATGCTTGATAGTATCCACGCAGGTCATATGGGTGTAGAAAAGTCCTTAGACAGAGCTCGAACTATCATGTTTTGGCCTCGGATTTCAAGTGATATAAAGCAATTAGTGCTTAACTGCCCAATTTGCTTAGAAAATCGAAATTCTAATGCAAGGGATCCACTTTTGGCACATCTGACACAAGACTATCCCTGGCAAATTGTTGCCACAGATTTGTTCTCTTGTAATGACAAGAATTACATTGTTGTAGTAGATAACTACTACAACTACTATGAGGTTAAAGAATTGCCAAACTTGAGAAGCAATACAGTCATCAATTGTATGAAAGGTATATTTGCAAGATTTGGAATCCCTGAAGTAGTTGTATCAGACAATGGGCCGTGTTACAGTAGCTCAGAGTTTGTCGAATTCGCAAAGAGTTATGATTTTAATCATAAAACTTCAAGTCCTTATCATCCATCCGGAAATGGATCCAGTGAAGTATATGTCAAAATCTGCAAACGGATCCTTACAAAAGCAAAATCATCAAAGAGAGACGCTCTCCTTGGTATTCTTGAGTACCCCATTAGATATTGGTTGCACTCCCTCCGAATTATTAATGGGTAGACAGCTCAGATCAATTGCACTAACTAGCAAGTCAAATTTGATGCCAAAGTACATTGCCCCAGACAAAGTAAAACAGAAACTTGACTTAAACAAGAAGAAGGGAAAGAAGCGTTATGATAAAAATGCAAAGTCACTCCCTGAACTTGGTATTGGGGACTCAGCAAGGATGCAAAATGCAAATAAGAAATGGAAACCAGTAATTGTTACAGGGAAACGCAGCGTCAGATCATATCATGTTCAAACCCCAGATGGCGTTTCTTCTAGACGTAACAGACGTCATCTTCATGAAAACTGATGAGCCTATTGTTCTAACACTATTGCTTGATTTGATTTTCAGAACTTATCAGAGTGCTATAATAATGATGAGCACACGCCTTCTGTGCCGACCCAAAACCATTCTGGAATGTTTGACAAATGTGAAATATCAGACCTACCTCAGATTCCACCACATCCAGAGCAAAGTGTAAATAAACATGACTCTCAGGTATATATCACCAGATTTGGGAGACACGTAAAACCCAGACGAATCTTGGATCTGTAAACAATGTGAATATCAGCACAGACAGATAGCAGGCGATGTTAATTGGGGAACATTAACAACAGTTGACATTTTTAATCAACAGTGGTGTCTACTTGATATTTGATACTTGGGTTTATCTAGGAACAAATAATTGCTGGTGTGAAATTGATAATGAAGGGACATGTTCATCTTCTTAGCGTTCAAATAAAATTTTATTGATTTGAACATCAATTTTAAAATAGTGAGATGTTATGATATGACTATTTTATTGTAGCCAGTCTATTTCATACCGCATGCTATGTGTAGTATACATATAAGGTAGATGCCTCAATGGGTAGAGTCAGTTACAAGTTACATGTACTCATGCTCAGATTGCCTCTTTAATACCAGCTTCAGTTAATGTATAATTAGTTCTCTTATATATGTGTGTTGTTATTGGAACTTAATAAACATAAGTTAGAACAAGATCGTGTCGTTCTATGCATAAAAGCCCATAACATTAGAATATATACATACATATATATATATAAAATGGACAATTACTTATAACGTACCTTAACATTGGTTGGAGTGACACAGATCATAGACAGGTGCGCCTAGCATTTTAGCGCTTACGCACGTCCAGTAGTGTGTTAGAGATTTCATATGTTGTTCATTCAAATTATCCATACTGATTTTGCAGAACTTATTAAATATGCACTTGCTTGTCCTCCGTAAATTTTAGCACAAATGGTGTCCTTAAGTGACACGCCATTCACGACTTACGTCAGTTACTTTAACCTAGTCGGTTGATCTAAAAAAACAACACATGGCAAAATGCAATTCTTTTGATTTAAATGAAAAGCACATGTTACAATACATGATTCATTTATGCTATACAATCAATTTAAGTGCCTTCTGTATGTCATAACAATCATATAACGATAACATAATTGTATTTATATCTGAAAGCCCGTCATTATTGATTTTAATTGTAAAGTAAAATTAACTATGTCCGTCTCGTCCGACTGTACAAAAAGAAATCCTCGTGCATATCTTACAACGCCACTTACATTCAACTAAGAGAAATTAATTTTCTTCTTATGCGATTCCACTCAATCGAAGACAATTACATTTCTTTAAGTAACACTTCATTCACGACTTACGTTAATTACTTTAACCTACTCGGTTGACCTAAAATTCTTTTCAACTTTCCTGACAACCAAAATATTCCTCAAACCAATAAAAAATAAACCAACACTTTATAAAATACTTTCCTGTATTAGAGTAAGTTTCTGCACAGTCGACTGAAAACAAGAAGAACGGGCAATTTCTAACAAATTCACGGACTATGCAATTTCAAATAATTACAGATATATACTTATACATCACAATAAACTGTTTACCTACAGCAAATCGCATATTTTCCAATTTTAAAGACCTATCCTCAATGAAACCGTTTAACGTTCATGCACACTATCTTTTATATAACCATCCTTTACACGTTCACTCACCCACCGCCTGTGTTTCTTAAAAAGTATGTCGTTCAGACCATTGTTTACTGCTACTGTAAGGCCTCCCGATCTCAACGAACGAAGACAATATCATCATCAACATGAGGCTTTAACGGTTCTTGGAATACCGTTTTAGTTAAACATTTATTACAAAACAAATAATCCTCGTGAGATAACTTGCCTGATTGAATTAATTTCTTAACATTTTCATCTGGACATAATTTCGTATTTGTTTTGTCAATAAGTACCCATGCACAATCCCTGTATTTATCTGTCTTACTATTTACCTTAAAATTGTCATGTACGAGTTGATGAGTTAGCAGTTTGAATAGAAGATGCTAAATAAATAGCTTTGTAAAATAATAAATAATAAAGTGTCCCCACACCCTAACCCACTACACAACGCACATTTATGAAAACACTTTTATATTTCAAGTCTGTACTGTGTGCGCGTGACTAATGAAGCAGGTCCGGGAGTTGGTCCACTTTCTCCACTAAGACATCCGGACAGCCCCTTTTATCGTCTTCATGGATCTGGAAGAATAAATGTATAAAACAACTTAATATAGGATGTCTAACACAAACATATTAAAATTGTAGGAAAATGTGTGCATAATGATGTCAATTAGAATACAAACCAATAGTAAACATAATGTTAACGTTGTAACAATCCAATACTGCCATTTTTGCAATACTGCATCCAAATGCGATCCCGTATGAAAGTTTTACATACAGCTAGATACATATTCAGACGATATCGCCTTTTTGCAATACTGTTTTATTGCGATTCCGCACAATTGTTATTAGCACAATGTGTGTATATCATGTGTCATAATCAAAACTGTATTCTGCGATTCCGCATCAATCTAATAATAAAATCCTGCACAATTGTATTTTCTGTACAGCATATATAAACTCCAATCTAGTCAGGCTATCCAGTCCTATTATTGACATTTGGTGTTTAACAAAGGGAGACAACCTTCCAAAATTAGTAATTCTCTATGACAAGTGTACTTCCCTTGATTAAAATCAACATATATTGCTAAAATATTCGGAACTTTAAATCTGAATTATCAAACATCCCTTTTTCGTGTTTACACATCGTATGAAATTTCCCCCCGGTAGAACTCAAACCAGTCAACAACATGGTTAATAAACACTCCGTCAGGACATAAATATCTCCAGAACAACGCATATTTCCAGCATGGGCATACGACCGCTTTTGCGTTGTCTTGCTCCATTTATGACCCTTGAATGATTGTTATGGAAGCCACAAATAATACTAATTGATCTCCCCATTGTTCAGCGAACGCATATATTACAAAACATGTTTTTTTCCAAAACTTTCAATACGATTTTGGCAGCTTTGCATTGTAATACGATGCAAACCAGTCGACCTCAACTTCTCTCAAACCAACATTTGCATACTATCATACGATATTCCCCAGTCATCGAATCCGACCTAGGAACCCACTCCATTTCTAAAGAAACCGAATTTTCGATACAGAACTGAAATATGTAGTAAGTAATATCTTGTAAGTCCCTTTTTCACAGATCGCTGTAGATCTCACACCCTGGTTATCTGTAAACCATTTCATACTGTGATGCTTGACACTGAACTAGCTTCCGAATACACTATTTTAGTGCATAAATGGACTGTTTCAATAATAGTTTATACAACAAAGGCAAGTTTTATTTCAAAAAGGCAACTGCTGCATGCTTTCCTCACTCAAGGTAATATATGAATCTCAATAACGAGCATTCAAAATATCTGCACTCAAATATCTGGTCATTATTTGAGGAATACATGTATTTCCAATAACCGCTTGCATTGAAATCAGTTGCCCAACTGCAGTAACCACGTACTTTGTTTTTTACTGAGTCAATCAACTTATGAATTGTAGAATATGCTTAACATAATCTACGATCTGGTATAGAAAAGACTCCTTCTTAAGTATCGAAATTGCAACCTACAATCATTGAGACAGATAATCCCGCTCAACGTCATTTTCATAATAATGGTCTTCATAGCTTATTAAACAAATAACAAGCGGTAGATAATCCACAAGGCAAAACAAGAAATTTATAATGTATTGGATCACCGCCCTTGGCAACCCATGAAAATCCAAAGTACTCAGAATGAGCATCAAAAAACGATGACCACTTCTCACATTAAACTTTATCATACAATCACCTTACTGAAGTAATGTTAGTGCAATTTTAATATCTTTTGATATCTAAGAGTCTGTTTCCGTAAGTTTTTATTCACTTCTCTTCAATCTAATATCAAGCGTTTTTGCCAGAATTTTGAACTGGCACAGTTAATGGATTCACCACACATGGAGCTTCATTGCCTATTTCAATTAAACGTCTATCCAATAAATCTTTAATAAATTCGAAATCAAATTCTGGTTCTGAAATAGATGACTTATTATTTTACAATGGTTTCTCCCCGAGTAAGACCGCTTAAGTTTTCGCATTTCATATTTACAAATGTACGTACCATACAAGGAGAACTTTAATGAGCAAAAAGATGTTCACAGAGTAACGCCATATGTACGAGTGAAATGATTGCCAGTCCTATGACAATATTTTACTGTTTTATTTACATATCACGAAGAGTATCGCTGAAATTAAATTGATTGGAAGATAAATGGTAATGCTCTAATGTCATTTCGTTTACAGGTTTGAAGGTACATATGTGAACATGATGTCTGCCTGCACTATGCCACCTTTGGTACTAATTTTGCTGGCACTTCTTCTTCCCTCTGGTCATGGTAAGCATACCTCGGATTCATTGCGCACTCTATGCGCTAAAGAAGTATGGGACATCACCAACAATAAGGAGTTTGTTACATGATATCATAGACATATGGACCACAAGATTCGCACATAACATGTAATTAAGAATTGTAATGTTATCGGATCATACCAGAACATCTTTATGACCAAAGTAGAAACTTACGTGATTTTCCTGCATGCACTTTAAGACAATGTCCTGAGAAAACAACACCTCACATGAACACAACTTTTCCTAAATATTCAATTTTCCGTATCCGATTACAAGGTACCTCTTAAAAATAGAATCTGTCCATCAGGCTAAGAAACATATGTGTATTTCGTAAGGCGTCCCTACAGTTTTGTATTTTTCGGTTAGTGTCTGTTCGCTGTGGTATTAACATGTATTAAAAATGTCACCAACTTTATTGCCTTTATTATCCTATTTGAAAAGGAAAAAAAAAGTTATCTTAACCATCTGACTAAGCATATGATTTTCATTTCAAACGTGAAGTAGACCATTAAAAAGTGTGCCGGCCTTTATGGACGCTTGCTGTTGTTTATTCGATTTTGCTAATCCAATGTTACAAATTGGACACTGAATTTACTTCTTCATTTTGCGCTAGCTTTGTTCACGCGGATGTCATACAGTTTCATTACAAGTGTATATAATAAGTAGTTATTCATGTACAATGCATTTCTTAAATGTCATTTGAAATGACTTCATTGTATATAGGGAATTGCCTGATAATGGAGAGACATGACGTTTCTTAAAGGCTTTTAAACAAGATAAACCTTCACTTTTAAAGTAAGCGATAATTAAACTACTCCCTTCAAACTAGGGCATTTTCCTAATAAAGGCATTTTCCTAATATACGAACTTGCTGATCCCTTTTTGGTCACGTTGGATACATTCGTATCGTCTTCTTTTGACGCTATATCAATTTATAAGTGTATTTGTTTTACTTTTAGAGCAATTTGTATGTACTTATGCGGATTTGGAGTTAATATAACGATTGCAAACTGATATAATAACATATACAGACGCTGTATTTATAAACTTACTTCAAGGGTGAGTTTATGAACGTGTATTCGAAATAAAGCGAATTCGGTAACAATAAGCTGCCAATGTGAATGTGTATGTCTTTTTTAAACGATGCATAATAATGTTTTGCCAAATATAATCTGGTTAAATGGCCCAAAGCTCATTCAAAACACCATAAGATCATCGTAGGGAGTCACATGTTAAGAACAAAATGAAACCACAAATCGACTTTGGCCCTGCAAATGTTTTCGATTAACAATTTATCATAAAGGTTTAAAAAACGTTAAATTGGGGTACAGTTTAAAGATGATGGGAAAGTGCAATGTTGGCGGTAGTATGGGTGTCTGTCATTGTCTCTGTCGCACAGACTGAGTTAGAACAAAACAAGGTAAACATGTTTTCTTCTGCGTAAGTTAACACTGTTTTCATGCTTCACGTAATTGTCATTCAAAACATCAGGATAAGAACTTAATGATTGACATAATTATTTCATCACGTGCTGTTCAAGTAACACGTGTTCACATATACTCAATGGAATCAATAATGAAAATGTACAAATTGTAATAAAATATAGTATATGCATCTTTTAATTTCAGCATCAGTCATTGTAGGATGTCCCATCTTTCGGTACATGTCAAATGGAACTTGTTATAAATGCCCAGATAATTGTAGAGTATGTGTCTCTGACACCAACTGTTCCTTGTGTGAAAAGGGATTCTACGGCCCTGTCTGTGAGGACAAGTGTGTGGAAGGGTGTACAGGGACATGCCATAAGCTTTTCGGACACTGTACCTACGGTTGTCCGGACGGGGAGTACCCAGCAGAAGGCAATGGTTGTCGACTCTGTCCACTACATTGCTCGGTATGCGAATCCCAGTCAAACTGCGCTCTGTGTGAAGATGGACACTTCGGTGAGGGCTGTCAAGAAAGATGTCCTGAACATTGTATTGTATGCAATAAAACTACAGGACAGTGCTTACTGTGTAAAGACTCATATTTCAGGCTAAATGGACAGTGTAAGAATTGCCCGCAAGGTTGTAGATTATGTGGGTCTGTCAACACCTGCACCCAGTGCAAGGAATCGTATTTCAAACATGATGAACTGTGTAAGAGTTGCCCATATGGGTGTATATTTTGCAACACTTCGGACAATTGCCAATCTTGTGAGGACGGATTTCACGGTCCAGTCGATGGTCGCTGTCTATATAAGTGTCCAAGTAATGGTGTAATAACGTACAACGTTCCGTACGAAGACGGTCGGTGTGGAATCTGGCAGGACACGGATACCAACATTTGTCATCTACAATCTGAGAGTCACAGTTGCACATCAAGCGGTAATTGCATTCAGGACATTCGCTGCCCTAACTCAGTCCGGTGCATGGACCAACAGTACGGACAAACATCATGTGCAACGATCATGCAGTATGAGTGCAAGCATAAATGTAAACATTTACTAAGCATTTATGGATGTGAGACAACCTGCACCGTACACGCTAGTGGCAACACACATAACAACCCATTCTGTATGGCCGATACCGGCTTTATTTACCTACGAACATTCGAGAACACTACAAAAGCAGACTGCAGCCAGGAACAAGGTAGTTTGTTTAATCTTGTTTTGTTTGGAGAACAAATCTGTTAACTTAAATGTGGTATTAGAAAGTTTGGACGAAGGAGTTTTACCTAAATAATCTAATAAGCCAAATAAGTGTTGCCTGAAAAATTAATTGACAATGCTCTTCTTTGATGCTAAGCATTACCTCCCAAGTCTATGAAACTAGGTACTTTTCTTTGTGATCCACACTGTGGAGAAAGCTGCACATGAGAAAACTACCTGACAACTTCCGATTGAGATCAGGTTATATCCTCATCCGTGTAGTCCGCTCTGAAGTCGAGATATTTTAACAGACATTACGTTCGTGCTTATTTACAGATTTTGAAAACATGAATATTTAGAGCGTGTTCGCATTTTGTTACTGACTGACAATATAGGTAGTGTCTAAATTCATCTTTACTTATATTATGCCTAAATTCCACAAAAGTGTGACGAACTATTGTTACACGAATTTGATATAGTCTAACAATACCACATTTAAAATACAGGTGCCGCCATTGCCGTGTAAAATCGCGGCTTTGTAACTGTTCCCATTTCACATCTCTTCCTTGCGCGTTTGTTTACATCCAAGCTGAACAAACGTGTCGCTTAAAACAACAGCACATGTACATGTCTATAAGGGAAAGAAACACCGTAAATCTGGGGTATTTCGTCTGTAAATCTAGACATTTCGAGCTCCATGATTTACTCTAAATTATCACACAATCTATTCTTGTCGCCGCTCAATCGTACCAGGAAGTAACACTCAGTATTAACACTGGCAGACAATTTATTGGTAAAATTAGGTTTGAATTGCCTTGTGTAGTTTTTCTTTACATTTGATTCCATGTCTAACCGGCACAAACTTATATACAAATAAATAAAAAGTAATATATTGACGATACATAAACTATGTTATGTTATTTTAGTTTCTGCCTATGGACACGATTCCACTACAATGAAATATGGAATCGCGATTTTTGTACTCCCCGGTTTTGTCAGCCTAATTGTCATCGCCATATTTATGTAAGTACGTCATGTATGCACCATCTGACCCTATTGTCCATGTGCTTGTATACAATACAATCGTAATCAGGTCCCAACTAAGTTTTGTTGTTGTTGTTGCTGTTGCTTTTAATCAGTTACACCCTAGCTAAAATTACAACACAACATATAATTAAGACACACCCCGATCACTAGTTTAAGTTGAAGGTTGTACATATACGCATATGAAATTTCTGTAATTTGTGGCAAATCGGCCTAAGTGATTGTTAGACTTATTTTATAAAACTATTTTGGTTGAACGCATAAAACTTAAACATATAACGTCTCAAACAGTCAGGGGAATTGTTAATACTTAATCTATCTACAAAGCTGCACACTTGCTCACGAATTGGTCTATTTTGATTGGCATTTAAACATAATTATCAATCAATAAACTTACATGTTCTGTACACAATAATCTGACGTATCTTCTTATTGTTTGTTTTCCTATTAGGTTGTACCGTAAAAGACGTCATCAGAAACAGAAAGCGGAAAGGCGGGATCAAATGATTCCACTATCAGAACAAGTTCATAAAGTGTCCATGAGGAAGCCATAAACCTCGGCCATAAATGTGAAGCAACCAGTACCAAAGACAAAGGATATCACGGGAGCAAAACCACTTTACCTGAGATTCGTCGCCTCCTTGAAACGAAGTGTGGAAGACGACGACGGTCTGCCTGTTAATCATCCGTTGTTGAATGGTTTGTCAGAAACCCAAACTGGGATAAATGTAAAACGAAATAGATCAGGCAACCAGATCGCATTAAGGCACAAAGAAGAGTAAACTTATTTATATCATACAGTCTATTTTAGCTAGACTGAAGGAAGAGCTATATTGTATAATGGGAATTTATAATAAAAATTTAACAATAAGTAAATTACTGTAAAAAGGTAAATAGCTTAGCTTGTTTTGGGGTATAGTACCCACATCAGAAAATTCACACACATACCGGTATGTTTCCATCGAAACTTGTCTAAATGCTAGCATAGTTTAAGTTTTAACAGGTGGTTGTCTATGATATGTGCTTTGTTTAGAGTATAAAGGGTATTATGCTTTAAAGTAAAAAAGAAAACAAATTTACATATTTCTCTCAGTGACCTATTGGCTAGGGTGTGATGGAACTCATATACACACATATATCATATATCATTAATCTAAGGTGTGCTATACATTTTAATTAAACCTTGCGTTCCTTTTTCTTGAAAGTAAAAAAGAAAACAAATTTACATATTTCTCTCAGTGATATATTGGCTAGGGTGTTATGGAACTCATATACACACAAATATCATATGTCATTTATCTAATGTGGACTATACATGCTAAGGTATACTATACATTTTAATTGCGCTTAGCGTTTCCTTTTCATCGACAATTGTACATTAATGTTTGTAAATAATTTAAATGAACCGATACTACAATTTAAAAAATCAAATTGTCTCTGAAATTCTGTATTGTTTGAAGTTGGCCTTTTGACAGTTATTAATTAGATTCTTTTAGACTCGATGAGTGGGCATGCCATTACGATTGCAACAACCGCCGGACAATACAATTTATTATGTTTAAACAGTCAATGTCCCTATGAATGTATGTCTTCCCATGTGCGACCTACGTATATTAGTCAGTTCATTTTTTGACTTTGGTATGCATGCGTTTTTGTCTCTTTACCAGCAGGCAGACATACCGCATTTACTGTTTGTATATACTGTTTACATCATCAGACAAATAGTAAGTCAATACGACTATATAACCTGCTAAAATAATTTAAAGTTATCCCGTGTGTACTGGAGATACGAATATTTTTCTCCTTCAGTTTGTCTGACACACTTTAAGAATAAAAAAAAGAATTACGTGTACATATATGTAAACATGTTATACATTTTAGATTAAGATGCGGATATGTTAATGTTTGTATAGTATTTCCTTGATTTTACCTTGCTTCCTATTTACATAATTTTTGCTGAAAGACGTGTATATTTATTGACATTTTGTGAAACGAATCACACGCAAATACAGCAATGATTGAGGTAATGGATATTTGATCATGTTTTGATTTTTAATGTGTAATACGACCTTTACAGTGTGTTTGATTAGCATATGATTGTTTTACAACGATCAATCCATTTATATGATACACAATGATCCATCCATCTATATGATATACAATGATAATTCTGTCAATATGATAAACATTGATAATCCACCTATAAAATATGCAATGATAAATCTGTCTATATGATATACAACGATCCATCTATGGTATACATGGTATGATATGGTATGATAAATCCACCTATATGATATACAATGACCAATCCATCTATATGTTATACAATGATCAATCCATCTATATGATATACAATGATTAATCCATCTATATGATATACAACGATAAATTCATCTACATGGTATACAATGATCAATCCATCTACATGATATACCATGATAAATTCCTTTATTTGATCTTTTATTATAAAACAATATGTATGATATACAATAATAAATTCATGTATATGACATACAAGGATAAATCTATCTTTCTTATATGCAATGATAAATCCATCTATGTGATATACAATTATAAATCCATCTTATATAACTAAAACACTCTTCTAACGCGCAATTTGGCAAAAGTTAACATTGCACATTCAGTTGTTTGTTTATTTCTAGTATGTGAATACTAATCTGAGCATATGACATTAATACGATGTAATTATCTTGTAAATCCAGTTTTATGACAAAAGAACATCAATTGATTCTAACATTTTTCTAGTAATTTTTATGGCGAAATTATTTTTGTTTATAAATCCTAATAAGTAATATGATTGTTGTAAACACAATACACATAATCATATGGAATAATAAGGTCATTTTACATTGAAGGGTCCAATACAGATATGAATTCAGATGCATTCCTATATTGTAAAAGCTTGTCAAGCTGACCAGTTTCCATGTGGACGATTGTCTGGGATGTTCATCACCCACAATATTAAGGCATTGCTTTATTGACCTACATAATGCTGTGATGTATTGCGGCAATGTATTTAAAAAAACACACACACACAAACGGCAGAGTTTTGACTGCTCAGCCTCTCAACGCATGGGTTCAAAAGGGACTTTATGTCAGAAGGTCTGACTTGCTGTGTGCTGGTGGTTCTCCCTGGACATGTTTCTGGGGTCTTCTTCCACCAAAAGGCTGGACGTTTATATAATGATTATAAATGATCGCTGCAATGAATTTCAAAGAAAAACAACAACAAAAAAAAACAAACAAAAAACAAAAAACAAACAAGCAGTATGGTTTTGCACTCTGTGCTCTTGCCCTGATACATATCTGTATTGTACACTAAGTTAATTCCATGTTAAAGATTGTGATATGAATACTGTGGTCCACCTTGTTATAACCATTCAACTTAATATGTATTCAGTACTCCCCATTTTTGAAATGAAAGAAAAGAATTACTTATCTCCATTGTGGAAGTGTATTTCCATTTACCCACAAGGGAGGTAACAATTTTAACAAGATTGCAATGGGGATAATTAGAGTTAACTCCCTTTACATGGATTTTTTATTTTTTTTATTTTGATGCGAGTTGCATTTCATCGTTTTCTTAAAATTGCTTCAGTTATAAAGTGTCTACTTGAATTATGATATGATCTCCAAATAGTTTAATTCCTTTATTCAGTTTTTCAATGTTTATTATCATAAAAGTTTAGTCTCTTTAAATAAGCTGGCGAAGCTGCGTATTATCTTATTTACATTAATGGCATGATCTGTGAAAGAATTCAAATTTTACATCTATAAACTGCTTGTATTTTCCCGTAAGTTATGACATAATATCACAAAAATAATAACAAACGCAGTTTAGTTGTCAAATAAATAATTAAAACATATTCTGGACTTGTTACTGTATTGGTATGATACTATTGTATATTGTACCTTCTTTTTATGACAACTTATATCCATTGTGTACAGTTAAGGCATGGAAGGCAACTTCCTAAGCAGACCGAATGATGATTTTATGGTTCGAATATAGTCAGAGAGTAATCCATATTCATTGTTGTGACAAAGCTTGAACCTTTTTGATGTGATATGTTTGTTAACTGATATGTTGTAAATGTTTTATAGAAATTAAAGGCTTTGTAATGGAATTTATTGGATTGTACATTTATTTTCAATCAGCCCAACTCTTAACAAAACTTTGAATTAATAGTTCAATTGAATCTTGATAGCAGTTTTGCTGCGTAATCAGGTTCCCACACGTGCAGATTCATGAGGCACATTAAACAATCGGATAGTTCTACCACACTATCTCTCTTACTTTGACATGCTTCCACTCTTACACGCTCCCACCTTTTCATTACTATTTTGATACACTCCACCTCTTATGTATATTTAAACACGCACCCACTCCTACCTGCTCCCACCCCCTCACTCCTACTTTGATACACTCGCACTCCTACCCGCTCCCACCCTCTCACTCCTACTTTGATACACTCGCACTCATAACCGCTCCCACCCTCTCACTCCTACTTTGATACTCACCTTCTCCTACCAGATGACACCCTATCACTGCTACTTTGGTACACTCCAACTCCTACCCGCCCCCACCCTCTCACTACTACTTTGATACACTCGCACTCCTACCCGCTCCCACCCTCTCACTCCTACTTTGATACACTCGCACTCATAACCGCTCACACCCTCTCACTCCTACTTTGATACTCACCTACTCCTACCAGATGACACCCTATCACTGCTCCTTTGGTACACTTACACTCTTACCCGCTCCCACCATCTCACTCCTACTCTGATACTCACCTACTCCTACCAGATGACACCCTATCACTGCTACTTTGGTACACTCCCACTTCTACCCGCTCCCACCCTCTCACTCCTACTTTGATACACTCGCACTCCTACCCGCTCCCACCCTTTCACTCCTACTTTGATACACTCGCACTCATAACCGCTCACACCCTCTCACTCCTACTTTGATACTCACCTACTCCTACCAGATGACACCCTATCACTGCTCCTTTGGTACACTTACACTCTTACCCGCTCCCACCATCTCACTCCTACTCTGATACTCACCTACTCCTACCAGATGACACCCTATCACTGCTACTTTGGTACACTCCCACTCCTACCCGCTCCCACCCTCTCACTCCTACTTTGATACACTCGCACTCCTACCCGCTCCCACCATTTCACTTCTACTTTGATACACTCCCACTCGTAACCGCTCCCACCATCTCACTCCTACTTTGATACTCACCTACTCCTACCAGATGACACCCTATCACTGCTACTTCGGTACACTCACACTCTTACCCACTCCCATCCTCTCGCTCCTACTTTGGTACAGTCCAACTCTTACCCGCTCCCACCCTGCCACTTCTACTTTAAAACACTCCCACTCATACCCGCCACCACCCGCTCACTCATACTTTGAAACACTCCAACCCTCACTTTTACTTTGGTACACTCCCACTCTTACTCGCTCCCACCATCTCACTCCAACTTGGATACACTCCAACTCTCACTCCTACTCTGATACTCTCCCACTCTCACTCCTATTCTGATACACTCCCACTCCTACCCGCTCCCACTCTCTCACACCTATTTTGATACACTCCCACTTCTACCAACTCCCACTCACTCACACCTACTTTGAAACAGTCCCACTCATTCCGGCTCCCACTCTCACTCCTACTCTGATACACTCCCACTGCTACCAGCTCCCACCCTCTCCTACTTTGATACACTCCCATTCCTTTCCTCTCCCACCTCCTTACGCCTACATTGAAACACTTCAACTCTCACTCCTACTTTGATACTCTCCCACTCTCATTCCTACTTTGATACCTTCCCACTCCTAATCACTCCCATTCTCTGACTACTACTTTGAAACAGTCCCACTCATTCCTACTCCCACTCTCACTCCTACTCTGATAGACTCCCACTGCTACCAGCTCCCACCCTCTCCTACTTTAATACAATCCCATTCCTTTCTCATTCCTTACTCCTACATTGAAACACTTTAACTCTCTCTCCTACTTTTACACTCTCCCACTCCTACCAACTTCAATCCTCTCACTCCTACTTTGATACTATCCCAATCCTACCCGCTCCGTCCCTCTCGCTTCAGCTGGAAACGATTCCACTATCTCACTCCTACTATGACACTGTTACACTGTCCCGCAACCACGCGCTACTTCGACATGCCACCACAATGCCCTTTTTGAAACCTTTCCTCCAATCACTTATAATTTGATACATATCTGTATTGTACACTAAGTTAATTCCACGTTAAAGATTGTGATATGAATACTGTGGTCCAACTTGTTATAATCATTAAACTTAATATGTATTCAGTACTCCCCATTTTTGAAATGAAAGAAAAGAATTACTTATCTCTATTGTGGAAGTGTATTTTCATTTACCCACAAGGGAGGTAACAATTTTAACAAGATTGCAATTCGGATAATTAGAGTTAACACCCTTTACATGGATTTTTTATTTTTTTATTTTGATGCGAGTTGCATTTCATCGTTTTCTTAAAATTGCTTCAGTTATAAAGCGTCTACTTGAATTATGATATGATCTCCAAATAGTTTAATTCCTTTATTCAGTTTTTCAATGTTTATTATCATAAAAGTTTAGTCTCTTTAAATAAGCTGGCGAAGCTGCGTATTATCTTATTTACTTTAATGGCATGATCTGTGAAAGAATTCAAATTTTACATCTATAAACTGCTTGTATTTTCCCGTAAGTTATGACATAATATCACAAAAATAATAACACAAGCAGTTTAGTTGTCAAATAAATAATTAAAACATATTCTGCACTTGTTACTGTATTGATATGGTACTATTGTATATTGTACCTTCTTTTTATGACAATTTTTATCCATTGTGTACAGTTAAGGCATGGAAGGCAACTTCCTAAGCAGACCGAATGATGATTTTATGGTTCGAATATAGTCAGAGAGTAATCCATATTCATTGTTGTGACAAAGCTTGAACCTTTTTGATGTGATATGTTTGTTAACTGATATGTTGTAAATGTTTTGTAGAAATTAAAGGCTTTGTAATGGAATTTATTGGATTGTACATTTATTTTCAATCAGCCCAACTCTTAACAAAACTTTGAATTTATAGTTCAATTGAATCTTGATAGCAGTTTTGCTGCGTAATCAGGTTCCCACACGTGCAGATTCATGAGGCACATTAAACAATCGGATAGTTCTACCACACTATCTCTCTTACTTTGACATGCTTCCACTCTTACACGCTCCCACCTTTTCATTACTATTTTGATACACTCCACCTCTTATGAATATTTAAACACGCACCCACTCCTACCTGCTCCCACCCTCTCACTACTACTTTGATACACTCGCACTCCTACCCGCTCCCACCCTCTCACTCCTACTTTGATACACTCGCACTCCTACCCGCTCCCACCATTTCACTCCTACTTTGATACACTCCCACTCGTAACCGCTCCCACCATCTCACTCCTACTTTGATACTCACCTACTCCTACCAGATGACACCCTATCACTGCTACTTTGGTACACTCACACTCTTAAACACTCCCATCCTCTCGCTCCTACTTTAGTACAGTCCAACTCTTACCCGCTCCCACCCTGCCACTTCTACTTTAAACCACTCCCACTCATACCCGCCACCACCCTCTCACTCATACTTTGATACACTCCAACCCTCACTTTTACTTTAGTACACTCCCACTCTTACTCGCTCCCACCATCTCACTCCAACTTGGATACACTCCAACTCTCACTCCTACTCTGATACTCTCCCACTCTCACTCCTATTCTGATACACTCCCACTCCTACCCGCTCCCACTCTCTCACACCTATTTTGATACACTCCCACTTCTACCAACTCCCACTCACTCACACCTACTTTGAAACAGTCCCACTCATTCCGGCTCCCACTCTCACTCCTACTCGGATACACTCCCACTGCTACCAGCTCCCACCCTCTCCTACTTTGATACATTCCCATTCCTTTCCTCTCCCACCTCCTTACTCCTACATTGAAACACTTCAACTCTCACTCCTACTTTGATACTCTCCCACTCTCACTCCTACTTTGATACCTTCCCACTCCTAATCACTCCCATTCTCTGACTACTACTTTGAAACAGTCCCACTCATTCCTACTCCCACTCTCACTCCTACTCTGATAGACTCCCACTGCTACCAGCTCCCACCCTCTCCTACTTTAATACACTCCCATTCCTTTCTCATTCCTTACTCCTACATTGAAACACTTCAACTCTCCCTCCTACTTTTACACTCTCCCACTCCTACCCACTTCAATCCTCTCACTCCTACTTTGATACTATCCCAATCCTACCCGCTCCGTCCCTCTCGCTTCAGCTGGAAACGATTCCACTATCTCACTCCTACTATGACACTGTTACACTGTCCCGCAACCACGCGCTACTTCGACATGCCCCCACAATGCCCTTTTTGAAACCTTTCCTCCAATCACTTATTATTTGACATTTTCCCACTCTTTTACTCCTACTTTGACACTTTCCCACACTCTCACTCCTTGTTTGACAAAATCCCACGCTCTCACTCCTAGTTTGACACTTTCCCAATAACTCACTCCTTGTTTGACACTTTCACACCCTCTCGCTCCTAGTTTGACACATTACCACCCTCTTACTCATATTGTGACACTTTCCCACCCTTGCACTTCTAGTTTGACACTTTCCCACCCTCTCACTCCTTGTTTGACTCTTTCCCACACTCTCACTCCTTGTTTGACACTTTTTCACCCTCTCACTCCTTGTTTGACACTTTCTCACCCTCTCACTCCTTGTTTGACACTTTCTCACCCCCTCACTCATACATTGATACGCTCACGCATTCGCCTCTTGACACACGTCCCTACCTTGACACACTTCCACTTTCCCAATTGTACTTTGACAATCTACCAAACTCTTTCCCGTTGACACGCTCCTACAATCATACCTCACTCCCACACTCTAACTTTAACACTTTCTCACTATCCTTTCCACCTCACACCTTCATACACTCACGTTCTCTCCCACTCATTCCCACATCCACTTTCTTCTTTCCTCACAACGGACAGTATCCACAATTTGCGCAGGTGGGACATGAACCCACGACAAGTCATATGCGTTGCCATGGAGGTGATACATCAACGATATATTTGAAACTAATTTTTAATCCTTATTAAAATACAATCAATTACTTATTGTCACATGTAAATGGATTCACACCTAATCATTGGAATCAATGGCTTTTGCTTACAAGCATTGTTAAAGTTGTAATGAAATGAATTTTTTTGTTTTTCTCAAATGTGCAAAATTCAGTCTTAAAGCGAGGGCATTAAAGGTGGTATCCGACAGTTTGAACCAAATATTTTTTCTTACATAACCTAATAAGGCATTGTAACCTGAAAATGTCCTGCCAAATACTGTTCATTGATGTACTAGATGTGTGAACAGTGACGCATAAATCCCCACTCGTGATAGCAAATGGGTATTTCCTATCTGAGCCACGCAGCAGAGATAGCTATTTTAAAATTGTTTTGAGATAACGTTATATCGTCCGCTGTGACGTCGTCATCTATTTTTAGCAGGGACGACTCTCGTGCTTATTTATATATTTGGAAAGAAAAGACATTATTGTGATTGTTATTCCTGTCAAACAATATGGGAAGTGTTGTAATTTTTTTACTTAGACTAAACTATGGGTGTATGCTGAAATTATGCCCTTAATTCCCCAAAGCAGTGGTAAGGAATCGTTATATGTTAATTTAATATATGCAAACTGTCGGATACGACTTTTTAAACAATGCTACTATCGCACACCTAACATTAGAAAAGTATCCACGCCCCTTCTAAGGTCAAATCCTAGACCAGTCCCTGCTGACAAAACTTTCTTCCTAAACCCATAACAACACCCATAAATTAAATTAATAGTGTTTTTCTTAGTGGACTTATTTATAACTGCTTTAACAATATAATGAGATATTTGAGAAATCAAAGTGCGAAATTTGAGATATCAGTCAGTCAAACAAAACTGCGATATATTAAAGGTCGTATCCGACTTTTTGGACCAAATATTTTCATTAAACATCTTAATGTACGATTGTTACCTGAACGGATCTAGCAAAATGGTGTTTACTAATGTACTACACCTATCTGAAAAGTGTACCATAATGCAACAATCGTCATTAAAACATGTATTTCCTCACTGAACCACTCTGCACAGTTATCTATTTTTTAACTGAACTAGAAAACCCAAAACACGTGACCACTGATGTTTTAGCTCATCCACGCCATCCGCTGTGACTTCGGTGTCTATTTTAAGCAGAAATCCCCCAAATAATTCTAATTTATAGATTTGGAAAGAATGAACAATTTAAGTGTTTATTAACGAGTTTTACTGCCCCAAAATTGAGATACTGTTGAAAATCGTCAAAGCTTATAGATTTGAAAAGTGTAGTATAATAGATGATGGAAGCCAAAGTGTTGATTGTCTAAAAAACTTTTATTTAGAACAAAACACGATGTACGGGCTCGGGGCTGTGTCCAGTCCTACTGCGAGGCACACATACACACGAACACACACACGCACACACACACGCACACACACACACACAGAGACGCAAACATAGGCACACACACACGCGCGCGCACACACACACTCGCTCTGGAGGCTAGCTATGCTGCGACTCCGTATTTATCAAGACTTCTCGTTTATATACCCGCGGTTGCTACGATAATAACAAACAAAGCTTGTTCTTATGTAAGTGTAATACAATTGGGCTAGACAGATAATTACGTTTATATCAATATCTCCGTATAGTTGTGTAAAATAGTCAGGCCCGCGAATGATTTACAATCTGCCCTTTATCCTACTGATTATGTCACAAAAGAATGAACATTTTAAGTGTTTTTCAACGTCATTTACTGCCCCAAAATGGAGATACTGTTGCAAATCGTCAAAGTTAGATTTAAGTATGATAATTTTCTACAGAATTATACACAAATACCCCAAATAGAGGTCAGATATTGTTACATATATTATATGCAGGCAAACTGTCGGATACCACCTTTAAAATGTTACACTATATATCCCACCCTTTCTTTAGATGACTGTACGAAACAGCTAGAGAGTACAGCGCCAATCTCTGAGTCATGCTTGCTTAACATAAATATCTAAACGCATTTATATGCGATAAAGATACCTCATCTAACGAATGACAACTCCGGACATCCGTTGGGTAGTTGGACTTAAAGGTGGTATCAAACATTTTGTCTATATCTAATTCATGTAAATTTTCTGACCCCTCTCCTGGGAAGTTTGAGCATGATCAATGCATAAACTTATACTTTAGTTTAAGTAAAGTCTGTTTATAACATAAACACAAGTGTCGAAGAGCACAAGTCATGAATTCAGTCGTTTTAACAGTCCGCTCTTTCCAAATCTATAAATAAGCATGATGGGGATTTTAGCTAAATATAGACATGACGTCAGAGCTTATTACTCGGGCGAGTATGTAACGTGATCCTAAAAGTAAGTGGTCACGTTTTGGTTTGCTTTTTAAAAAATTGCTAACCGCGCAGCGTGGCTCAGATAGGAAGTACATGTTTGCAATGACGAGTCGGGATTTATGTTTCACTGTTTATACATATCTCGGGCGTCATTAAACAGCATTTTGCAGGACCCTTTCAGGTAACAATGACTTCTTTGTTAAAAAAGTTGTTGGTCCAAACTATCGGATACCACCTTTAAAATGAGCTGAAAATATTATCGAATAAGTGGCCTTCACAATGACATAAACATGCTTCACCAATTTAGGTATGGATCAATTCAATTAATTTCATTACGTAACTATTCTTTTATGAAAATCACTGAAGCAGAAAAAAAAATCTCAAAACCATCGTACTCCACTTCTAACGGGTGAGAAACCCCCCAGCCTAACCCATGTGGTTCAAAGGTGTCAAAATTTCTACGCTACATACGTCCGTAAGAAGTGGAATTGATATTCACAGTGTATTGCTGATGTGAACATATGTAGATGATTTTCGGTATATGACTATATCTATTTTCCTGTAGTATAGTTGTTTTAAAAGATGTGGAGTCACCAGACATGAATATATATTTGTATATTTTACTACAGTACAGTTGTTTTAATAGTGTGTCGTACTCATACAGGACAGAACGGCAACTTGCCAAATTTCCGTCCCATTTTATATTCAAATTCTTGTTGGACATTTAACTTTCCATTAGACACTCCAAAGTCATAGCAGATATATTGAAGACGTATTACCTTAGTGAACAACTTATGCAACCACGTGACATAGTCTTAAAATAAGCTAAAAACAACAACAACAGCAATTATAAGTAAACATTTCTCAAGTGATACCTTTAGCAGTTAAGACCACCGATAAAGTAAAAAAATCAAAACCACAATCATTGACGGGCTGCAAAAATACCAAAAAAGGCAATAACTCTGCAAATAATTAGAGATTTAAATGAAATAGTATAATAGTTATCAGCACAAATCATGCTAAGGGACAGCGCCATGACATACGGCAACCCTTCGAATAAATAATACAGTAAAACAAAACTACTGACAATTCAACTTCGTCATATTAATGGAACTACATGCATTGGAATAAATTGAAGTAGTGTTGTTTTATTTCTACGGTAACAGTTATAGTAAAAGAGGCCCAGATTGTGTTAAACATTAAAGACGAAAGCAATATAAATGACTCAACTCAACAAAATATAGTATAATATTAGATCTATAAGCACTAGACTCTGAACAAAACACATGGAAACATTACCAACACGTACACACTCGTAGACATGTCCCGCTTAAAAAGTAATAGCACTATAAAAAATGTCATTACATTCCACATATAGAGGTCAGGTAGATAATATGTGCGCAAAACTGTGATAAATTATACACGCGTTTTTAACATGGGTCTCATACATAGTTTGATATACAACATACGATATCTTATTTAGAGTTTTAAACTTCTAGAGCCTGTGATAGACCATTATAGGTCGATTATCTTTGATATATAATACAACAATTTTATTATAAATTTTTAATCTTCTGAATCTTATCTTAATTTTTTAAGCTGTGCTCTAGATCACACAATGTATAACAGTGCTTTTTAAGTTACTGAACCTTATTTCGTCCAGACATAAGGATGTTTTTATGTAAGGATAATAATAATAATATTTATAATAATAATAACATGTTGGGAAAAAACATAAGCAAAGCCAAATGATATAAGGACCTACACCCCACACCCCCAGACATAAAAACAACAAATCAATAAGCCATGACTATAATCTTCATGAAAGGCAAGGGTAAACAAATCCATTTAACGTCATTGATCATTAAGACTTCCGAAGGTCAAACCAGTGAGAAAACATAACTAAGGACACCGTTAGTACACGTGGAAGAAATCATGGGCATATTTTTTTTAAACAAAACGCATATACTATGCTTTATTGCATACATAAAATTTTAATCCTAAAATAAATGAGCCTGTGCCAAGTTTAAAATCGATAGCTGATTGCAAAAGAGCGGTTCGGCTAAAGATATACATAAGGTATAAATAGTTCTATATTAATCAATGGAGATTTGCGGAGACCATACTAATCTGTGTTTGGAGTAACAAGGTAATGTTAGAGATTTCATGTGTGGTCAATTCAAATTACCCATACTGAATTTGCAGATCTAATTAAATGTAAGTACTATATTGTTATAAAATGTAATTCGCCTGTGATGCTTCATTTAATGTAACGTAATTATTCATAATTTTAATTTCGGGGAGCTTTATTTGTTATAGATGGATTGACATTAATCCACATGTTTGTGGCATGTTGTTATTTTATACTTAATAAGGCTGACATGTGTAGTAAAGGCATCATACCTGTCGTAAAGTGACAATTGACCTAGGTTCATATTAGCACGAATGGTGTCTATCATAGTTCCTTAAGTAGTACTCCATTCACGACTTACGTTAATTACTTTAACCTAGTAACCGAATAGTCCTCAAACCAATAAGAAATAAACCAACACATTATAAAATACTTTGCTCTATTTGAGAAAGTATCTGGACAGTCTACTGACAACAAAAAGATCGGGCGATTTCTAATAAAATAACGGACTATGCAATTTCAAATAATTTCAAAAATGTACTTATACATCACAATAAAATGTTTACCTACAGCAAATCGCATATTTGCCAATTTTCAAGACCTAACCTCATTGAAACTGTTGACATTCATGCTCACTATCTGTTAAAAGACCATACTTAGCACTTTTGCTTACTTACCGCTTGTTCGCACCATTATTTACTGCTATTGTAGCGCCTCCGATATCAACGAACGAAGACAATACTTCTTAACATCCTCAACATGAGGCTCTAACACTTCTAGGAATATCTCTCTGAGATTATTATAAGACATTCTCTTGTTTTCCTTTCTTGTTTTGTAACCGTTTTTAGTAAAACATATATATTACAAACCAAAAAATCCTCGTCAGATAACCTGCCCAACTGAATTAATATCTTAACATTTTCAACTGGACATAATTTCGTAATTGTTTTGGCAAAAAGTCCCCATGCACCATCTCTGTATTTATCTGTCTTACTACTTTCCTTAAAAATAGTCATGTACGAGTCATAAAATATAATATCACATATTCTTATGTTCAAATTCTCTGAACTCTAAACAAACAGCCAATACTACTAAATAGGCACAAATTATACGCTGACTATTGATATTTTCAACCACATATAATCGGTCATACGCTCTATTTAAAAAATTAATATCTATCGGTTCTTTTCTCCTTTTAGGTTTTTTTCCAAAATCCTCTTTGATGCCTCCAAAACATTGACTACTATTTTAGAATTAGTAGGTGATAACAAGACCGTATACCTATTGAAACATTTTATGGCATAAAAAGCAGCAATAACAGGACTTGATGAGTTAGCAGTCTTATTAAAGATGCTAGATAAATAGCTACTGTCAGGGTCTTTGCGGGTAAAGTGTCTCACGCCCCAACCCATTACACAACGCACATTTATGAAAACGGATAAAAGCACTTTTATATTTCACGTCTATACTGTGTGCGCGTGACGAGCGAAGCAGGTCCGGGAGTTGGTCCACTTTCTCCACCAAGACATCCGGCAGCCTCTTTATATCGTCTTCATATAACTGGAAGTATAACTGTATAAAATAACTAAATATAGCATGTCTACTACTCAAATTGTAGGAAAATTTGTACATAATAATTTTAATTAGAATAGAAATTAATAGTAGACATAATATTAACGTTGTAACAAGCCAATACTGCCATTTTTTCCGTATGCAAGTTTTACATACAGCTAGATACATATTCAGACGATATCGCCTTTATATAATACTGCTTTTCTGCGATTCTGCTCTAATGCTATTAGCACAATGTGTGTACATCATGTGTAATAATCAAAACTATATTCTGTGATTCTGCATCAATCTAGTAATACAATCATGCACTATTATATTTTCTGTACAGCATATATAAACTGCAATCATGTCAGGCTATCAAGTCATATTATTGACAATTTGGTATTTAACAAAGGGAGACAACCTCCCAAAACTAGTAAGTCTCTTTGACAAGTTTATTTACCTTAACGAAAGTCAACATATACTGTTAACATATTCGGAATTTCAGATATCAAACACCCCCTTTTCGTGTTTACACTTCGTATAAAATTTACTCTCGGTAGGTGAGTCAAAACAGTCAACAACATGGTTAATAAACATTCCGTTAGGACAAATCCCCCCAAAAAACAACAACAACAACAACAACAACAAAACAACACAAAACAACAACAACGCAGATTTCCAGCATGGGCATACTAAGATGGCTTTTGCGCCGCCATGGTCCATTTAAGACCCTATGGATGATTGCTATGGGAGTAACAAATAATCCTTATTGATCTCCCCAATTTTCAGAGAACGCATGTATACCAAAACAAGTTGGGTTCCAAGCCTTGATTACAATTTTGGCAGCTTTGCCTTATAATAAGATGCAAACCAGTCGACCTCAATTTCTCTTAATCAACATTTGCATACTATCATACGACATTCCCCGGTCATCGAATCCGACTAGGAACCCACTCCATTTCTAAAGAAACTGAATTTTCCATACACAACTGAAATATGTAGTAAGCAATATCTTGTAAGTCCCTTATTTCATAGATCCTGTAAGCGATGTAGATCTAACACCCTGGTTATCTGTATATCCTCTCATCCTTTGATGGAACTCGTATTCGAATACACTATTTAAGTGCATAAATGGGACTGTTTCAAATCTTTTTTATTCAACAAAGGCCAGTTTTCATTCCAAAGACATCGGCTGCACGCTTTCTTCACTCAAGGTAATATATGAATCTCAATAACGAGCATTCAAAATATATGCATTCAAACATCTGGTCACTATTTGAGAAATATTTCCAATAACAACTGACATTGAAATTAGTTGTCCAACTGCACTGGCAACTTTTCTTTAAAAAAACACGTACTTTGTTCTTTACTGAGTCAATCAACTCATTAATTGTTGACTATGCTTTACATAATCTACGATCTGGAATAGAAATAACTCCTTATAAAGTATCGAGACATTTGCCAGAATTTTGTTCTGGCACAGTTAATGGGTTCACCACATATGGAGGTTTATTGACCATTTCAATTAAATGTGTGTCAAATAATTCTTTAATAGCTTCGAAAACAAATTCTGGTTCAGAAATAGACGACTTATTATTTTTACAATGGTTTTCTTTTCAGGCATAGAAAACAGTGGGATTTGGTAGCCATTTCAATAACGTCTAATAATAAAGCATTAGCATCTGTATTTCTCCAAAGATATAAGTGCTCTTTAAGTCTTCCTCTCACGATAATTTGTTTCTAGCCCTATTCGTTTTCGAAAACATCATGTGTAGAACACTGAAAATCATACTTATCTTTTTTATTGTAATTATCATTATTTCCTCTTACTGACTTGCTGACCATTGTTTGCACCTGCACGCTTATAGGTGTAAGAAAAAGTATTATTCGATTTCACTCAACAGAAGAAAATGACAAAATCATCGATTTGACTGTATTTACAAGCTTGCATATGTAATATATAGACAATGGTTTAACACAATCAGCGAATGTTCCATTAAGTTTGTCCCCGACTCAGACCGCTTAAGTTTTAACATAACATAATTACAAATGTACGTGCCATACAAGGATAACTTTAATGAGCAAAAAAATGTTCACAGAATAACGCCATATTTACGCGTGAAATGATTGCCAGTCCTATAACAATATTTTACAGTTTTCATTACATATCACGAAGAGTATCGCTGAAATTGAAATGATTGGAAGATAAATGGTAATGCTGTATTGTGCTGTCTTTTACAGGTTAGATGGTATATTTATGAACATGATGTATGCCTGCACTATGACACCTTTGGTACTACTTTTGCTGACATTCCTCCTTCCTACTGGTCAAGGTAAGTAATACCTCGGATACATTGCGCCTCGGATACATTGCGTACTCTATGCGCTAAAGAAGTACTTGTACTAAGGTGCTGCTAAGTGAATGCGTGTATCTTTTCTTAATGATGTATACTTTTTCTGAAGTAAGCTACAGATACCAATAAATTAAAACAACGAGCTAGCATATACGTCTTACAAGATAAACCATAACATAATGAAACTAATCGATATTGCCAAATATAATCTGGCTAAAATGGCTAAAAGCTCATTCAAAACAGCACGATGTCATCGTAGGAAGTCGCACGTTTTTATTTGTCTTGTGTCATTGTAACAACACAAGGTTAACACAAAGCGACTTTACCCTGCAGTTGTTGAACAATTTATCATAAGGGTTTTAAAAACGATAAAATAGGGGATAGTTTGTAGAGGGTTGGGACAGTGCAATGTTGGCGGTAGTATGGGTGTCTGTCATTGTATTTGTCGCACAGACTGAGTGAAAAGAAAACAACGTAAACACGCTTTCTTCTCCGTAAATTAACACTGTGTTTATGCTTCGCGAAGTTCTCATTCAAAACATCAGGATAATAACTTAATGATTGACATAATTATTTCATCACGTGCTCTTTATTTAACATTTTTTCACATATACCCATTAGAATTAATAATGCAAATGTACACACCGTAACAAAATATAGTATATGCATGTTTTAATTTCAGCATCAGTCATTGTGGGATGTCCCATCTTTCGGTATATGTCAAATGGAACTTGTTATAAGTGCCCTGATAATTGTGCATTATGTGTCTCTGATACCAACTGTTCCTTGTGTCAAAAGGGATTCTACGGCACTGTCTGTGAGGACAGGTGTGCGGAAGGGTGTACAGGGACATGCCACAAGTTTTTCGGACACTGTACCTACGGTTGCATGGATGGGATGTACCCAGGCGAAGACAATGCTTGTAAATTTTGTCCACTACATTGCTCGTTATGCGAATCCAAGTCTAAATGTGCTCTGTGTGAAGATGGACACTTCGGTGAAGGCTGTCAAGAAAGATGTCCTGAACATTGTATTATATGCAATAAAATTACTGGACAGTGCTTACAGTGCAAAGACTCGTATTTTAGGCTAAATGGACAGTGTAAGAGTTTTCCATATGGGTGTATATTTTGCAACACTACGGACAATTGTCAATCTTGTGAGGACGGATTTCACGGTCCAGTCGATGGTCGATGTCTATATAAATGTCCAAGTAATGGTGTAATAACATACAACGTTCCGTACGATGACGGTCGGTGTGGAATCTGGCAGGACACAGATACCAACATTTGTCATCTACCATCTGAGAGTCACAGTTGCAAATCAAGCGGCAATTGCATTCAGGACACTCGCTGCCCTTCCTCAGTCCGGTGTATGGACCAACAGTACGAATAGACATCATGTGCAACGATTATGCAGTATGTGTGCAAGCATAAATGTAAACATTTACTAAGTATTTATGGATGTGAGACAACCTGCTCGATACACGCTAGCGGCAATACACATAACAACCCAATATGTTTGGCCGACACCGGCTTTAGTAATCTACGAACATTCGAGAACACTGCAAAAGCCGACTGCAGACAGGATCAACGTGGTATGTTTCATCTTTTTTGTTTGGAGAACAAATCGGTTAGCTTAAATGTTGAATTAGAAAGTTTGGACGAAGGCGTTGTTCCTAAATAATCAAATAAGCCAAATAAGTCATTGTTTCCTGAAAAGCTTATTGGCAATGCTCTTCTTAACCACCCCCCCCCCTAACAAAGAAAACTACCTGACAACTCCCGATTGAAATCAGGTTATATCCTCATCCGTGTAGTCCGCTCTGATGTCGAGATATTTTAACAGAAACGTTACGTTCGGGCTTACTTACAGATTTTGAAAACATGAACATTTAGAGCGTTGTGTTCGCACTTTTTTACTGACTGACAATATAGGTAGCGTCTAGATTCATTTGTACTTACAGTATGATTAAATTCCACAAAAGCGTGACGATATACAGTTACACGAATTCGATATTGTCAAACGATACCACTTTTAAAATACAGGTGCCACCATAGCAGTTTAAATCGCAGCCTTGTAACTGCTCCCATTTCACGTCTCCTCAGCGAGTGAATGAGAGTACCGAACCGATTACTTAATTACAGGTGGTCTACCGTGTACGTTTGTTTACATCCATGCTGAACAAACGTGTCTCTTAAAAAAAACAATAGCACATTTACGTGTCTATTAGGAAACGACACACGGTAAATCTTGGGTATTACGTCCATAAATCTAGACATTTCGAGCTCCATGATCTACTCTAAATTATCACACAATCAATTCTGGTCGCCGTGAAATCATACCAGGAAGTAACACTTTGTATTAACTCTGGCAGAAAATGTATTAGTAAAATTAGGTTTGAATTGCTTTGTGTAGTTTTTCATTACATTTGATTGCATGTTTTACCGGCGCACAGTTTTATACAATAAAGCAAAAGACATATATTGACGATACATAAACAATGTTATGTTGTTTTAGTCTCTGGCAATGGACGCGATTCCACAACAATGAAATATGGACTCGCGATTGCTGTACTCGCCAGTTTTGTCATCCTAATTGTCAACGTCGTATTTATGTAAGTATGTCATGTATTCATCATCTGACCCTATTGTAATCAGTCCCGAACAAGTTTGTTTGTTTTGTTCTTTTTGTTCTGTTTTCTTGTTTTTTGTGTTACTTTTCATTGGCTACATCATAGCAAAAAATTACAACACAACATGGAATAAAGAAACCCCCGATCACTGGTTTAAGTTGAGGGTTTTGCAGAACGCACATAAACTTTCTGTAATTTGTGGCAAGTCGCCCTTGTTGACTGTTTGCCAGTTTTTGACTTATTTTATATAACTATTTTGATTGAGCGCAATAAACTTAAACAGATAACGTCTCAAACACTCAAACATTGTTAATACTTAATCTATCTGCAAAACTACACACTTTCTCACCACTTGGGCTTTTTGTTTGGCACTTAAACATAATTGTCAATCGATAAACTTACATGTTCTGTACACAATAATCTGACGTATCTTCTTATGGTCTGTTTTCCTATTAGGGTGGACCGTAAAAGACGTTATCAGAAACAGAGAGCGGAAAGGCGGGATCAAATGATGCCATTATCAGACCTAGTTCATTAAGTGTCAGTCCGTGAGGGAGACACAAACCTCGCCCATACATGTGCAGCAACAAGTACCAAAGAAAGAGGATATCACGGGCACAAAGCCACTTTACCGGAGACTTATCGCCTTCTTTAAACGAGCCGTGAAAGACGATGGTCTATCTGTTAGTAATCCGTTGTGGAATGGTTTGTTAAACCCAAACTACGACTAAAATACGAGGAGATCATGCAACGAGATCGCATTAAGGCACAAAGTAAAGTAAATTTATTTATATCATACTGTCTAATCTAGCAAGACTGTAGGGACAGCTATATTGTACAATGGGAACTTATAATATAACTTTACAAATAAACATTAATGTTTGCAAAGGATTTAGCTTAAATTACTAAGATTTAAATGGACCGGTCCTACAATTTAAATAATCAAATTTTCTTTGAAATATTGTATTGCTTGAAGTTGACCTTTTGTTAGTTTGAAACTAGACTCTTTTAGGCTCGACGAGTGGACTTGCCATTAAGACTGCAACAACCGCCGGACAACACAATGCATTATGTTTGAACAGTCAATGTCCCTATGACTGTTTGTCTACCTATGTGTGCCCTTGTTAGATGAGACAGTTCATTTATTTGACCTTAGTAAGCATGCGTTTTTGTCTCTTTACCAGGTAAAACGTTATATGGCATATATGAGGACATCGGTAATAAAAACCTATGAATTCTTAAGACGATAAACAGAATGTTTTAGTAATAAATTGCTTTAAAAATGATGATGAAAAAAACTATCTTCATGTTAATCGTGATGATGATGATGCTGATGATGATGTTGTTGATGGTGATGATGATGATGATGATGATGATGATGATGATGATGATGATGATGATGGCTATTGTTATTATTATTATTATTATTATTATTATAATAATAATAATAATAATAATAATAATAATAATAATAATAATAATAATAATAATAATAATAATAATAATAATAATAATTATTATTATTATTATTATTATTATTATTATTATTATTATTATAATTATTATTACTTTCTATGTAACTCTTTTTAAAATTTCTCAGATTTTATAGCTCCGAACAATGTTTCTATGTAAAAAGTCATTTTTGAAATTGATATTTTCAAGGGCATAATCGCTTAACATGTTATGGCTAGATTTCCCTTTTGTAAAACACATTTGAACTCTCTTGTTTTTCGTTTCGGCAAGGGTATTCATAAACTGCAATGCTACACGTACATTTTTGCTTATATATTATCTGCATTCTCTCTATAAATGACGAGATAATGTTGCATATATCATGTACTTTTTTAGTGTCATTAACCTTTTTTCTATCTTAACATTTTCTTTCTCTATCAATTTTCTATTTCTCCAATCTATTTTGTATTATTCATTCTCCCTCATATCTAGCATTTGTGTGTGTGTGTGTGCGCGTGTGTGTGTGTACGCGCGCGCGTGTGTGTGTGTGTGTTGTGTGCGTGTTGTGTGAGGGAGTGTGCGTGTGTGTTTTATGTGTGTGTGAGTGTGTGTGCGTGCGTGCGTATGTTTGTGTTTGCGTGTGTATGTGTGTGTGTTTGTGTGGGTGCGTGTGCCAATGTGCACCTACATTTTAATTTATGGTTTGTTGTTATTTTCTGGCGCAATTGTACATGCATACTGTTCACATCTTGACTCGTTGCAACAAATGTTTTATTATGTTCTACTTTTATGTGAATCTTCAAACTTTGGAGGAAATAAATATGTTTTTACTGTTTGTACATGTATATACAGATACATTATCAAATATATAATAAGTCAATACGACTATATAACCTGCTAAAATAATTTAAAGTAATCCCGTGTGTTCTTGAGATACGAATATTTTTCTTTTTCAATTTGTTTGACACACTTTTAAGATTGAATAAAAGGATAACGTGTACATACATGTTCACATATTATACATAATAGATTAAGATACAGATATGTTAATGTTTATATAGTATGTCCTTGATTTTACGTTGCTTGCTGTTTAGATCATTTTTGCTGACAGACGTGCATTTTCTGGCTGACAGTTTGTAAAACGAATCACACCTAAATACATCAATGAATGAGGTGATGCATAATTTAGCATGTTTGGTTTTTAAATGTGTATTACGACCTTTACAGTGTGTTACATTAGCATATGATTGTATTAGTCTGAATAACAGTTGGTTGTATTTTGTTGTTGTTTATTTTATTTTTATTTTAGGCGGGAGTGTTATTGTTTTACTTTTTACAGTTTGTTAGATTAGCATATGATTGTATTAGTCTGAATGGCAGTTGGTTGTTTTTGTTTATTTTATTTTTATTTTAGGCGGGAGTGTTATTGTTTTACTTTTTACAATGTGTTAGGTAAGCATATGATTGTATTAGTCTGAATGGCAGTTGGTTGTTTTTGTTGTTGTTTATTTTATTTTTATTTTAGGCGGGAGTGATATTGTTTTACTTTTTACAATGTGTTAGATTAGCATATGATTGTATTAGTCTGAATAGCAGTTGGTTGTTTTTGTTGTTGTTTATTTTATTTTTATTTTAGGCGGGAGTGATATTGTTTTACTTTTTACAATGTGTTAGATTAGCATATGATTGTATTAGTCTGAATAGCAGTTGGTTGTTTTTGTTGTTGTTTATTTTATTTTTATTTTGGGCGGGAGTGATATTGTTTTACTTTTTGCAATTTGTTAGATAGGCATATGATTGTATTAGTCTGAATGGCAGTTGGTTGTTTTTGTTGTTGTTTATTTTATTTTTATTTTGGGGCGGGGGTGTTATTGTTTTACTTTTTACAATTTGTTAGATTAGCATATGATTGTATTAGTCTGAATGGCAGTTGGTTGGTTTTGTTGTTGTTTATTTTATTTTTATTTTGGGGCGGGTGTGTTATTGTTTTACTTTTTACAATTTGTTAGATTAGCTTATGATTGTATTAGTCTGAATGGCAGTTGGTTGTTTTTGTTTTTGTTAATTTTATTTTTATTTTGGGGCGGGGTGTTATTGTTTTACGTTTTACAGTTTGTTAGATTAGCATATGATTGTATTAGTCTGAATGGCAGTTGGTTGTTTTTGTTTTTGTTAATTTTATTTTTATTTTACGCGGGAGTGTTATTGTTTTACTTTTTACAATTTGTTAGATAAGCATATGATTGTATTAGTCTGAATGGCAGTTGGTTGTTTTTGTTTTTATTTATTTTATTTTTATTTTGGGGCGGGGTGTTATTGTTTTACTTTTTACAATTTGTTAGATTAGCATATGATTGTATTCGTCTGAATGGCAGTTGGTTGTTTTTGTTGTTGTTTATTTTATTTTTATTTTGGGGCGGGGTGTTATTGTTTTATTTTTTACAATTTGTTAGATAAGCATATGATTGTATTAGTCTGAATAGCAGTTGGTTGTTTTTGTTGTTGTTTATTTTATTTTTATTTTGGGGCGGGGGTGTTATTGTTTTACTTTTTACAATTTGTTACATTAGCATATGATTGTATTCGTCTGAATGGCAGTTGGTTGTTTTTGTTGTTGTTTATTTTATTTTTATTTTGGGGCGGGGTGTTATTGTTTTACTTTTTACAATTTGTTAGATAAGCATATGATTGTATTAGTCTGAATAGCAGTTGGTTGTTTTTGTTGTTGTTTATTTTATTTTTATTTTTGGGCGGGAGTGTTATTGTTTTACTTTTTGCAATTTGTTAGATAAGCATATGATTGTATTAGTCTGAATGGCAGTTTGTTGTTGTTTATTTTATTTTTATTTTGGGGAGGAGTGTTATTGTTTTTTTTTTTTACAATTTGTTAGATAAGCATATGATTGTATTAGTCTGAATAGCAGTTGGTTGTTTTTGTTATTGTTAATTTTATTTTTAATTTTAGGCGGGAGTGTTATTGTTTTTCTTTTTACAATTTGTTACATTAGCATATGATTGTATTCGTCTGAATGGCAGTTGGTTGTTTTTGTTGTTGTTTATTTTATTTTTATTTTGGGGCGGGGTGTTATTGTTTTACTTTTTACAATTTGTTAGATAAGCATATGATTGTATTAGTCTGAATAGCAGTTGGTTGTTTTTGTTGTTGTTTATTTTATTTTTATTTTTGGGCGGGAGTGTTATTGTTTTACTTTTTGCAATTTGTTAGATAAGCATATGATTGTATTAGTCTGAATGGCAGTTTGTTGTTGTTTATTTTATTTTTATTTTGGGGAGGAGTGTTATTGTTTTTTTTTTTTACAATTTGTTAGATAAGCATATGATTGTATTAGCCTGAATGGCAGTTGGTTGTTTTTGTTTTTGTTTATTTTATTTTTATTTTGGGGCGGGGTATTATTGTTTTACTTTTTCCATTTACATATGATTGAAATTAACCATGCGTTTAAATGTAATAGTTTATTGGAAATGTATTATGCCTAATCAGTGTGGTAAATAAAACAACTGTCTATCTCTCACACCATTGATAGTTCCTATCTGTCGTTGTGACCAATAATTAAGTTTCTGCCCATACACATCTAAACCGATCAGTGACAATTATACACATCTAGGCATGGAATGTAACCCATACTTGTCAACTGCAAAAAAACCACAATGCGTGCATTAGGCTGAGAGGATCATTTATGTTTTCTATTCATTTCATTTCTTTACAAATATAAAACATTTATTGTTTAAAAATTGCCAACCTGTTGTTGGGATTTATGTTTCACTGTTTACACATATCTCGGTCACCATTTAAAAGCATTTTGCACTACCCTTTCAGGTAACGATTACTTCTTTGGTTAAAAAGTCCTTAGTCGAAACTATCTGACTGACATCTTTAAAAATGATCAAATAATTGGCCTTCATAAACATGCTGTACAGATTGTATGGCATTTTGTCTAAATGTATGGATTGATTCATGTATTGAATAACATATCCAAGTCATTGTCAAAATGCATTCAATTTATCTCATAACGTAACTACTCTTTTAATCCCAACCCATCGTACCCCACTGCTAACGGGTATGAACCCCCCCAAGGTTGCAATATACGTGGTAAGAAGAGGAAGTGATATTCACTGCGGATTGCTGATGTGTACATATGTAGATGATTTCCGGAATGTTAATTTATTTAATTTCCTGTATTACAGTCGTTTTAAAAGACGTGATGTCACCAAAACTGAATATATTTTTGTATATTTTTTCTACAGTCTAGTTGGTTTTAAAAGTGTGTCGTACTCATACAAAATAGAAAGGCAACTGGCAAATTTACCGTTCCAATTTATATTTTAATTCTTGTTGGACATTTAACTTTTCATTAGACACTCCAAAGTCATAGCAGATGTATTGAAGACGTATTACCTTAGTTATCAACTTATACAATCACATGACATAGTCTTAAAATAAATTTAGAAACAAGAAATGTCGTTGTTAACAGACATATGCCATCATGCAGTCATGTCCAGTAAAGCAAATTTTGTAATTGTCATGGAGGTATTTGAGTTATTAAAAAGACAATAGCATTAGATTTATGAATATGACCATATTTATTTGTTTACCTCCTATCATTTGTTTTCAATAGGCAAACAAGAGGGTCATGATGGTCTTATTCGGTCACTTGAGGACACAGCCTTGTGTCAAGTAATTACGAGTTATTTACTTTAGAAGTCTTTGGTGAAGATTGGACCATTTATGTGGACACTGGGCTGGTAACATTGTCTAGAATTTTACAAGGTTTTTCTAGAATTTGACCTAGCGACCTAGTTGTTGATCCCACGTGACCTTGTTACAAACTCACCTAAGATTTTTTGTAGGCAAACATTCTGACGATGTTTGATGAAGATTGAGCTGTAAATGTCGCCTCTAGTGTGTTCACAAGCTTTTTCTAAGATTTGATGTAGTGGCCTACTTTTTGAGCCCACGTGACACAGTTACGAACTCTTTCAACATTTCATGCATATAAACACTCTGACCAAGTTTGGTGAAGATTTGGGAAATAATGATGTCTCTAGTGTGTTCACATTTAAATTGATGTCCTAGTTTTTGACCCCAGGTGACCTAATAATAACCTCATCCAAGCTTTTATGCCGATAAAAAATCTGACAAAATTTTATGAAGATTGGATAAAAACTGGGGCCTCTAGCGTGTTCACAAGCTAAAATGTTGACGCCGCACGACGGACGACGGATGACGGACGAAGGGGTATCAAAATAGTTCACCTTGAGTACGTTGCGCTCAGGTGAGCTAAAATACATCAGATAAAAATAAAATAAAAGTTAGTGTGACCTGGACCTTCGTTTAACCGACCTGGGTCTTGTGCGACACATATCATCTTCAAGTCTTTGACATTTCTGCCAGGTTATTTCAAAATCCCTCCAGAAATGACAGAGATACTGAGCAGACACGACCACACGTGCACTTCCAGGAATTATGACTTAATGGACAATTACTCTGATACGTACCTTTACATTGGTTGGAGTGACACAGATCATAGACCATGGACCAGTGGACTACTAGGGTTTATGACTTTGACCTTTAAGTGTGACCTTAACCTTTGAGTAACCAACCTGAATATATACATATACACACATATATATATATATACATACACACACACACACACACACACACACACACACACACACACACACACACACACACACACACACACACACACACACACACACACACACACACACACACACACACACACACACACACACACACACACACAGAGAAATATATATATATATATATATATATATATATATATATATATATATATATATATATATATATATATATATATATATATATATATATATATATATATATATATATATATGTATAGACAATGTCTCAGATACGGGCCGCTCAGATACATACCTTAACATTGGTTGGAGTGACACAGATCATAGACAGGTGCGCCAAGCCATTTTAGCGCTTATGCACGTCTATCGACTTTAATTCTAGTGGTGTTAGGAATTTTATGTGTGGTCTATTCAAATTGTCAATACTGATTTTACAGATCTAATAAAATGTAAGTACTATATTGCTACGACTACATGCAAGTACTATATTACTACGACTACATGTAAGTACTATATTGTTATAAAATGTAATTCGCCTGTGATGCTTCATTTAGTGTAACGTAATTATTCATAATTTTAACTTTGGGGAGCTATGTCTGTAATAAAGGAAATTAATCTCCATTTCTATGTCATGTTGTTACTTCATACTTAATAAGGCTGACCTGTGTATTAAAGGGCATTATTAAACACGATTCGTGTCGTAATGTGACAATTGTTCTAGGTGAATGTACACGTGCTTGTCCTCCGTAAAGTAATCTTAAGTGACTACTGCATGTCATAACAATCATATATCGATAACATTAACTCATACATAATTTCATTCATATCTTCAAAGCGGTCATTATTGATTATTAATTGTAAAGTAAAAGTAATGTCCTTCTCGCCCGAAAGTCCAAACCTAAATGACAAGTTTTGTACAAAATGAAATCCTCGTGCATATCTTACAACGTCACTTACCGTTCATTACATTCAACTAAGAAAAAATAATTTTCAATTTTGAAAATTACAATAACACTCCATTCACGAACATATGTTTATTACTTTAACATTGTCAGTTGACCTAAATTTCTTTTCAACTTTACTGACAACCTCAATAGTCCTCAAACCAATAAGAAATAACCAACACTTTATAACATACTTTGCTGTATTTGAGTAAGTTTCTGGACAGTCACCTGAAAACAAATAGAACGGACAGTTTCGAATAAAATGAGGGCATATGCAATTTCAAATAATAACAAAAAGGCACTTATACATACTAAATGTTTACCTACGCAAATCGCATATTTTCTAATGTTCAAGACCTTATCTCAATAAAACGTTCATGCACACTACCTTTTATAAGACCATACTTTGCACTTTCACTCACCCACCGCCTGTGTCTCTTAAAAAGTCTGTAGTTCACACCAGTGTGTACTGCTACTGTAGCGCCTCCCGAACTCAACGAACGAAGACGATATTTCTTAACATCTTCCACATGAGGCTCTAACGCTTCTATGAATATCTCTCTGAGATTACTATAAGGTATTCTCTTGTTTTCTTTTCAGGTTTTGTAACTGTTCTTAGTTAAACCTATATTACAAAACAATAATCCTCGTCAGATAACTTGCCTCATTGGATTAATTTCTTAACAATTTTAACTGGAAATAATTTCGTCTTTATTTTGGCAAAAAGTACCCATGCACCATTCCTGTATTTATCTATCTTACTACTTTCCTTACAAATAGTCATGTACGAGTTATAAAATACAATATCACATATTCTAATGCTCAAAAGCTCTGAACTCCTTAAAGAACAAACAAATGCTACTAAAAAGGCACAAATAATATGCAAACTTTTCAACCACATATAATCGGTCAAACACTCTATTTAAAAGATTAATATCTATCGGTTCTTTTCTCTTTTTAGGTTTTGCCAAAATCCTCTTTGATGCCTCCAAACATTTACTGTTATTTTAGAATAAGTAAGTGATAATAAGACCGTTCACTCGTGAAACGATTTTATAGCAAAAAAGCAGCAATAACAGGACTTGATGAGTTAGCAGTCTGAATTGATGATGCTAAATAAATAGCTACGGTCAGAGTCTTTGCGGCTAAACTGTCCCCAAACCCCAACCCACTACACAATGCACATTTGTGAAAACGCATAAAAGCAGTTTTATATTTCACGTCCGTACTGTGTGCGCAGGTCCGGGAGTTAATCCACTTTCTCCACCAAGTCATCCGGCAGCCCCTTTTATCGTCTTCATGGACCTGGAAGAATAAATGTATAAAAACAACTAGATAAAGCATGTCTACTTTAAACATATTCAAATTGTAGGAAAATTTGTACATAATAATTTTAATTAGAATAGAAATCAACAGTAAACATAATGTTAACGTTATAACAAGCCAATACTGCCATTTTTGCAATACTGAATCTTAATACGGATTCCGTATGAAAGTTTTATATACAGCTAGATACATATTCAGACGATATCGCCTTTTTACACTACTGCTTTTCTGCGATTCCGCACAAATGTTATTAGCACAATGTGTGTATATCATGTGTAAAAATCAAAACTATATTCTGCGATTCCGCATCAATCAAACAATATAATCCTGCACAATTATAGTTTCTGTACAACATATGTAAACTGCAATCTGGTCAGACTATCCAGTCATATTATTGAGATTTGGTATTTAACAAAGGGAGACAATCTCCCTAAACTAGTAAGTCTCTTTGACAAGTTTATTTCCCTTGACTAAAGCCAACATATACTGCTAACACATTCGGAACTTCAAATCTGTCTCATCAAACATCCCCTTTTCGTGTTTACACTTCGTATAAAATTTCCTCTCAGAAGGTAAGCCAAACCAGTCAGCAACTTAGTTAATTAACACTCCGTTAGGACATAAAAATCCCCATAACAACGAAGATTTCCAGCATGGGCATACTAAGACTGCTTTTGCGCCGTCATGTTCCATTTATGAACCTATGAATGATTGTTATGGGAGTAACAAATAATCCTAATTGATCTCCCCAGTTTTCTGCAAACGCATCTATACCAAAACATATTGGGGTTCCAAAACCTTGAATACAATTTTGGCAGCTTTGCATTATAATACGAAGCAAACCAGTCGACCTCAACTCCTCTCAATCAACTTTTGCATACTATCATACGATATTCCCCAGTCATCGAATACGAACTAGGAACTCACTCCATTTCTAAAGAAACTGAATTTCCATACAGAACTAACATCCGAATACACTGTTTTAGTGCATAAATGGGACTGTTTCAAATCTTTTTTATTCAATAAAGGCAAGTTTTTATTCCAAAAAACAACTGCTGCATGCTTTCTTCAGTCAAGGTAATATATGAATCTCAATAACTAGCATTCAAAAAATCTGCACTCAAATATCTGGTCATTATTAGAGAAATATTTCCAATAACCACCGACATGGTTAGCCAACTGCACTGGCAAGTTTTCTAACAGAAACACGTACTTTGTGCTTTACTGAGTCAATCAATTTATTAATTGTAGAATATTCTTTACATAATCTACGATCTGGTATAGAAAGAACTCCTTCTTATGTATCGAGATAGCAATATAAACACTCCAAACAGGTTATCATATTTATTTCGTTGCGTTTGGAATAAAACCAGAGTTCAGTATATCAGTTATAATTATGAACCCTAATCTCGCTGCACTCTTAAGAACCAGAACAACCAAGCCCATCATCTAAAAAAACTGTGACAGATAAACCCTCTGAACGCCATTTTCGTGATAATGGTCTGCATAGCTTATGAAACAAATAACAAGCGGTAGATAATCGAAAAGGCAAAGCAAGAAATTTATAATATGTTGGATTACAGCCCTTGTCAACCCATCAAAATCCGAAGTACTTAGTATGGGCCTCATGAATTTGAACAAAACGATAAGCACTTCTCAAATCAATCTCAATCATGCAATTACCTTTCTTAATTAATGTAAATGCAATTTTAATATCTTTTGATATCTAGCAGCCTGTTTCCGTAAGTGTTTATTCACTTCTCATAAATCTAATATCAAACATAGCGTTTTTGCCAGAATTTTGAACTGAAACAGTAAATGGGTTCACCACATAAAGAGGTTCATTGCATTTCAATTAAATGTCTTTCTAATAAATCCTTAATAGCTTCGAAAAAAAAATCTGGTTCAGAAATAGACGACTTACTATTTTTACAATGGTTTTCTTTTTAGGCATAGAAAACAGTGGGATTTGGTAGCCATTTTCAATAACGTCTAATAGTAAAGCCTTAGCATCTATATTTTTCCAAACATATATCTGCTCGTTAAGTCCACCTCTCACGATAATTTGTTTCTATCCCTGTTCGTTTTCGAAAACATCATGTGTAAAACGCTGAAAATCATACTTATCTTTATCATTGCCATTGTCATCATTTCCGCATACTGACTTGCTGACCATTGTTTGCACCTGCACGCACATAGGTGTAAGAGAAATTATTATTCAATTTTATTCAACCGAAGAAAAGTACTAAATCACCGTGTTGAATGTATTTACAAGCTTGCATATGTAATATCTAGAGAATTTATCATAATCAGCGAATGTCCCATTAGGTTACTGTCCGACTAAGACCGCTTAAGTTTTAACATTACATACATGTATTTACAAATGTACGTACCATACAAGGGGGACTTTAATGAACAAAAAAAACGCTCACAGAGTAACGCCATATTTACGCGTGAATTGATTGCCAGTCCTATAACAATATTTTACCGTTTTCATTATATATCACGAAGAGTGTCGCTAAAATTAAATTGATTGGAACATAAATGGTAATGCTGTAATATGCTTTCGTTTATAGGTTAGATGGTAGATTTATGACCATGATGTCTGCCTGCAGTATGACATCTTTGGTACTACTTGTACTGGCATTTCTCCTTCCTACTGGTCATGGTAAGCATATAAAAAGATTGTTACATGATATCATAGGTACATGACATAGAAACCACAAGATCCGCTCATTTCATGTAATTAAGTATTGTTATCGGATCATACCAGAACCTCTTTATGACGGAAGAACAAATCTTCCCGCATGAACTTTAAGATAATGTCCTGAGAAAACAACACCTCATATAAACACAATCTTTCCTACATATTCCATTTCCGTATCCGATGACAAGGTGAAAAAGAGCCTGTCCATCAGGCTGAGAAACATAGGTGTATTTCTTAAGAAGTCCCTGCACTGTCAGTATTGCACTTTTGTATTATTCGGTTAGTGTTTGTTCGCTGCGGTATTAAAACGTCACCAACTTTATTGCAAAGGTATCATATTTAAAAATGAAAATAATTAACTTAACCATCTTACTAAGTATATGATGTTCATTTCAAATGTGAAGTAGACACCATTTTCAAAAAAAGTGTGCCGGCGCTTATGGACGCCTGCTGTTGTTTATTCGATTTTGCTAATCCAATGTTACATATTGGACATTGAATTTACTTCTTCTTTTTGCACAAGCATTGTACACGTGGATGTCAAATAGTTTCATTACAAGTGTATATAATAAGTAGTCATTAATGTAGAATGAATTTCTTCAATGTCATTGCACATGACTTCATTGTATTTAGGGAATTGCTTGACAATGGAGAGACATGGCGTTTCTTAAAGGCTTATAAACAAGATAACCCTTCACTTTTAAAGTAAGCTATAATTAAACAAAATATAATACACCGGAAAAAAACGTCAAATCTGTCCTCCATATGCTTATTTGAATGACAGGAGTTTTTTCTTCCATATGAAGACTACACCAATCAAACTAGTGCATTTCCTAATATACGACCGTTTTTGTGTCATGTTTACATGAATACATTCTTCTCCTCTTCTTTTAACGCTAAAACATTTTAGAAATTTATTTGTTTAACTTTTAGAGCTATGTTATCAAAATTATATGTACTTATGCGGCTTTGGAATTAATATTACGGTTGCAAATTGATATAATTACATACAGACTCTGCATTGATAGACTTACTTTAATGGTGAGTTTGTGAACGTGTATTCAAAATAAAGCGAATTCGGTAAAAATGTGCTGCTAATGTGAATGCGTATATCTTTTCTAAACGATGTATACTTTTTTAAAGAAAGCTACAGACAAAGAATTACAACAACGAGCTTACATATACGTCTTACTACATAAACCTTAACATAATGAAACTAATCGATATTGCCAACTATAATCTGGCTAAACTACTCATTCCAAACAGCACAAGGTCACCACATGTTTTATTGATCTCGTGTAATTATAAAACAGCCCAACGAAAACACAAACCGACTATGGCCCTGCAGTTGTTTTCGATTAACAATTTATCATGAAGGTTTCGAAAACGTTAAACTGGGCGGTAGTTTCTAGCTAATGGGACAGTGTAATGTTGGCGGTAGTATGGCGGTCTGTCATTGTCTTTGTCGCACAGAGTAAGAACAAAACAACGTAAACATGCTTTCTTCTGCGTAAATTAACACTGTTTTCATGCTTCGCGTAATTGTCATTCAAAACATTAGGATAAGAACTAAGTGATTGAGATAATTATTTATCGCGCTCTTTATTTAACACGTTTCCTCATATACCCATTGGAATCCATAATGGGAATGTACACACCGTAATAAAATATAGTGTATGCATGTTTTAATTTCAGCATCAGTCATTTTAGGATGTCCCATCTTTAGGTATATGTCAAATGGAACATGTGTTAAATGCCCTGATAACTGTAGAGTATGTGTCTCTGACACCAACTGTTCCTTGTGTGAAAAGGGGTTCTATGGCCCTGTCTGTGAGAACAGGTGTGCAGAAGGGTGTACAGGGACATGCCACAAGTTTTTCGGACACTGTACCTACGGTTGCCCGGATGGGGAATACCCAGGAGAAGGCAATGCTTGTCACCTTTGTCCACTACATTGCTCTGTATGCGAATCCCAGTCGAAATGCGTTCTCTGTGAAGCTGGACACTTCGGTGAAGGCTGTCAAGAAAGATGTCCTGAACATTGTACTATATGCAATAAAAGTACTGAACAGTGCTTAGAGTGCAAAGACTCATATTATATGCTAAATGGACAGTGTAAGAGTTGCCCATATGGGTGTATATATTGCAAGACTACAGACAATTGCCAATATTGTGAGGACGGATTTCACGGTCCGGTCGATGGTCGTTGTCTATATAAGTGTCCAAATAATGGTGTAATAACATACAACGTTCCGTACGAAGACGGTCGGTGTGGAATCTGGCAGGACACGGATACCAACATTTGCCGTCTACAATCTGAGAGTCACAGTTGCACATCAAGCGGTAATTGCATTCAGGACACTAGCTGCCCTTCATCAGTCCGGTGTATGGACCAACAGTACGAACAGACTCCATGTGCAACGATCATGCAGTATGAGTGCAAGCATAAATGTAAACAATTACTAAGTATTTATGGATGTGAGACAACCTGCACCGTACACGCTAGCGGCAACACACATAACAGCCCATTATGTATGACCGATACCGGCTTTATTAATCTACGAACATTCGAGAACACTGCAAAAGCCGACTGCAGCCAGGAACAAGGTGGTATGTTTAATCTTTTTTTGTTTGGAGAACAAATCGGTTAGTTTAAATTTTGTATTAGAACGTTTGGACGAAGCAGTTTTACCTAAATAATCAAATAAGCCAAATAAGTCATTTTTTCCTGAAAAGTTAATTCCCAATGCTCTTCCTTGATACTAAGCATTAATCCCCCATGTTTTTGCAACCAGGTACCCTTCTATGTGAGCCACACTGCTACAAATGAGCTAAAATATTACCTGACAACTCCCGATTGAGATCAGGTTACATCCTCACCCGTGTAGTCTGCTCGGACGTCGAGATATTTTAACAGAAATTACGTTCGGGCTTATTAAAATATTTTGAAAACATGCACATTTAGAGCGATGTGTTCGCATTTTTCTTCTGACTGACAATATAGGTAGTGTTTAAATTCATCTTTACTTACATATCACAAAAGGATGACGACCTATTGATACACGAATTCGATATAGTCTCAGGATACCACATTTAAAATACAGGTGCCGCCATAGCAGTTTAAATCGCAGCCTTGTAACTGTTCCCATTTCACTTCTCCTCAGCGAGTGTGTGAGAGTACCGAGCCGATGACTTAATTACAGGTGGTCTACCTTTCACGTTTGTTTACATCCATGCTGAACAAACGTGTCGCTAAAAACAAATAAACAACAGCACATTTACGTGTCTATAAGGAAAAAACACGTGGTAAATCTTGGGCATTACGTCCGTAAATCTAGACTTTTCGAGCTCCATCATCTACTCTAAATCACACAATCTATTCTGTTTGCCGCGAAATCATACCAGGAAGTAACACTTTGTATTAACACTGGCAGAAAACTTATTGGTAAAAGTAGGTTTGAATTGCCTTGTGTAGTTTGTTATTACATTTGATCTTTGTTTTACCGGCGCACAGTTTTATACAATAAAGCAAAAGTCATATATTGACGATACATAAACAATGTTATGTTGTTTTAGTCTCTGGCAATGGACACGATTCCACAACAATGAAATATGGACTCGCGATTGCTGTACTCACCAGTTTTGTCATCCTAATTGTCTTCGTCGTATTTATGTAAGTATGTGATGTATTTATCATCTGATCCTATTGTAATTAGGCCCGAACAAGTTTTTTTGTGCTTTTTTTTCTTTTTTCTTGTTCTTTTTTGTGTTGCTTTTAATTGGTTACATCATTACAACACAACATGGAATAAAGATCCCCCGGTCACTAGTATATTTGAGAGTTGTGCAGAGCGCATATAAACTTTCTGTAATTTGTGGCAAATCGGCCTTGACGATTGTTTGCCAATTGAGATATTTAATATAACTATTTTGGTTGAGCGCATTAAACTTAAACAAATAACGTCTCAAACAGTCAGGGACATTGTTAAGACATAATCTATCTGCAGAACTACACACTTTCTTACGACTTGGGCTTTTTGATTGGCACTTAAACATAATAATCAATCGATAAACTTGCATGTTCTGTACACAATAATCTGACGTATCTTCTTATGGTGCGTTTTCCTATTAGGTTGTACCGCAAAAGACGTTATCAGAAACAGAAAGCGGAGGGGCGGGATCAAATAATTCCATTATCAGACCACGTTCATAAAGTGACAGCCCATGAGGAAGCCATTAACCTCGGCCATAAATGTGAAGCAACGAGTACCAAAGACAGAGGATATCACGGGAGCAAAGCCACTTTACCTGAGACTTTTACCTCTTTGAAACGATGTGTGGAAGACGACGATGGTCTATCAGTTAGTAATCCGTTGTTGAATGGTTTGTCAGAAGCCCAAACTGCATGCAACCAGATCGCATTAAGGCACAAAGAAGAGTAAACTTATTTATATCATACAGTCTATTTTAGCTAGACTGAAGGAAGAGCTATATTCTACAATGGGAATTTATAATAAAAATTTACCAATACGTAATTTACTGTTAAAAGGTACACAGCTTAGGTTGTTTTGGGGTATAGTACCCACATCAGAAAATTCACACATACCGGTATGTTCCTATCGAAACTTGTCAAAATGCTAGCATAGTTTAAGTTTTAACAGTTGGTTGTCTATGATATGTGCTTTGTTTAGATTAAAAAGGGTATTAAGCTTGAAATAAAAAAGAAAACAAATTTACATATTTCTCTCAGTGACCTATTGGCTAGGGTGTGATTGAACTCATATACACACATATATCATATATCATTAATCTAATGTGGAATATACATGCTAAGGTATACTATACATTTTAATTGCGCTTAGCGTTCCCCTTTTCATCGACAATAGTACATTATTGTTTGTCAATCAAATTGTCTCTGAAATACTGTATTGCTTGAAGTTGGCCTTTTGATAGTTATTAATTAGATTCTTTTAGACTCGATGAGTGGACATGCCATTAAGACTGCAACAACCGCCGGACAATACAATTTATTATGTTTGAACAGTCAATGTCCCTATGAATGTATGTCTTTCCATGGGTGACCTGTGAGTCTACATGAGTCAGTTTATTTTTTTACTTTGGTATGCCTGCGTTTTTGTCTCTTTACCAGTAGGCAGACATACCGTATTTACTGTTTGTATATACTGTTTACATCATCAGACAAATAGTAAGTCAATACGACTATATAACTTGCTAAAAAATTTAATAAGTTATCCCGTGTGTACTTGAGATACGAATATTTTTCTTCTTCAATTTGTCTGACACACTTTTAAGAATGAAGAAAAAGAATAACGTGTACATATATGTAAACATGTTATACATTTTAGATTAAGATACGGATATGTTAATGTTTGTGTAGTATTTCCTTGATTTTACCTTGCCTCCTTTTTACATATTTTTTGATGAAAGACGTGCATATTTATTGACATTTTGTGAAACGAATCACACGCAAATACAGCAATGATTGAGGTAATGGATATTTGATCATGTTTTGTTTCTTAATGTGTAATACGACCTTTACAGTGTGTTTGATTAGCATATGATTGTTTTACAACGATAAATCCATTTATATGATACACAATGATCCATCCATCTATATGATATACAATGATAATTCTGTCAATATGATAAACATTGATAATCCACCTATAAAATATACAATGATAAATCTGTCTATATGATATACAATGATCCATCTATGGTATACATGGTATGATATGGTATGATAAATCCACCTATATGATATACAATGACCAATCCATCTATATGATATACAATGATCAATCCATCTATATGATATATAATGATTAATCCATCTATATGATATACAACGATTAATTCATCTACATGGTATACAATGATCAATCCATCTACATGATATACCATGATAAATTCCTTTATTTGATCTATTATTATAAATCCATCTGTATGATATACAATGATAAATTCATGTATATGACATACAAGGATAAATCCATCTTATATAACTAAAACACTCTTCCAACGCGCAATTTGGCAAAAGTTAACATTGCACATTCAGTTGTTTGTTTATTTCTAGTATGTGAATACTAATGTGAGCATATGACATTAATACGATGTAATTATCTTGTAAATCCAGTTTTATGACAAAAGAACATCAATTGATTCTAACATTTTTCTAGTAATTTTTATGGCGAAAATATTTTTGTTTATAAATCCTAATAAGTAATATGATTGTTGTAAACACAATGCAGATAATCATATGGAATAATAAGGTCATTTTACATTGAAGGGTCCAATACAGATATGAATTCAGATGCATTCCTATACTTTAAAATCATATTGAAGGTTGTCAAGCTGACCAGTTTCCATGTGGACGATTGTCTGGGATGTTCATCACCCACAATATTAAGGCATTGCTTTATTGACCTACATAATGCTGTGATGTATTGCGGCAATGTATTTAAAAACACACATACACAAACGGCAGAGTCGCCGATTTGACTGCTCAGCCTCTCAACGCATGGGTTCAAAAGGGACTTTATGTCAGAAGGTCTGACTTGCTGTGTGCTGGTGGATCTCCCTGGACATGTTTCTGGGGTCTTCTTCCACCAAAAGGTTGGACGTTTATATAATGATTATAAATGATCGCTGCAATGAATTTCAAAGAAAAACAACAACAACAAAAAAAACACAAAAAAACAAGCAGTATGGTTTTGCACTCTGTGCTCTTGCCCTGATACATATCTGTATTGTACACTAAGTTAATTCCATGTTAAAGATTGTGATATGAATACTGTGGTCCAACTTGTTATAACCATTCAACTTAATATGTATTCAGTACTCCCCATTTTTGAAATGAAAGACAAGAATTACTTATCTCCATTGTGGAAGTGTATTTTCATTTACCCACAAGGGAGGTAACAATTTTAACAAGATTGCAATTGGGATAATAAGAGTTAACTCCCTTTACATGGATTTTTTATTTTTTTATTTTGATGCGAGTTGCATTTCATCGGTTTCTTAAAATTGCTTCAGTTATAAAGTGTCTACTTGAATTATGATATGATCTCCAAATAGTTTAATTCCTTTATTCAGTTTTTCAATGTTTATTATCATAAAAGTTTAGTCTCTTTAAATAAGCTGGCGAAGCTGCGTATTATCTTATTTACATTAATGGCATGATCTGTGAAAGAATTCAAATTTTACATCTATAAACTGCTTGTATTTTCCCGTAAGTTATGACATAATATCACAAAAATAATAACAAACGCAGTTTAGTTGTCAAATATATAATTAAAACATATTCTGCACTTGTTACTGTATTGGTATGATACTATTGTATATTGTACCTACTTTTATGACAATTTTTATCCATTGTGTACAGTTTAAGCATGGAAGGCAACTTCCAAAGCAGACCGAATGATGATTTTATGGTTCGAATATAGTCAGAGAGTGATCCATATTCATTGTTGTGACAAAGCTTGAAACCTTTTTGATGTGATATGTTTGTTAACTGATATATTGTAAATGTTTTGTAGAAATAAAAGGCTTTGTAATGGCATTTGTTAGATTGTACATTTATTTTCAATTTGCCCAACTTCTAACAAAAAATGAATTAATAGTTCAGGAATGAATCTTGATAGCAGTTTTGCTGTATTATCAGGTTGCCACGCGTGCGAAGTCATGAGGCAAATTACACAATCAGATAGTTCTACCACACTATCTCTTCTACTTTGACATGCTCCCACTCTACCTATTTCGATACACTCCAACTCTCACGTATAATTAAATACGCTCCCATTCCTACCTACTACCACCCTCATACTCCTACTTTGATATTTACCCACTCCTACCAGATCCCACCCTCTCACTCCTACTTTGGTACACTCGCACTCTTACGCACTGCCACCCCCCTCACTCCTACTTTGGTACACTCCAACTCATACCCGCTCCCACCCTCTCACTTCTTCTTTAACACATTCAAACTTATACCCGCTCCCACCCTTTCACTCCTACTTTGATACACTCCCGTTCATACCCGCTCCCACCCTCTCACCCCTCCTTTCATACACACCCACGCATACCCGCTCACATCCTTACAATCCGACTTTGTCACACTCCAACTCATAACCGCTCCCACAACCCCACTCCTACTTTGGTACACTACCACTCATACCCGCTCCCACCATCTCACCCCTACTTTGGTACACTCCCACTCTTACCTGCTTCCACCATCTCACTCCTGCTTTGATACACTCCAACTCTCACTCCTACTTTGATACTCTCCCACTCTCACTCCTACTCTGATACACTTCCACTCCTACCAGCCCCCACCCTCTGACTCCTCCTTTGATACACTCCCACTCTTACCCGCCCCCACTCTCCCACACCTATTTTGATGCACTCCCACTCCTACCAGCTCCCACCATCTCACTCCTACTCTGATACTCACCCACTCCTACCAGCTCCCACCCTCTGACTCCTACTTTGAAACACTCCCACTCCCACCAGCTTCCATCCTCTCCTACTTTGATAAACTCCCACTCCTTCCCGCTCCCATCTCCTTACTCCTAAATGATACACTCCAACTCTCACTCCTACTTTTATAAGCTTCCTTTACTACCCACTTCAACCCCCTCACTCCTACTTTGATACTATCCTACTCCTATACTCTCCCACCCCATCACTCTTACCTTGACACGCCCTAACCGCTCACTTCTACTTTGATACACTATCTCTCCTACTTTGACACGCTCCCATTACTACACTCTCCCACCCTGTCACTCCTACTTTGATACGTCCTACCCGCTCCGACCCTCTCGCTTCACCTCGATAGGCTCCCACTATCTCCCTCCTACAATGACACTGTTACACTGTCCCGCACTCACGCGCGTCTTAACTACTTTGGCACACTCCCACAATGCCCCTTTTGACACCTTTTTCCAATCACTTATACTTTGACATTATCCCTTCCTCTCACGTCTGGTTTGACACTTTCCCACCCTGTCACTCCTTGTTTTATACTTTTCCACCCTCTCACTCCTGGTTTGACACTTTGCCACCCTCTCACTCCTGGTTTGACACTTTCCCACACTCTCACTCCTTGTTTGACACTTTCTCACCCTCTTGCTCCTGGTTTGACACATTCCCACCCTCTCACTCCTGGTGTGACACTTTCCCACCCTCTCACTCCAACATTGACACGCTCACGCACTCGCACGCCTCTTGACACACGCCCCTACTTTGACACACTCCCACATTCTCAATTGTACTTTGAAAATCTACCAAACTCATTCCTACCTTGACACGCTCCCACAATCACACCCCACTCCCACACTCTGACTTTAACACCTACTCACTATGCTACCCACCTCACACCTTCACTCACGTTGTCGCCCACTCATTCTCACACCCACCTTCTTCTTTCCTCACAACGGACAGCATCCACAATTTGTGCTGGAGGGACACGAACCCACGACCAGTCAGATGCGCTTACCCTTGTGCCATGGGGTGATACATCAACGATATATTTGAAACTAATTTCAATCCTTATTAAAACACAATCAATTACTTATTCACACAAGTAAAGGGATTCAGTTCTAATAAATCGAATCAATGGCTTTTGCTTACAAGAATAGTTAAAATTTTAATGAAATGATATTTTGTTATCTCAAAAGTGCAAAATTCAGTCTTAAAGTGAGGACGTTAAAGGTGTTATCCGACAGTTTGGACCAAATAGTTTTTCTTAAAAAACCAAATAAGACAATGTTACCTGAAAATGTCCTGCCAAATACTGTTTATTGATTTACTAGATCTGCGTGAACAGCGTCGCATAAATCCCCACTCGTTATTGCAAATGGGTATTTCCTATCTGAGTCACGCTGCAGAAATAGCTATTTCTAAAATTGTTTTGAGATAGCGATAGATCGTCCGCTGTGACGACGCTATCTATTTTTATGTGGGACCACTCTCGTGCTTATTTATATATTTAGAAAGAATAGACATTAAGTCTGATTTTTCTGTCCGATTTATATTGTCCAACAATATATGGAGTATTGTTCATTTCTTTACCTAGACTAAAGTATGTGTTTATGCAGAAATTATGCCCTTAATTCCCCAAAGCAGTGGTAAGATATCGTTATAAGTGTTTGATATTGGCAAACTGTCGGACACTCTCGCAAACCTAACATTAGAAAAAACATCCACGCCCCTTCTAGGGCTAGAACAGTTAATACTTACCAAAATTTGCTCCTAAACCCATAACAACACCCACAAATTAAATTAATATTGTTTCTCTTAGTGCACCCATTTAAAATAAACTAATGAGATATTCGAACAATCATATTGCGAGTTTTGCGATGTCAGTCAGTCAAACGAAACTGCGATATATTAAAGGTCGTATCCGAATTTTTGGACCAAACATTTTCATTAAACATCTTAAATTACTATTGTTACCTAAACTGATCTAGCAAAATGTTGTTAATTAATGTCCTATACCTGTCTGAAATGTGTACCATAATGATACAATCACCATTAGTATTTCCTATCTCAGCCACGCTGCACGGTTATTATTTTTATAAACTGAGAAAACGACGTAACTACTTATGTTTTAGCATATCCACGTCATCAGCTATGACGTAGATGTCTATTTTTAGCCCAGGTCATTCGTATTTATAGATTTGAAAAAATGAACATTTTAAGTGTTTATTAACGAGTTTTACTGTCCCAAAATTGAGATACTGTTGAAAATCGTCTAAGCTTAGACTAAAGTAGGATACTTTTCGACAGAATTATACACAAACACCCCAAACAGAGTTCAGATATTGTTACATATATTAGATGTCAGAAACCACCTTTAAGATATTGCACTACATGTCCCCCATTTTTAGATGACACGGAAACGCGTTCATATTTCCATCCATGGTTTATTAAAAGAACACATTTAAATAACATTGTTATCATATTACCATATTTCTACTTACTTTGTTTTTCATGGACGCCTTTTATATTCTGTTTTATGCGAATATTTTTGGGCATAGAGCGCCAATCTCCCTTTTGAAAGACACTGAGTTATGCCCGCTTACTATAAACCATGAACAATAACTGAACTCATTTGAAGACGCTGAAACACGATACTAAGATAACTCCATTTGAATACAATAAAAGACGCTACCTTACCTGATGAACGAAAACGTACGTCAGGTAGTTGGACTTAAAGATGGTATCCGGCAGTTTGTCTAATTCATGTAAAAGTTTCTTACACCTGTTCTGGGAAGTTTGAGCATGATCGATGTATAAACTTATTAGTTTAAGTAAACGCTGTTTATTACATAACCACACGTGTAGAAGAGCACAAGTCATGAACTCAGTCGTTTTTATTGTCGATTCTTTCCAAATCTATAATAAGTATGATGTGGATTTCAGCTAAAAATAGACATGACGTCAAAGCTTATTACGCGGCCGGGTATGTGACGTGATCCTAAAAGTAAGTGGTCACGTGGTTTCCTTGTTTAAAAAATGCTTACCGCGCAGGAATTACCTGTTTGCATTGACGAGTGGGAATTTCTGTTTCACTGTTTACACATATCTCGGGCATCATTTAACAGCATTTTGCAGGACCCATCAGATAACAATTACTTCTTTGGTTAAAAAGTTTCTGGTCGAAATTAACGAATACTACCTTTAAGCTGACCTGAAAAAACTCGAATAATTGGCCTTCACCCGGACATAAACATGCTGCACCAATTGTATGGCATTTGTCTAAATGTATGTATCAATTCATGTATGCAACCTACTCTTTTATGAAACACACTGAAGCAGAATAACATATCCACGCCATAGTACATCACTGCTAACTAGGGGGAAACCCCGCCAGCCCAACCCAAGTTCTAAGTTCCTATAATTGCTACGCTATATACGTCGTAAGAAGTGGAAGTGATATTCACTGCGGATTGCTGATGTGAACATACGTAGATGATTTCCGGTATGTAAATCTATTTTCCTGTAGTACAGACGTTTTGAAAGATGTGTTGTCAACAGAACTATATATATATTTGGCTTTTTTACTTAATTCCAGTAGTTTTAAAAGAGTGCCATACTCATACAGGATAAAACGACAACTTGCCAATTTACCGTTCCAATGTATATTCTAATCCTTTTTGGACATTTAACTTTCCATTAGACACTCCAAAGCCATAGCAGCTGTATTGAAGACGTATTACCTTAGTTAACATCTTATATAATCACGTGACATAGTCTTACAATAATGGGGGGTGGGGAAACAGACATTTTACATAAATATTTCTAAAGTGATCCTTTAGTTTAGCAATTAAGACCACATAAAAAGTAAAATAATCAAAACCACAATCATTGACCGGCTACAAAAGTACCAAAAGGTTACAAATCTGCAATTAATCAGAGATTAAATTAAGTAGTATAATATTTATACAGCGCCATCACATATAACAACCCTTCGAATAAATAATATAGTAAAACAAAATAACTGACAAATTCAACTTGATCACTTTAATGGAACTACATGCGATAGAATAAATTGAAGTTGTGTTGTTTATTTCTACGGTGAAAATTATAGTAAAAGATGCTCAGATTTTGTTAAACATTAAAGAGGAAAACAATATAAATGACTCAACTCAACAAAATATAGTATGTTATTAGATCTTTAACCACTAGACTCTGAACAAAACATGGAAACAATAACAACACGTACACATAGATAGACATGTCTCGCTTAAACAGTAATAACACTGTTTAAAGATGTCCAACGTCAGGCAGCATAACATGAATAACATCATCAATCATGAAGAGATCATTGATCATTTTCTAGTAATTTTCACTTTAAATGCCCAGAATACTTGATATATTGGTATTACTATATGCTGATAATACATTCCACATATAGCGGTCAGTTAGATAATATGTGCGCAAAAATGAGATAAAGTATACATGCGTTTTAACACATGTTTCATAGATTGTTAGATATACAACATAGATATCTAAAGTAGAAATTTAAACGTCCAGAGCCCTCTGAAAGACCATTATAGGTTAATTAGCTGTGATATGTAATACAACAATTTTAATATACATTTTTAATCTTCCAGAATTTTATAATAAACTTCTTAGGTGTGATTAAGATCACACAATTTATAAAGGAGCTTTTTAAGTTAGTGAACCTTATTTCGATCAGAAATAAGGACCTTATTTATATAATGGTATAAAGAATAAAAACATGTTAAGAAAACATAAGCAAAGCCAAATAATAAGGACATACACCCCACAAACCCAGACATGAAAACAATAAATCAATAAGCCATTACTATAATATTCATGTTATAATGTTCTCGCCATATACATATAAGTGAAAGGCGAGAGTAAACAAATACATTTTTTGTCATCTATCATCAAGATCAAGGCAGACCAGTCAGTTAATATAACTGAGGATGCCGTAAGTACACGTGGAAAAAATAATAGGCTTTTTAATTTTTAACAGAACTCACATACTATGCTTTATTGCATGCATAAAATGAATCCTAAAATAAATGTAACATGAGCCTGTGGCAAGTTTAAAATCGATAGCTGATTGCCCAATAGCGGTTCGGCTAAAGATATACATAAGGTACACGTAGTTCTATATTAATCAATGGAGATTTGTGGAGACCATACTAATCTGTGTTTACATGTATAGATTTAATAAATAGACAATTACTCAGATACGGGCCGCTCAGATAAGTACCTTAACATTGGTTAGAGTGACACAAATCACAGACAGGTGCGCCAATCCATCTTAGCGCTTATGCACGTCTTTCGACTTTAATTCCAGTAGTGTATTAAAGATTTCATGTGTAATCAATTCAAATTATCCATACAGATATTGCAGATCTAATTATATGTAACTACCATATTCTTATACATATAATTCGCCTGTGATGCTTCATTTAATGTAAAATAATTAGTTATAGCTTTAGTTTGTTTGGAGCTATGTTTATAATAGATAGGTTGATATTAATCCGCATGTTTGTGTCATGTTATTATTTTATACTTAACAAGGCAGACCTGTGTAATAAAGGGCATTATTAAATACAATACGTGTCGTAAAGTGACAATTGACCAAGGTGAGTGCGCACGTGCTTGTCCTCCGTAAAGGTTTATTTTAGCACAAATGGTGTCTATCATAGTTCCTTAACTAGCACTCCATTCACTACTTACGTTAATTACTTTAAACTAGTAACCGAATAGTCCTCAAACCAATAAGAAATAAACAATCATTTTAAAAAATACTTTGCTGCATTTGAGTAAGCATCTGGACAGTCGACTGAAAACAAAAAGAACGGGCAATTTCTAATAAAGTGACGGACTATGCAATTTTAAATCACTTCAAAAAGGTACTTATACATCACAATTAACCTTTTATCTACATCAAATCGCACATTTACTAATTTAAAGACCTAACCTCAATGAAACTGTTAAACGTTCATGCACACTATCTGTTATCCTTAGCACTTTCACCCACACACCGCCTGTATCTCTTAAAAAGTTAGTAGTTCACATCATTGTTTACTGCTACTGTAGCGCCCCCGATCTCAACGAACGAAGACAATATTTATTAACATCATCAACATGAAGCTCTAACGCTTCTAGGAATATCTCTCTGAGATAATTATAAGACATTTTCTTGTTTTCCTTTCTTGTTTTGTAACCTTTTTAGTTAAACATATATTACAATACAAATAATCCTCGTCGGATAACTTGCCCCATTGAATTAATTTCTTAACATTTTCAAGTACCCATTCCCCATCCCTGCATTTATCTTAAATCTACTACTTTCCTTAAGAAAAGTCATGTACAAGTCATAAAATACAATATCACATAAGCTAATGTTCAAAAGCTCTGAACTCCTAAAAACAGCCAATGCTATTGAAAATAGAGAAATAATACGCTGACTTTTGATATTTTCAACCACATATAATCGGTCTTACACATTAAAAACAACAACATTATTATCTATCCGTTCTTTTCTCCTTTTAGGTTTTGCCAAAATCCTCATTGAACCCTCCAAAACATTAACTAATATTTTAGAATTGGTAGGTGATAACATGAATGTATACCTCGTGAAACCATTTTATGGCATAAAAAGCAGCAATAACAGGACTTGATGGGTTAGCAGTCTGAATTGAAGATGCTAAATACATAGCTTTGCGGATAAAGTGTCCCCACACCCCAACCCACTACACAACTCACATTTATGAAAACGCATAAAAGCACTTTTAAATTTCACGTCTGTACTGTGTGCGCGTGACTAGCGAAGCAGGTCCGGGAGTTGGTCCACTTTCTCCACCAAGACATCCGGCAGCCTGCTTATATCGTCTTCATAGATCTGGAAGAATAACTGTTTAAAACAACTAAATATAGCATGTCTACTACAAACATATTCAAATTGTAGGAAAATGTGTACATAGTAATTTTAATTAGAATAACAATCAATGGTAATAATGATGTTCACATTGTAACAAGCCAATACTTCCATTTTTGAAATACTGCATCTAAATGCGATTCCGTATGAAAGTTTTACATAAAGCTAGATACATATTCATATATCGTCTTTTTGCAATACTTCTTTTCTGCGATTCCGCACAAATGCTATTAGCACAATGTGCGTATATCACGTGTAATAATCAAAAATGTATTCTGCGATTCCGATTTAATCTAATAATACAATTATTTTATACAGCATATATAAACTGCAATCTGGTCAGACTTTCCAGTCATATTATTGACATTGGATATTTAACAAAGGGAGACAATCTGTCGAAACTAGTAAGTCTCTTTGACAAGTTTTTTTTCCCTTGACTAAAGTCAACATATACTGGTAACATATTCGGAACTTTAAACTTCAAATCTGTCTCATCAAACATCACCTTTTTGTGTTTACACTTCGTATAAAATTTCATCTCGGTAGGTAAGTCAAAGCAGTCAATAATTTGGATACTTAACACTCCGTTAGGACATAAAAATCCCCAGAACAACACAAATTTCCAGCATGGGCATACTAATACTGCTTTTGTGCCGTCATGTTCCATTTATGACCCTATAAATGATTATTATGGGAGTAACAAATAATCCTAATTGATCATGCCAATTTTCTGCAAACGCATCTATACCTAAACATGTAGGGTTCCAAAACCTTGAATACAATTTTGGCCGCTTTGCATTATAATACGATGCAATCCAGTCAACCTTCTCTCAACCAACAGTTGCATACTATCATACGATATTCCCCAGGCATCGAATCCGACCTAGAAACCCACTCAATTCCTGAAGAAACTGAATTTTCCGTACACAACTGAAATATATAGTAAGCAATATCTTGTAAGTCCCTTTTTCATAGATCCTGTAAGTGCTGCAGATCTAACACCCTAGTTATCTGTATACCATTTAATCATTTAAAGCTCCACACTAAACTAGCATCCGAACACACTATTTTAGTGCATAAATGGGACTGTTTTAATTTTTTGTATTCAACAAAGGCAAGTTTTCATTAAAAAAAGCAACTATTGCATGCTTTCTTCACTCAAGTCATATATGAATCCCAATAACGAGCATTCAAAATATCTGCACTCAAAGATCTGGTCTTAATTTGAGAAATATTCCCAATAACCACTGACATTGAAATCAGTTGGCCAACTGCACTGGCAATGTTTCTAACAGAAACACGTACTTTGTGCTTTACTGAGTCAATCAATTTATTAATTGTAGAATATGCATTACATAATCTACAATCTGGTATAGAAAGAACTACTTCTAAAATATGGAGATTGCAATATAAAAAGCTCCTAATTCTGAACAGGTGAATATCGAGATTACAATATAAAAACTCAAAATTTTGAACAGGTGACCATATTCATTTCGTTGCGTTTGGAATAAAACCAGAGTTCAGGTTATCAGTCATAATTATGAACCCTAATCTCGCTGCACTCTCATAAGAACCCGAACAACCAAGCTCATCATCTAAAAACACTGTGACAGATAAGCCCTCTGAACTCAATTTTCGTTATAATGGTCTGCATAGCTTATGAAACAAATTACAAGCGGTAGATAATCCAAAAGGCAAAACAGGAAATTTATAATATATTAGATTACCGCCCTTGTCAACCCATGAAAATTCCATGTACTCAGTATGAGCCTCATAAATTTCAACCAAATGATAAGCACTTCTCAAATCAAACTTAATCATGAAATCACCTTTCTGAATTAATGTTAGTGCAATTTTACCTTCGTATTTCACAGACTGTTTCTGTAAGTATTTACTTACTTCTCTTCAACCTAATATCAAGCGTTTTTGCCAGAATTTTAAACTGGCACAGTTAATGAGTTCACCACACATGGAGGCTCATTGCTTATTTCAATTAAATGTCTGTCCAATGAATCTTTAATAGCTGCGAAAACAAATTCTGGTTCTGATATAGCCGACTTAATATTTTTACAATGGTTTGTTTCTGGCAAAGAAAACAGTAGGATTTTGTAGCCATTTTCAATAACGTCTAATATTAAAGCATTAGCATCTATATTTCTCCTAAAAATATAAGTCTTTTCAAATCTACCTGTCACGATAATTTGTTTCTATCCCTGTTCGTATTCGAAAAAAATAATGCGTAAAACGCCGAAAATCATATTTATCTTTCATATTGTCAGTGTCATCATTTTCGCATACTGGCTTGCTGACTATTGTTTGCACCTGCACGCACATACGGACAGTTTCGCCGGAAATGGGTAGTTTCTCTTCAAGCAAAACATGGCCATGAAGCTGCGGAACTGCCAAAATTGGAGGCGTTGCTGAAACCGGAAATACCACCGAAACTAGAAAAACACTCCGTTAGGACATAAAAATCTCCGGAACAACACAGATTTCCAGCATGGGCATACTAATACTGCTTTTGTGCCGTCATGTTCCATTTATGACCCTATAAATGATTATTATGGGAGTAACAAATAATCCTAATTGATCATGCCAATTTTCTGCAAACGCATCTATACCTAAACATGTTGGGTTCCAAAACCTTGAATACAATTTTGGCAGCTTTGCATTATAATACGATGCAAACTCGTCGACCTTCTTTCAACCAACAGTTGCATACTATCATACGATATTCCCCAGGCATCGAATCCGACCTAGAAACCCACTCAATTCCTGAAGAATCCGAATTTTCCGCACACAACTGAAATATATAGTAAGCAATATCTTGTAAGTCCCTTTTTCATAGATCCTGCAAGTGCTGTAGATCTAACAACCTAGTTATCTGTATAGCCTTTTAATCATTTAAAGCTCCACACTAAACTAGCATCCGAACGCACTATTTTAGTGCATAAATGGGACTGTTTCAATTTTTTGTATTCAACAAAGGCAAGTTTTCATAAAAAAAAGCATCTGTTGCATGCTTTCTTCACTCAAGGTCATATATGAATCCCAATAACGAGCATTCAAAATATCTGCACTCAAAGATCTGGCCTTTATTTGAGAAATATTCCCAATAACCACTGACATTGAAATCAGTTGGCCAACTGCACTGGCAATGTTTCTAACAGAAACACGTACTTTGTGCTTTACTGAGTCAATCAATTTATTAATTGTAGAATATGCATTACATAATCTACAATCTGGTATAGAAAGAACTACTTCTAAAATATGGAGATTGCAATATAAAAAGCTCCTAATTCTGAACAGGTGAATATCGAGATTACAATATAAAAACTCAAAATTTTGAACAGGTGACCATATTCATTTCGTTGCGTTTGGAATAAAACCAGAGTTCAGGTTATCAGTCATAATTATGAACCCTAATCTCGCTGCACTCTCATAAGAACCCGAACAACCAAGCTCATCATCTAAAAACACTGTGACAGATAAGCCCTCTGAACTCAATTTTCGTTATAATGGTCTGCATAGCTTATGAAACAAATTACAAGCGGTAGATAATCCAAAAGGCAAAACAGGAAATTTATAATATATTAGATTACCGCCCTTGTCAACCCATGAAAATTCCATGTACTCAGTATGAGCCTCATAAATTTCAACCAAATGATAAGCACTTCTCAAATCAAACTTAATCATGAAATCACCTTTCTGAATTAATGTTAGTGCAATTTTACCTTCGTATTTCACAGACTGTTTCTGTAAGTATTTACTTACTTCTCTTCAACCTAATATCAAGCGTTTTTGCCAGAATTTTAAACTGGCACAGTTAATGAGTTCACCACACATGGAGGCTCATTGCTTATTTCAATTAAATGTCTGTCCAATAAATCTTTAATAGCTGCGAATACAAATTCTGGTTCTGATATAGCCGACTTAATATTTTTACAATGGTTTGTTTCTGGCAAAGAAAACAGTGGGATTTTGTAGCCATTTTCAATAACGTCTAATATTAAAGCATTAGCATCTATATTTCTCCTAAAAATATAAGTCTTTTCAAATCTACCTGTCACGATAATTTGTTTCTATCCCTGTTCGTATTCGAAAAAAATAATGCGTAAAACGCCGAAAATCATATTTATCTTTCATATTGTCAGTGTCATCATTTTCGCATACTGGCTTGCTGACTATTGTTTGCACCTGCACGCACATACGGACAGTTTCGTCGGAAATGAGTAGTTTCTCTACAAGCAAAACATGGCCATGAAGCTGCGGAACTGCCAAAACTGGAGGCGTTGCTGAAACCGGAAATACCACCGAAACTAGAAAAGACGTCGTTGCCGAAACCTGAAGAGGCACTGAAACCGTTGCTCTAGGGCCAGTATGGAGAGTGTCTGGAAGGAAAAAGACGTCTTCTCTCTGGAACTCGAAAAGGCTGATGGCCAAAATAACAACTGCTCGTTATACCGAAAGAACCCTTGCCTCGCGTTGCCGAACGATTCGTTTTTGAGAGCTCTGCCCTCTCCCCGAGTTATCTTGTTTTTATCATCGCTATCTCTAGCCCCGGGTTTTATTTCATATTGCCTCACCGTTTCCAATCCACCAGCTGAACTATCGGCAATTCTTATCAGTATGTTCCTATTATCTTATTTACCGGCCAGGTCTTCTATTTATTCACTGCAATATTCAAATTTGCAACTGCCTAACGGCCATGCAGCTTGTTTTAACACATCCAAAATCTCGCTACTAAACTGAAATTGTACTTTATTGCCCTCGAATCTCTATTTGATATCCTGTTCCGTTTGCAGTTTCTTCACTTGACTAAAAAGTAATATTACTACTGTTCACCTTACTTTTCATGTAACTTAATTCAGCCAATCTAGTACTTAACTGCGATTGAATTGGATTTACATTCTCCACCGCATTTACCTCATCCATTATTATAGAACGAGAAATAAAATCCGAGTCCGCCCACAAGAAATTCAACACGCCAAATGCAAAATTATCTATATTCGTCTCGTCAGAATGTCCAAACCTGAATGACAAGTTTTATACAAAACGAAATCCTCGTGCATATCTTACAACGCCACCTAGCGTTCATTACATTCAACTAAGAAAAATCAATATTTTTCTTATTCGATTTCATTCAACCGAAGAAAAGTACAAAATCATCGTGTTGAATGTGATTACAAGCTTGAATATGTAATATCTAGAGAATTGTTTAACACAATCAGCTAATGTTCCATTAGGTTACTCTCAGACTAAGACAGCTTAAGTTTTAACATTACTCATTTACAAATGTACGTACCATACCAGGGGAACTTTAATGAGCACAAAATGTGGAAACAGAAAATGTAAATGTCATGGCTCGTCAATTCTTTACTACCGACGTAAGTTGTATATTACTGCTTCTCATGTTTGCCACGTAAGTTCCTTGTATAGTACCCTATTTATTTTTAGCCAAATATTACGTCTGACTTGTAAAACATGAACATAATTGAAGCTACGATGGCTAGATTGTTTAAAATAAAATATAAAAAAACAAAACAAAAACATTAAAAGAAAAAGAAAATACGTATTTATTTTCAAATACATTGTTATTATTTGTTTTGCATTAAACACATAACTAAAGTCTGCACAGCGCAAACGTGATTCAGTTTACCGCAGCCCGACGTCGAAACAACATCGGGAAAGACATTTCTGTCTGATTTCATAAGCGACGCTCAACCGTACGTGTATACTGCCAACTATATGTTTATTTTTGCAGACCCCAGCAATCAAATGAATGATTGCCAGTCTTTTAACAATATTTCACCGTTTTCATTACATATTAGAAAGAGTAGCGCTGAAATTGAATTGATTGGAACATAAATGGTAATGATGTAATGTGCTTTCGTTTACAGGTTCAGTTTATGAACATGATGTTTACCTGCACTATGACTCCTTTGATACTACTTTTGCTGGCAATTCTCCTTCCTACTGGTCAAGGTAAGCATACATCGGATACATTGCGTACTCTATGCGCTAAAGAAGTATGGGACATCACCAACTATAAGGAGATTGTTACATAATATCATAGACATATTGACAACAAGATTCGCACATTACATGCAATAAGGTATTGTATCGTTATCGGATCAGAACCTCTTTATGACCAAAGTAGAAACTTAAGTGATTTACCTGCATGCCCTTTAAGATAATGTCCTGAGAAAACAACACCTCACATGAACACAACTTTTCCTAAATATTCCATTTTCCGTATCCGATGACAAGGTGACCTGTTTAAAAAGAACCTGTCCATTAGGCTAAGAAACATTGGTGTATTTTGTAAGAAGTCCCTACACTTTTGTATTTTTCAGTTAGTGTCTGTTCGCTGCGGTATTAACATGTATTAAAAATGTCACCGACTTTATTGCCTTATTATCCTATTTGAAAAGAAAAATAGTTACCCTAACCATCTAACTAAGCATGTGATGTTCTTTCAAACGTGAAGTAGACGCCCTTTTCAAATAAGTAGGCTGGCCTTTATGGACGCTTGCTGTTGTTTATTCGATTTTACTAATCCAATGTTACATATTGGACACTGAATTTACTTCTTCATTTTGCACTAGCATTGTACACGTGGATGTTATACAGTTTCATTACAAGTGTATATAATAAGCAGTTATTAATGTACAATGCATTTCTTCAATGTCATTTGAAATGACTTCATTGTATTTATGGAATTGCTTGACAATGGAGAGACATGACGTTTCTTAAATGATTTTAAACAAGATAAACCTTCACTTTTAAAGTAAGCGATAATTAAACAAAATATAATACACAGAAAAAAGTGGCAAATATGTCCTTCCTATGCTTTTTTTGAATGACAACTGTATTTTTCTTCTGTATAAAAATTACACCGTTCAAACTAGGGCATTTTTCAATATACAAACTTGATGACTCTTTTTGAGTCATGTTTACATGAATACATTCGTCTCGTATTGACGCAGCATTTATAGACTTACTTTAAGGGTGAGTGTGTGAATGTGTATTAAAAATAAAGCGAATTTGCTAACAATATGCTGCTAATGTGAAAGCGTATATTTTTTCTAAACGATGTATACTTTTTTAAAGAAAGCTACAGATACAAATTAAAACAACGTGCTTGCATGTACGTCTTATTAGATAAACCATTACATAAAGAAACTGAATCGACATTAACAAATATAATCTGGCTAAAATGGCCAAAAGCTCCTTAAAACAGCACAAGGTCATCGTATAAAGTCGCATGTTTTTACTTGTCTCGTGTCATTGTAAAACAACACAGCGAAAACACAAACCGACTATGGCCCTGCAGTTGTTTCCGATTAACAATTTATCATAAAGGTTTTTAAAACCTTAAAATAGGGGATAGTTTGTAGAGGATGGGACAGTGCAATGTTGGCGGTAGAATGGCGGTCTCTCATTGTATTTATCGTACAGACTGAGTTAAAAGAAAACAACGTAAACATGCTTTCTTCTGCGTAAATTAACACTATTTTCATGCTTCGCGAAATTTTCATTCAAAACATCAGGATAAGAACATAATGATTAACATAATTATTTCATCACGTGCTTTTTATTCAACACTTTTCCACATTTACCTATTGGAATCAATAATGAAAATGTACATACCGTAATGAAATATAGTATATGCATGTTTTAATTTCAGCATTAGTCATTGTAGGATGTCCCATCTTTCGGTACATGTCAAATGGAACTTGTTATAAATGCCCTAATAATTGTGCAGTATGTGTCTCTGACACCAACTGTTCATTGTGTCAAAACGGGTTCTATGTCCCTGTTTGTGAGAACAGGTGTGCGGAAGGGTGTACAGGGACATGCCACAAGTTTTTTGGACACTGTACCTACGGTTGCATGGATGGGATGTACCCAGGAGAAGACAATACTTGTCAATTGTGTCCACTACATTGCTCGATATGCGAATCCCAGTCGAAATGCGCTCTATGTGAAGATGGACACTTCGGTGAAGGCTGTCAAGAAAGATGTTCTGAACATTGTACTATATGCAATAAAACTACAGGACAGTGCTTACAGTGCAAAGACTCGTATTTTAGCCTAAATGGACTGTGTTAGAGTTGTCCATATGGGTGTAAATTTTGCAACACTACCGACAATTGTCAATCTTGTGAGGACGGATTAAACGGTCCAGTCGATGGTCAATGTCTATATAAGTGTCCAAGTAATGGTGTAATAACATACAACGTTCCGTACGACGACGGTCGGTGTGGAATCTGGCAGGACACGGATACCAACATTTGTCATCTACAATCGGAGAGTCACAGTTGCACATCAAGCGGTAACTGCATTCAGGACACTCGCTGCCCTTCCTCTGTTCGGTGTATGGACAAACAGTACGGACAGACATCATGTGCAACGATCATGCAGTATGAGTGCAAACACAAATGTAAACATTTACTAAGCATTTATGGATGTGAGACACTAGACATTTCGAGCTCCATGATTTACTCTAAATTATCACACAATGTATTCTTGTCGCCGCTCAATTATACCAGGAAGTAACTTTCTGTATTAACACTGGCTGGCAATCTATTGGTAAAATTAGGTTTGAATTGCCTTGTGTAGTGTTTCATTACATTTGATTACATGTCTAACCGCTGCAATCCTATATACAATAAAGCAAAAGTCATATATTGATGATACATAAACAATGTCATGTTGTTTTAGTCTCTGGCAATGGACACGATTGCACAACAATGAAATATGGAATCGCAATTGCTGTAATCGCCAGTTTTGTCAGCCTAATTGTCATCATCATATTAAGGTAAGTATGTTATGTATGCATCATCTGAGATGTGCTTGTATACAATACAATTGTAATCAGGCCGGAACATGTTGTTGTTGTTGTTGTTGCTTTTAATCAGTTACTTCATAGCAACAATTACAACACAACATAGAATAAAGACACACCCGATCATTAGTTTAAGTCGAAGGTTGTGCAGAACGCATATACAATTTCTGTAATTTATAGAAAGTCGGCCTTGGTGATTGTTTGCCAGTTGTTAAGTTATTTTATAAAACTATTTTGGTTGAACGCATAAACATAAACAGATAAGGTCTCAAACAATCAGTGGAAATGTTAATACTTAATCTATCTGCAAAACTACACACTTTCGCACGAACTGGGCTTTTTGATTGGCACTTAAACATAATAATCGATCAAAATAAACTTAAATGTTCTGTACACAATAATCTGACGTTTCTTCTTATGGTTTGTTTTCCTTAAAGGTTGTACCGTAAAAGACGTTTTCATCAACAGAAAGCGGAAAGGCGGGATGAAATGATACTATCTTCAGACCTAGTTCATGAATTTTCAGCGCACGTGGGAGACACAAACCTCGGCCATTCATGTGCAGCAACAAGTACCAAAGACAGAGGATATCACGGGAGCAAAGCAACTTTACCTGAGACTTGTCGCCTCCTTAAAACTAAGGGTGGAAGACGACGACGGTCTATCAGTTAGTTATCCTTTGATGAATGGTTTGTCAGAAATCCAAACTGCGACTAATGTAAAACGAAGTAGATCATGCAACCAGATCGCATTAAGGCACAAAGAAGAGTATGTTTATTTATAGCATACTGTCTAATCTATCTAGACTGTAGGGAGAGCTATATTGTACAATGGGATCTAATAATATAACTTGACCAATACGCAGTTAACTGTAAAAAAGTACGTAGGTTTTGTTATTGGGTATAGTACCCAAACCATAAAATTCACACAGATATGTTCCCATCGAAACTTCTCAAATTGCTAGCTTAGTTTCAGTTTTAACAGGTGGTTGTCTGTAAAATGTGTTTGCTTAGATAAAAAAGGGAATTATGCTTTAAAGAAAAAAAGAAAACAAAGTTACACATTTCTCACATTATCATGATCCAAATAAAACAATTGCACATATTAAAACAACTGTATATATGTATGAGTCTATTTTATGTGTGTGTCTCAATGACCTCTTGACTAGGATGTGGTGGAACTCATATATACACATATATCATATATCATTATTCTAGGGTGTACTATACATTTTAGTTACGCCTAGCGTTCCCTTTTCATCGACAATTGCACATTAATGTTTGTAAAGAACTTATATTACTAAGATTTAAATGATCATGTCCTACAATTTAAATGATTCAATTGTCTTGAAATACTGTACAGCTTGAAGTTGGCCTTTTGACAGTTATTTGTAATATAAACATGACAGTCCCTAGTAACAATCATATATTAAAGCAACTAGGTCATAGATGGTGAAATTCACAGTTTTGCCAATATTTGTTAAAATGTGCAAAACACAGTGAATCATTAATTTAAATATAACATCAGACCACTTGATTATATCCGAACATTTTGCTTTTCAAGATCTGGCCCCATTGCAGAATATTGTGTCAGTTGAGATGTTGCTTTTGACTGTTTACTCCTGTAATATCTCTATCACCTCATTGATAAAAAGCAAAACCTTAACCGTGCCAGATTAATTGAGTATACGGATGGAGAGGTTCAGTGCGTCTTGAACATACATTTACTTAACCTCTGACATGGATGCTTAAGAGTATATAAATATATGTACATATGTGCTTATAATTTATTTTAAGATTTTAACTAGAACTTATAATGCTGTTGAAATGGTCTTAAAGGGATGCTTATTGTTCGTAATTGTCAATGTTATATAATACAAATCATCTTCCCAGGGTTTATTTTAGTTACCGTATGTAATTGTGTATTGTTGATAGTGCGCACTCATGCATAGCTTATTCTTGTTTCAAGTGCATATTAGTTGCGTATGTGCATGTTAAGGGCACAATTATATTAAGTGCTATGTATAATAAAAATCAGTGTCAAGCCACCCTTAGCCAGTTTTTTTTTTTTAATTTTTAGCTTGTGTTTGATTTACATGATAAAAAACGCGATACTCGTATTGTAAAGAATCTCATATAATTTTGACATTGCACTTTTGAGTTTGCAGTTGTATTTGCATTTTTAATCAAAAGATCTCTGCATAATTCAGAGTACATGATGTCATGATAATATGTTTAACGAGGGGCTAATCGAGACATTTAATATTATGGTTGTAAATGTATTTTTATCGCGGCATTTTTATGGAATTTTTACCATGGCCACTACCACAATATTTGTCAGATCACTTTCTTTTGCAAAGTTAAGCACGTTACGTCATATGATCAAAGTAAAATTTTAAAGCTAATACTTGCCTCAGGCTGTTTGTTAGAGTATGTTTTAAATAAATTGAAAGTGTTGCCAAATGTGCACACATTGATGACCTTGACGCTTTTTATATGATATATACAATGATAAATCTGTCTATATAATAAACAATGATAAATTCACCTATATGATGTACATTGATAAATTCACCTATATGATAAAATCATATTAATGGTTGTCACGCTGACCAGCTTCTATCTGGACGATTGTCTGGGGTGTTCCTCACCTACAATTGAAGGACATTGCTATAATGACCTATATAATGCTGTGATGTATTTAAAAAAGAGACTGCTTGGAGTGAAGGACTTTATGTGAGAAGGTCTTCCAGCTGACTTGCTGTGTGCTGGTGGTTCTACCTGGATATGTGTCTGGGGACTTCTTCTACCAAAAAGTGTAGAAATTCTTCCCTTGATTATTACTAATTAGATTATAATAATAATAATTTAATATTAATTAATGTTACTTAGCACGGACAATGTATTCTTGCATACATGTCAATGTCAGGTTATTATGACATAATATTGCGGTCACGATTCGAAATTTTTACGATTTTATGGTTTGAATATCGTCAGAGCGTGATTTATATTCATTGTTGTGACAAAGCTTGAAAACGGTTTGATGTGGTACGTTTGTTTTAACTGAAATATTGTTAATGTTTTGTAGAAATTAAAGGCTTTATCTAGACATTATTGATTTGAACATTTCTTTTCAGTCAGCCCTACTCTTAACAAAAATTTGAATAAATAGTTCAATTGAATCTTGATAGCGGTTTTGCTGTATAATTAGATCACCAAGCGCGAAAATGTATGAGTCACATTACACAATCAGTAAGTTCTACCACACTATCTCTCCTACTTTGACACTCTCACACTTCTACCGTCTCCCACCTTCTCACTACTACTTTGATATACTCCAACTCTTACTCCTACTTTTACATGATCCCACCCCTATACTCTTCTACCCCCCTCACTCTTACTTTGAGACACTCCAACTCTCAAGTATACTTAAACACGCTCCCACTCATAACCGCTCCCACCCTCTCACTCCTAAATTGATACTTACCCACTCCTACCAGATCCCACCCTGTCAGTCCTACTTTGGTACACTCCCACTATTACCCTCTTCCAACTCTCACACCTGCTCTGATTCACTCCCACTCTCACTTGATACTCTCCCACTCTCACTCCTTATTTGATACACTCCCACTCCTACCAGTCCCACCCTCTCACTTCTGCTTTGATACACTCCAACTCTCACTCCTACTTTCATACTCCCCGACTCTCACTCCTACTTTCATACTCACCCACTCCTACCAGATCCCACCCTCTCACTCCTACTTTGGTACACTCCAACTCCTACCCTCTCCCACCCTCTCGATCCTGCTTTGATACACTCTAACTCTCACTCCTACTTTGATGCTCTCCAACTCTCACTCCTACGATGATACCCACCCACACTCACTTGATACTCTTCCACACTTACTCCTACTTTGAAACACTCCCACTCATACCAAATCCCACACTCTCCTACTTTGAAACATTCCCACTCCTACTAGCTCCCCCCTCTCCTACTTTGAACCAACCCCACTCCTACCCGCTCCCACCATCTCACTCCTTCGTTGATATACTCTAACTCTCACTCCTACTTTGGCATGATCCCACTCCTACACTCTCCCAGCCCCTCACTCTTACTTTGATACGAAACTTAAACTCTCACTCCTACTTTGACACGCTCCCAACCTTTTACTTCTACTTTGACATGCTTCTTCTCCTTCACTCTCCCACCCCCTCACTCTAACTTTGAGACACTAAAACTCTCACTTCTACTTTGACACGTCCCAAACCTTTCACTAATACTTTGACATGCTCCTACTCCTACACTGTCCAATCCCTTTACAATAAATCCTACTTAGATACACTCAACCTATAACTCCTACTTTTACACACGCCCACTCCTACCCACTTCAACCTCCTCACTCCTACTTTGATACTATCCAACTCCTACACTCTCCTAACACATCACTCTTACCTTGACACGCCCCCGCCCTCTCACTTCTACGTTGATACACCATCTCTCCTACTTTAACACGCTATCAATCCTACACTTTCCAATCTATTCACTCCTTCTTGATACTTCCCCACTCCTACCCGCTCCGACCCTCTCGCTTCACCACGTTACGCTTCCACTATCTCACTCCTACTATGACACTGTTACACTGTCCTGCACTCACGCGCCTCTTATCTACTTCGACACGCTCCCACAATGCACTTTTCACACCTTTCCTCCAATCAATTATACATTGTCATTTTTCCATCCTCTCACTCCTAGTTTGACACTTTCCCACCCTCTCACTCCTAGATTGGGAAGCACTCGCACGCCTCTTGACACACGCCCCTTCTTTGACACACTCCCACATTCTCAATTGTACTTTGACAATTTACCAAACTCTTACTCCTACCTTGACACCGTCCCACAATCACAGCTCACTACCAAACTCTGACTTTAACACCTATTCACTATCCTTCCCAACTCACACCTTCTTACACTCACGTTCTCTCCTACCTTCTCTCACACCCACCTTCTTCTTTCCTCACAACGGACTGCATCCACAATTTGTGCTGGAGGGACATGAACCCACGACCAGTCAGATGCGTTAACCCCTGAGCCATGGAGGTGATACGTCAACGATATATTTGGAACTAATTTTAATCCTTATTAAAACACATTAAATTCCTTATTGACATATGTATATTGATTCAGTTCTAATCAATGGAATAAATGGCTTTTGCTTACAGGCATTGTTAAAATTGTAACGAAATGATATATAGTTTTTCTCAAAAGTGCAAAATTTAGTCTTAAATAGAGGGCGTTAATGGTGGTGTCCGACAGTTTAGACAAAATATATTTCTTAAATAACCAAATAAGGCATTGTTACCTGAAAATGTCCTGCCAAATACTGTTCATTAATGTACTAGAGCTGTGTGAACAGTGACGTATAAATCCCCACGCCCCTTCTAAGATCTTGTGCTAGATCAGTCCCTGCTTACCAAACATTTGCCCAAATTAAAGTAATATCGTTTCTCTTAGTGGATGTATTTAAAACTTGCTAAAACAATATAATGATATATTTAAACCATCATACTGCGAAAATTGCGATATCAGTCAGTCAAACGAAACTGCGATATATCAAAGGTCGTATCCGACAGTTTGGACCAAATATTTTCATTAAACATAATTTACTATTGTTACCTGAACTGATTTAGCAAAATGGTGTTTATTAATGTCATTCACCTGTCTGAAAAGCGTACCATAATGCAACAATCATTAATAAAACATGTATTTCCTATCTGAGCCACTCTGCACAGTTAACTTCTTTTAAACTGAACCCCCACCCCCAGAAATCCCAATTTTTTTTTATTTATAGATTTGAAAAGATATACATTTTAAGTGTTAACGAGTTTTACTGCCCCAAAATTGAGATACTTTTGAAAATCATCAACGCTTATAGACCTGAAAAGTGTAGTGTAATAGATGATGGAAGCCAAAGTTTTAATTGTCTAACAACTTTTATTTTGATAAAAGCACGATGTACGGACTCGGGGCTTAGACCGCTCCTATTGCGAGGCACGCACATACATAAACATACATCTCGTTAATATACCCGCGGTTGCTACGATAATAATAAACAAGTCTAGTTCTTATGTAAGTGTAATATAATTGGGCTAGACAAATAATTACGTTCAAATCTATACTTTTGTATTGTTGTGTAATATAGTCTGTCCCACGAATGGTTTAAAATCTGTCCCTTATATTACTGATTATGTCATAAAAGAATGGACATTTTAATATTTATTAACAACCTATACTGTCCCGAAATTTAGATACTGTTGAAAATCGTCAAAGCTTAGACTAAAGTATGATATTTTTCTACAGAATTATGCACAAGTACCCCAAACAGAGGTCAGATATTGTTATATATTTTATATGCAGGCAAACTGTCGGATACCACCTTTAAGATATTACACTATATATCCTACCTGGGGTAGATGACTGTACGGAACAGGTAGAGAATAGAGCGCCAATCTCTGAGTCATGCTCGCTTTACATAAATATCTGAACTCATTTAAAGGCGATAAAGAAACACGATACCTTATCTGACGAACGACAACTCCGGACATCCGTTGGGTAGTTAGACTTAAAGGTGGTATCCAACATTTTGTTTATATCTCATTCATGTAAAAGTTTATGACCCCTGTCCTGGGAAATTTAATCATGATCAATGCATAAACTTATACTTTAGTATAAGTAAAGTCTGTTTATAACATTAACACAAGTGTAGAAGAGCACAAGTCATGAATTCAGTTGTTTTAATTGTCCACTCTTTCCAAATCTATAAATAAGCATGATGGGGATTTCAGCTAAAAATAGACATGCCGTCAGAGCTTATTACTCGGGCGAGTATGTAAAGTGATCCTGAAAGTAAGTGGTCACGTAGTTTCCTTGTTTAAAAATTGCTAACCGCGCAGCGTGGCTCAGATAGGAAGTACCTGTTTGCAATGACTAGTGGGGATTTATGCTTCACTGTTTACACATATCTTGGGCATCATTTAACAGCATTTTGCAGGACCCTTTCAGGTAACAATTACTTCTTTGGTTAAAAAGTTTCTGGCCCAAACTATCGGATACCACTTTTAAGCTGACCTGAAAATAATCGAATAAAAGGCCTTCACAAGGACATAAACATGCTGCGCCAATTGTATGGCATTCTGTCTAAATGTATGTATCAATTCATGTATTGAATAACATATCCAAGCACTGCTAAGGTGTGGGACCAAACCCCACCCCACCCCAGCCTAACCCACGTGGTTCGAAGTTGCCAAGGTTGCTACGCAATATACGTCGTAAGAAGTGGAAGGGATATTCACTGCGGATTTTGCTGATGTGAACATATGTAGATGATTTCCGGTATGTGACTTAATCTATTTTCCTGTAGTACAGTCGTTTTAAAAGATGTGTTGTCAACAGAACTGAATATATACGTGTCTATTTTACTTCAGTCCAGTTTTCTAATAGAGTGTCGTACTCATACAGGATATAACGGCAACTTGCCAATTTTCCGTTCCAATTTATATTTTAATTTTTGTTGGACATTTAACTTTCCATTAGACACTCCAAACTCATAGTAGATGTATTGAAGACGTATTACCTCAGTTAACAACTTATACAATCACGTGACGAAGTCTTAAATGAATTAAGAAACAAGAAAAGTTGTTTCAACAAACAAATACATTCGTTCGTCATTGATCATCAAGATCAAGGCAGACGAGTGAGTAAACATAACTGAGGACACCGTAAGTGCACGTGGAAGAAATCATGGGCTTATTTTTTATTTAACAGAATTCACATATTATGGTTTATTGCATACATAAAATGTGTATCCTAAAATAAACATAAAACACATAAGCCTGTGCCAAGTTTAAATTAGAGCGTATCGACGAATAAAGTATACCTAGTTTTATATATTAATCATTGGAGATTTGCGAGTTACATACTTATCTGTGTTACTATATAGATTCAATGAATGGACAATGACTCAGATACGGGCGCTCAGATACTTACCTTGACATTGGTTGGAGTGTCAAAGATCTGACAGTTGCGCTACGCCATTCAAGCGCTTATGCTTCTGCACGTCTATCGACTTTAATTCCAGTAGTGTTAGAGATTTCATGTGTGGTCAATTCAAATTATCCATTCTGATCTTGCAGATCTAATTAAATGTAAGTACTATATTGCTGCGACTACATGTAAGTACTATCTTGTTATAAAATGTAATTTCGCCTGAATGCTTCATTTCATGTAACGTAATTATTCATAATTTTAATTTTTGCGAGCTATGTTTGTAATAGATGGATTGATATTAATCCACATGTTTGTGTCTTGTTATTATTTCATACTTAACAAGGCTCATCTGTGTAGTAAAGGGCATTATTAAACACAATACGTGTCGTAAAGTTACAATTGACCTAGGTGAGTGTGCACGTGCTTGTCTTCAGTAAAGGTTCATGTTAGCACGAATGGTGTCTATCATAGTTCCTTAAGTAGCACTTTATTCACGACTCATGTTTAATACTTAAACCTAGCAACCGAATATTCCTCAAAGCAATAAGAAATAACCTAACTCTTTATAAAATACTTTGCTGTAATAGAGTAAGCATCTGGACAGTCGATTGACAACAAAATGAACGGGCGATTTCTAATAAAATGACGGACTATGCATGTTCAAATAATTTAAATAGTTTCTAAACAAAATGTACTTATTCATCCCAATAAACTGTTTACCTACAGCAAATCGCATATTTTCCAATTTTAAAGACCTAACCTTATTGAAACTATCAAACTTTCATTCTCACTTTCTGTTATAAGAACATCGTTAGCACTTTTATTCACCTGCCTCATGTGTCTCTTAAATAGTCTGTCGTTCACACCATTGTTTACTGCTACTGTAGCGCCTCCCGATCTCAACAAACGAAGACAATATTTCTTAACATCATCAACATGAGGCTCTTACGCTGAAAGGAATATCTCTCTGAGATTATTGTAAGACATTCTCTTGTTTTCCGTTCTTGTTTTGCAACCGTTTTAGTTAAACATATATTACAAAACAAATAATCCTCGTCAGATAACTTGCCCAATTGAATTAATTTCTTAACCTTTTCAACTGGACATAATTTCTTAACTGTTTTGCCGAAATGTGACCATACACCATACCTGTTTTATCTGTATTACTACTTGCATTAAAACTTGTTATGTACGAGTCATTAAATACAACGTCACATATTCCATTGTTCAAAAGCTCTGAACTGCTAAAAAACCCAGCCAGTGCTACTAAAAAGACACAAATAATTTGCTGTTATTTTCAGCCACATATAATCGGCCATACACTCAATTCAAAAGATTAATATCTATCGGTTCCTTCCTCTTTTTAGGTTTTGCCAACATCCTCTTTGGTGCCTCCAAAATATTTACTACTATTTTAGAATAAGAAGGTGATAACAAGACCGTATGTCTCGTGAAACCATTTTATGGCATAAAAAGGAGAAATAACAGGATAAGATGAGTTAACAGTCTGAATTAAAGATGCTAAATAAATAGCTACTGTCAGAGTCTTTACGGGTAAAGTGTCCACACGCCCGAACCCACTACATTCCACATCAATCAAATAATACAATCCTGCACAATTATATTTTCTATACAACATATATAAACTGCAATCTGGTCAGACTATCCAGTCATATTATTGACATTTGGTATTAAACAAAGGGAGACAACCTCCCAAAATTAGTAAGTTTACTAAAATCAACATATACTGCTAACATATTCGGAACTTCAAATATGTATTATCAAACATCCCCTTTTCGTGTTTACACTTCGTATAAAATTTCCTCTCGGTAGGTAAGTCAAACCAGTCAACAACTTGGTTAATGAACACTCCGTTAGGACATTAAAAACCAGAACAACGCAGATTTCCAGCATTGGCATAAAACCGCTTTTGCGCTGTCAAGCTCCATTTATGACCCTATGAATAATTGCTTTGGGAGTAACAAATAATCCTAATTGATCTCCCCAATTTTCTGCAAACGCATCTATACCAACACATGTTTGGTTCCAAAACCTTGAATAACCTTTTTGGCAGCTTTACATTATAATACGATGCAAACCAGTCGATCTCAAGTTCTCTCAAGCAACATTTGCATACTATCATACGATATTTCCCAGTCATCGAATCTGACCTAGAAATCCACTCACTTTCTTAAGAAACTGAATTTTCCATACACAACTAAAATATGTGGTACGCAATATATTGTAAATCCATTTTTCATAGATCCTGTAAGCGCGGTAGATCTAACACCCTGGTTATCTGTATATCATTTCAACCTTTGATGCTTCACACTGAACTAGCATCCGAATACACTATTTTAGTGCATAAATGGGACTGTTTAAAAGAATATTCAGCAAAGGTAAGTTGTCATTCCAAAAAAGCAACTGCTGCATGCTTTCTTCACTCAGGGTAATATATGAATCCCAATAACAAACATTTAAAATATCTGCACTCAAATATCTGGCCATTATTTGAGAAATATTTCGAATAACCACCGACATTAAAATCAGTTGGCCAACTGCACTGTCCACTTTTTTAATAGAAACACGTAATTCGTTTTTTACTGAGTCAATCTTCTTATTAACTGTAGAATTAATTCCTTTATCCATTTTTTTTATTGTTTATTAATTGTCATAAAAGTTTAGTCTCTTTAAATAAGCTAGCAAAGCTGCGTATTATCCTATTTACATGACTGGAATGATATGTGGAAGAATTAAAGTTGTACATCTATAAACTGCTTGTTATAACACAAAAATATCAACACAAGCGGTTTAGTTGTTAAACAAATAATTAAATAATTAAGACACATGCTGCACTTGTTAATATATGTATAAGGTACTACTGTATGATGTACCTAGTTTTTATCCATTGTGTTCAGTTTAAACTTGGAAGTCAACTTCCAAGGCAGACTGAATTCACCCCCGTACACTCCCACCCCACCCTCAAAACATCCCGCCCACACTCCACACTCCTGATTGATCTATTTACGAAATAACTGTAAGAATAAAGAATGGAATTGTTGCATTACAAAACTAAATTAGTAGTGGGAAGTAATTTGTCCGCCTTGTAAAATGTCCACGGGTTCATCCTGTGCCTAAATGAGACAGATAGGATTAAGCACATTGTGATGGTTTGGGTACGGGGGGGGGGGGGGGGGGGTAAGGGGTATTTTGTACATCCCTAGCCCCCATCCCCTGGGTTTACATGGTAATAATATAACCTAAACTGAACAACATCCAATGAATATATTCTTCCCTTGATCATTACTAATTAGGTCATAAATGTAATTTAGTAGTAATTAATGTAATTTAGCAAGGACAATGTAGACTGTATTCTTGAATACAGGTCAATGTCAGGTTATTCTGACATAATATTGCTATCATGGTTCGAACATTTTTTGATTTTATAGTTCGAATATAGTCAAAGAGTGATCCATATTCATTGTTGTGACAAAGCTTGAAATCGTTTTGATGTTATACGTTTGTTTTAACTGATATATTGTAAATGTTTTGTAGAAATAAAAGACGCTGTAAAGGCATTATTGGATTGTACAATTATTTTCAATCAGCCCAACTCCTAACAAAAATTTAAAGTAATAGCTAAATTGAATCTTGATCGCGGTTTTGCTGTATAATCAGGTCGCCATGCGTAAGAATTCATGAGGCACATTACACAATCAGACTGTGTCTCCTACTTTGACACTCTAACAATCCTCCCACTCCTACCGTCTCCAGCCCTTTCACTCCTACTCTGATACTCATCCACTCCTACCAGATCCCACCCCTCACTGCTACTTTGTTACCCACTCCTCCCAGATCTCACACTCTAACTCCTACTTAGAAACTCACCCACTCCTACCAGATCCCACCCTCTAACTCCTACTTTGATACTCACCCACTCCTACCCAATCCCTCCCTCTCACTCCTACTTTGGTACACTCCCACTCTTACCCTCTCCCACCCTCTTGCTCCTGCTTTGATACACTCCAACTCTACGCCTACTTTGACATGATCCCACTCCTACACTCTCCCACCCCTGACTCTTACTTTGAGACAGAGACACTTCAACCTATAACTCCTACTATGACACGCTTCCACCCTTTCACTTCTATTTTGACATGCTCCTACTCATACACTTACCAATCCCCTTACTCCTTCTTAGATACACTCAACCTATTACTCCTACTTTTACACGCTCCCACTCCTACGCACTTAAATTCCTACTTTGATACTATCCAAATCCTACACTCTCCCACCACGTTACTCTTACCTTGACACGCCCCCACCCCTTACTTCTATTTTGATACACTATCTCCCCTACTTTGACACTTCCACTTCAACCTTTTCACTCCTACTTTCATACTCCCCCACTCCTACCCGCTCCGACCCTCTCGCTTCACCTCGATACGCTTCCACTATCTCACTTTTACTATCTACTCTTATCTACTTCGACACGCTCCTACAATGCCCTTTTTGACACCTTTCCTCCAATAACTTATACTTTGACATTTTTCCACCCTCTCATTCCTAGTTTGACACTTTCCCACCCTCTCACTCTTACATTGACACGTACCCGAACGCCTCTTGACACACGCCCGTACTTTGACACACTCCAACATTCTCAATTGTACTTTGACAATCTACCAAACTCTCACTCCTATCTTGACACGCTCCAACAATCACACCCTTTCCCACACTCTAACTTGAACACTTACTCACTATCCTTCCCATCTCACACCTTCTCACACTCACGTTCTCTCCCACTCATTCTCACACTCACCTTCTTCTTTCCTCACAACGGAGAGCATCCACAATTTCCGCTGGTGGGACACGAACCCACGACCAGTCAGATGCGCTAACCCTTATGCCATGGAGGTAATACATCAACGATATATTTGGAACTAATTTTGATCCTTATTAAGTACAATCAATTACTTATTGACACATGTAAATATATTATGTTCTAACCAATGGAGTAAAAAGCTTGATATTTTGTTTTCTCAAAAATACAAAATTCAGTCTTTGAACCAAATATTTTTTTCTTAAATAACCAAATAAGGCATTGTTACCTGAAAATGTCCTACCAAATACTGTTTATTGATGGACTAGAGCTGTGTGAATAGTAACGCATAAATCCCCACTCGTCATTGCAAATGGGCATTTCCTATCTGAGCCACGCCGCAGAGAGTAGCTATTTTTAAAATTGTTTTGAGATATATCGTCCACTGTGACGTCGACATCTATTTTTAGTAGACCACTCCCGTGCTTATTTATAAACTTGGGAAGACTGTACATTAAATGTGATTTTTCCGATTTATACTGTCTAATAATATAAGGAGTGTTGTAAATTCGTGATTTTTCTGAATAATACTTTCTAACAATATAGGGTTTTATGATTATTTCTTTACTTAGAGTTAAGTATGTGTTTATGGAGAAATTATGCCCTTAATTTCCCAAAGCAGTGGTAAGGTATCGTTATATATGAATTTGATATTGCCAAACTGTCAGATACCACCTTTAAAACAATGCTACTTTCGCAAACCTAACATTAGAAAATCCCCTTCTAAGGTCAAATCCTTGACCAGTCTCAGCTGGCCAAAATTTGCTCCTAAACCCATAACAATACCCACAAACTAAAGTAATATTGTTTCTCTTAGTTGATCTATTTACAACTGCTTAAAAATATAATGAGATATTTGAGAAATCAATTTGCGATATCAATCAGTCAAACGAAGCTCAGATATATTAAAGGTCATATCTGACTTTTTGGACCAAATATTTTCATTAAACATTTTAGTTTACTATTGTTACCTGAACTGATCTAGCAAAATGGTGTTTACTTATGTAGTACACCTATCTGAAAATTGTACCATAATGCAACAATCATCATTAAAACATATATTTCCTATCTTTGCCACTCTGCACAGTTATCTATTTTTTAACTTAACAACCCAGAACACGTGACCACTTATGTTTTAGCTCATCCACGTCAACATCTGTGACTTTGGTGTCTATTTTTAGCAGAAATCCCAAATCATTCTTATTTATAGATTTGAAAAGAATAAACATTTTAAGTGTTTATTAACAAGTTTTACCGCCCCGAAATTGAGCTTATAGATATGAAAAAATGTAGTGTAATAGATGCTGGAAGCCAAAGTATTGATTGTCTAACAACTTTTAATTAAAACAAAACAGGACGTACGGGCTCGGAGCTGAGCCCTGTCCTACTGCGAAGCACACATACACATACACATGCACATATACACACACACACTCACACACACACACAGACGCAAACACACGCATACACACGCGCGCGCGCACACACGCTCTAGAGGCTAGCTATATTGCGACTCCGTATTTATCAAGACTTATCGTTTATATACCCACGGTTGCTACGATAATAATAAACAAGTCTAGTTCTTATGTAAGTGTAATACAATTGAGCTAGACAGATAATTACGTTTATATCAACAACTTCGTATGGTTGTGTAAAATACTCTCGCCCGTGAATGGTTTACAATCTGCCCCTTATCCTAATGATTATGTCACAAAAGAACGAACATTTTAAGTGTTTATTAACGAGTTTGACTGCCCCGAAATTAAGATACTTTTGAAAATTGTCAAAGCTTAGACTAAAGTGTGATGTTTTTCTACAGAATTATACACAAATACCCCAAACAGAGGTCAGATATTGTTACATATATTAGATGTAGGCAAACTGTCGGATACCACCTTTAAGATATTACACTATATATCTCACCCTATTTTTAGATTACTGTACGGAACAGCAAGAGAGTAGAACGCCAATCTCTGAGTCATGCTCGATTATCATCAATATCAAAACTTATTTGAAGGCGATGAAAAACACGATACGTTATCATATTACCATATTTCTACTTACTTTGTTTTTTATGGTCAACTTTTATATTCTAATATATTTTAATACTTCTGGGCGTAAAGCGCCTATGACCTTGTTACAACATACTGAGATATGCTCGCTTACCATAAACCATGATAAATATCTGAACGCATATGAAGACAATAAAACACGATACGTTATCTGAAGAACGACAACTCTGGACATCCGTTGGGTAGTTGGACTTAAAGGTGGTATCCGATAGTTTGTCTACATCTAGTTCATGTAAAACTTTCCTACCCCCGTTCTGGTAAGTTTGGGCATGATCAATGCATAAACTTATACTTTAGTTTAAGCAAAGGCTGTTTACTACATAACCACAAGTGTAGAAGAGCATAAGTCATGAATTCAGTCTTTTAAATTGTCCATTCTTTCCAAGTCTAAAAATAAGCAAGATGGGGATTTCAGCTAAAAATAGACATGACGTCAAAGCATTTATGTTTCAGTGTTTACACATATCTCGGGCATCATTTCACAGCATTTTGCAGGACACTTTCAGGTAACAATTACTTCTTTGGCTAAAAAGTTTTCGGTCCAAACTATAGGCTACCACCTTTAAACTGAGCTGAAAATATTATCGAATAATTGGCCTTTACAAGTCACAGGCATGCTGCACAAATTTACAGATTGTCAAAACTACTTTTTATAAAAACTCACTAAAGCAGAATACCGTCTCTAAACCATCGTACAGCACTGCTAACAAAACCATCGTACAGCACTGCAAACGGGCGAGAAAACTCCAAGCATAAATCACACGAAGTTGCTGAAATTCCTACGCTAGATATGTCGTAAGTGAAAATGATATTCACTGCGGATTGCTGATGTGAACATATGTAGATGCTTTCAGGTATGTGAATATATCTATATATAATTTTCTGTAGTACAGACGTTTTAAAAGATGTGTTGTCAACAGAACTGAATATATATTTGTCTATTTTACTACAGACCAGTTGTTTTAAAAGTTTGTCGTACTCATACAGGATAGAACGGTAACTTGCCAATTTACCGTTCGCATGTATATTCTAACTTTTGTTGGACATTTAACTGTTCATTAGACACTCTAAAGTCATAGCAGATGTTTGAAGAAGTATTACCCTAGTTACAATCACATGACAAAGTCTTACAATAAATTTAGAAACAAGAAATGTCGTTGTTAACAGACATATGCCATCATGCAGTCCTGTCCAGTAAAGCAAATTGTGTAATTGTCATGGAGGTATTTAAGTTATTAAAAAGACAAAAGCATTAGATTTATGAATATGACCATATTGATTTTTTTTACCTCCTATCATTTGTTTTCAATAGGCAAACGAGAGGGCCTTGATGACCCTTAATCGCCCAACGGAGGACACAGCTTTTAGTAGGCTCATATCTGGTGTCAAGTATTTAAGAGTTATTTTCTTCATAAATCTTTGGTGAAGATTGCACCATTAATGTGGCCACTGAGCTGATAGCATTTTCTAGAATTTTCCTAGTAACCTACTAAATCCTCATGACTCACTTCAAAACATGGGTAAGATTTTATACTGGCAAACATTCTGACCAAGCTTGACGAAGATTGGGCAATAAATTGGCCTCTAAGTGTGTTCACAAGCCATTTCTAAGATTTGACCTAGTGACCTACCTTTTGGCCCACGTGACCCAGTTACGTACTCATTCAACATTTCATGCAGATAAACATTCTGACCAAGTTTGGTGACGATTGGGGTATAACTGGGGTCTCTAGTGTGTTCACATTTGAAATTTTGTCCTAGATTTTGACCCCAGGTGACCCAATAATAAACTAATCCAAGATTTTATGCAGACAAATATTCTGACCAAGTTTGATGAAGATTGGATAAAAATTGTGGCCTGTAGCGTGTTCACAAGCTAAAGTGTTGACGCAGCACAACAGACGACGGACGAAGGGGTATCAGAATAATTCACTTTGAGCACGATGTGCTCAGGTGAGATAAAATACATCAGATAAAAATAAAACAAAAGTTAGTATGACCTTGACCTTCGTTTAACCGACCTGGGTCTTGTGCGCGACACATCGTCTGCACGTGTTTGACATTTCTACCAGGTTATTTCAGAATCCCTCAGGAAATGACAGAGTTACTGAGCAGATACGACCACCAGTGTACTACCAGGGTTGATGACTTTGACCTTTAAGTGTGACCTTGACCTTCGAGTAACCGATCTGAGTATATATATAAGTACTATATTGCTACGACTACATGTATGTACTATATTGTTATAAAATGTAATTCGCCTGGGATGCTTCATTTAATGTAATGTAATTATTTATAATTTTCATTTTTGGGAGCTATGTTTGATATTAATCCACATGTTTGTGTCATGTTGTTATTTCATACTTAATAAGGCTAACCTGTGTATTAAAGGGCATTATTAAACACAATACGTGTTGTAAAGTGACAATTGTCCTAGGTGAGTGTACTCGTGCTTAAGTTAACTTAAATGGCTACTGCATGTCATCACAATCATATATCGATAATATTAGCTAATACATAATTTTACTCATATCTGCAAAGCCCGCCATTATTGATTTTTAATTGTAAAGTAAAATTAATGACCGTCTCGCCCGACCGTCCAAATCTAAATGGCAGTTTTTGTACAAAACGAAATCCTCGTGCATACAACGCCACATGCCGTTCATTACATTGAACTAAGATAAAAAAAAATCTTATTCGAGTTCACTCAACAGAAGAAAATTACAATAACACTCCATTCACGAACTTAAGTTAATAACTTTAACCTAGTCGGTTGACCTAAAATTCTTTTCTAAAATAAATAAATAAATAGCTACTTTCAAAGTTTTTGCAGTTAAAGTGTCCCCAAATCCCACAATGCACATTTGTGAAAACACATAAAAGCAGTTTTGTATTTCACGATCGTACTGTGTGCGCGTGACTGGCGAAGCCTGTCCTGGAGTTAATCCACGTTCTCCACCAAAACATCCGGCAGCCCCTTTTATCGTCTTCATGGATCTGAAAGAATAAATGTATAAAAACAACTAGATAAAGCATGTCTACTTTAAACATATTCAAATTGTAGAAAAATTACAAAAATACATAATAATTTTAATTAGAATAGAAATCAACAGTAAACATAATATTAACGTTGTAACGAGCCAATACTGCCATTTTTTGCAATAATGCATCTAAATGCGATTCCGTATGAAAGTTTTACATACAGCTGGATACATATTCAGACGATATCGCCTTTTTGCAATACTGCTTCTCTGCGATTCCGCTCTAATGTTATTAGCACAATGTGTGTACATCATGTGTAACAATCAAAACTATATTCTACGATTCTGCATCAATCTTGTAATACAATCATGCACAATTATATTTTCTGTACAGCATATATAAACTGCAATCATGTCAGGCTATCAAGTTATTTTATTGACATTTGGTATTTAACAAAAGGGACAACCTCCCAAAACTAGTATGTCTCTTTGACAAGTTTATTTCCTTTGACTTAAGTCAACATATACTGTTTCCATATACGGAATTTCAGATATCAAACACCCCCTTTTCGTGTTTACACTACGTATAAAAGCTACACTCGGTAGGTGATTTAAACCAGTAAACAACATGGTTAATAAACACTCCGTTAGGACATAAAATCTTTCCCCCCCCCCCCCCCCCAAAAAAAAGCAGATTGCCAGCATGGGCATACAAAGATGGCTTTTGTGCCGTCATGCTCCATTTATGACCCTTTGAATGATTGCTATGGGAGTAACACATAATCCTTATTAATCTCCCCAATTTTCAATGAACGCATATATATTAGAAATAACTCCTTCTAAAGAATCGAGATTTTTGCCAGAACTTTGAACTGGCACAGTTAATGGGTTCACCACATATGGAGGTTCATTGCATGTTTTAATTAAATGTATGTCCAATAAATCTTTAATAGCTTCGAAAACAAATTCTGGTTCTGAAATAGACGACTTATTATTTTTACAATGGTTTTCTTTTCAGGCATAGAAAACAGTGGAATTTGGTAGCCATTTCAATAACGTCTAATAGTAAAGCATCAACATCTGTATTTCTCTAAAAATATAAGTGCTCTTAAAGTCTACCTCTCACGATAATTTGTTTCTAGCCGTGTTCGTTTTCGAAAACATCATGTGCAGAACGCTGAAAATCATACTTATCTTTATTATTGTAATGTCATCATTTCCCCATACTGACTTGCTGACCATTGTTTGCACCTGCATGCACATAGGTGTAAGAGAAATTATTATTCGATTTCACTCAACAGAAGAAAATTACAAATTGATCGATTTGATTGTATTTACAAGCTTGCATATGTAATATATGGACAATGGTTTAACACAATCAGCAAATGTTCCATTAGGTTGGTACCCAACTAAGAACGCTTAAGTTTTAACATTACATATTTACAAATGTACGTACCATACAAGGAGAACTTTAATGAGCAAAAAATGTTCATAGAGTAACGCTATATTTACGCGTGAAATGATTGCCAGTCCTATAACAATATTTTACCGTTTTCTTTACATATCACGAAGAATCACACCTCACTCCCACACTCTGACTTTAACACCGACTCGACTTTGGAACTAATTTTAATCCGTATTAAAACACAGTCGATTCCTTATTGACATATGTAAATGGATTCAGTTCAATGGAATCAATGGCTTTTGATTACGAGAATTGCTAAAATTGTAATGAAATGATATTTTGCTTTTATCGAAAGTGCAAACTTTAGTCTTAAAGTAAGGGCGTTGAAGGTGGTATCTGCCAGTTTGGACAAAACGTTTTTTTCTTAAATAACCAACTAAGGCATTGTTACCTGAAATTGTCCTGCCAAATACTGTTCATTGGTGTGTTAGATTTGTGTGAACAGTGACGCATAAATCCGCACTTGTCATTGCAAATGGGTATTTCCTATTTGAGCCACGCTGCAGAGAGTAGCTATTTTTAAAATTGTTTTGAGATAACGTTATATCGTCCGCTGTGATGTCGACATATATTTTTAGCAGGGAACACTCCCGTGCTTATTTATATATTTGGGAAGAATAGACAATAAGTCTGCTTTTTCTGTCCGATTTATATTGTCCATATTAGGCAGTGTTGTAAATTACTTTAAGTAGACTAAATATGAATTTATGAAGAAATTCTGCCCTTAATTTCCCGAAGCAGTGGTAAGTTATCGTTATATATGAATTTAATAAAGGCAAACTGTCGGATACCACTTTTCAAACAATGCTGCTTTCGCAAACCTAACATTAGAAAATTATCCACGCTCCTTCTAAGGTCAAATCCTAGTCCGGTCCCTGCTGACCAAACTTTGCTCCTAAACCCATAACAACACCCACAAATTAAATTAATAGTGTTCCTCTTAGTGGACTTATTTAAAACTGCTAAAACAATATAATAAGATATTTGAAAAATCATATTGCGAAATTTGCGATATCAGTCAGTCAAATTAAACTGCGATAAAGGCCGTATCCGTCAGTTTAAACCAAATATTTTCATTTAACATTTTAATTTACTATTGTTTCTTGAACTGATCTATCAAAATCTTGTTAACAAATGTCCTACACCTGTCTGAAAAGTGTACCATAATGCAACTATCATCATTAAAACATGTATTTCCTATCTGAGCCACTCTGCACATTTATCTATTTTTAAACTGAAAAACAACAACCCAAAACCGGTGACCACTTATGTTTTAACTCATCCACGTCATCCGCTGTTACGTTGGTGTCTATTTTTAGCAGAAATCCCAAATCATTGTATCTGTTTTAACTCCCGATACAGGTGCTTACTGTTAGTGGTTTCACTTTGACGAGATATTGTTATTGACACTGTTTGTTTGCTAGAAAAATCTTCAGGAAGTGCGAGGTTGGAGCGCTCTGTAAACCAGGTTTAAGCACCCAGTCGGCCCTTTTGCCGATTGACCTTCCCAAGGCGGTAATTGATGGTTTTTCTTTATGTGTGTTATGTCTCGTCTCTGTGTTTTTGTCACATTCACATTTACCTTGTTTGCCTTTGTCTGCTGGTAAATAAAATTTAAATATATGTTGAAGTTTTGATGGGACCTTTTCTTATTTACCTTTTAATTATACATTTGAAAAGAATGAACATTTTAAGTGTTTATTAACGAGTTTTACTGCTCCAAAATTGAGATACTGTTGAAAATCGTCAAAGCTTAGACTTAAGTGTAAACTTTTTTTACAGAATTATATACAAATACCCCCAAAACAGGTCAGATATCGTTACATATATTATGTCGGTACCACCTTTAAGGTATTGCACTATATATCCTACCCTATTTTTAGATGACTGCGATGTCAACTGTACGGAACAGCTACATTTTACATTGGAAACACGTTCATACTTTCATCTATGCTTTATTGAAATAACACACTTAAATAACATTGTTATCATAATACCATATTTCTACTTGCTTTGTTTTTATGGTCACCTTTTATATTCTCATATATTATAATATTTCTGGGCGTAGAGCACCAATCCCCTTGTTAAAACATACTGAGTTATGCTCGCTTACCAGACACCACAATAACTATCTGAACGCATTTGAAGACAATAAAAGACGATACGTTATCTGATGAACGAAAACGTACGTTGGTTAGTTAGTATCCGACAGTTTGTCTATATATAATTTATGTAAAAGTTTCTTACCCCTGTTCTTGGAAGTTTGGGTATGATCGACGCATAAACTTATACTGTAGTTAAAGTAAAGGCTGTTTATAACATAATCACATGTGTAGAAGAGCACAAGTAATGAGTTCGGTCGTTTTAATAGTCCATTCTTTCCAAATCTATAAATAAGCATGAAGGGGATTTCAGCTAAAAATAGATATGACGTCAAAGCTTATTACCCGTGCGGGTATGTAACTTAATCCTAACAGTAAATGGTCACGTGGTAAACTTGTTTAAAAAATGCTAACCGAACAACGTGACTCAGATAGGAGGCACCTGTTTGCAATGACGAGTGGGGATTTATGTTTCACTGTTAACATATATCTCGGGCAACACTTAACAGCATTTTGCAGGACCCTTTCAGGTAACAATTACTTCTTTGGTTCTAGTCCAGACTATCGGATACCATCTTTAGGCTGACCTAAAAATAATCGAATAATTAGCCTTTACGAGGACATAAACATACTGCCCCAATTGTACGGCAATTTGTCTAAATGTATGGATCAATTTATGTATTAACGTAAGTACACTACATATTGTATGGCAGATTGCCGAAATGCAGGAATCAATTTTATTTCATAACGTAACTTATCCTTTATTTGAAACTCATTGAAGCAGATTAACAATCTCAAAACCATCGTACATCACTGCTAACGGGAGATAAACCCTTAGCCTAACCCATGTGATTCAAAGTTGTCAAAATTGCTACGCTAGATACGTCGTAAGAAGTGGAAGTGATATTCACTGCGGATTTTGCTGATGTGAACATAGATGATTTCCGGTAGTAAATTTATCTATTTTCCTGTAGAACAGACATTTTAAAAGATGAGTTGGCACCAGAACTGAATATTTATTTGAATATTTAGCTACCGTCAAGTGTGTCGTACTCATAGAGGATAGAACGGCAACTTGCTAATTTACCATTCTAATGTATATTCTAACTGTTGTTGGACATTTAACTTTTCATTTGATACTCTTAAGTCATAGCAGATGTATTGAAGACGTATTATCTCAGTTAACTACTTCTACAATCACATGACATAGTTTTAAAATAAACAAATACATTCGTTCGTCATTGATCATCAAGATTTCCGCAAGGCAGACGAGTAAATCATAACTCAGTACACGTGGAAGAAATCATGGGCTTATTTTTTATTTAAAAGAACTCATATACTATGCTTTATTGCATATATAAAATATGAATCCTGAAATAAACATAGAACACATAAACCAAGTTTAAAAAATAATAGCTGATTGCATTAGAGCGTATCGGCGAAAAAGGTACTTAAGGTCTACCTAGTTCTATATTTAATCAATGGAGATTTGCAGATACCATACTTATCTGTATTTCTATATATATAGATTTAATGAATGGACAATGACTCAGAAACGGGCGCTCAGATACTTAACTTGACATTGGTTGGAGTGACACAGCTCATAGACAGGTGCGCCACGCCATTTAAGCCCTTATGCTTATGCACGTCTAACGATTTTAATTCCAGTAGTGTAAGAGATTTCATGCGTGGTCAATTCAAATTATCCATACTGATCTTGCAGATCTAATTAAATGTTAGTACGATATTGCTACGACTACATGTAAGTACTATATTGTTATAAAATGTTATTTCGCCTGTATGCTTCATTTCATGTAACATAATTATTCATAATGTTTGTAGCAGATGGATTGATATTAATCCACATGTTTGTATCATGTTATTATTTCATAAAATACTTTGCTGTATTTGAGTTAGCATCTGGATTGACAACAAAGAGAACGCGCAATTTCTAATAAAATGACGGACTATGCAATTTCAAATAATTTAAATAATTTTTAAATAAAATGTACTCATCCCAATAAACTGTTACCCTACAGCAAATCGCATATTTTCCAATTCTCAAGACCTAACCTCATTGAAACTGTTAAACGTTCATGCTCATTATCTGTTATAAACCATCCTTAGCACTTTTACTCACTTTCCCTATTGTTCACACCATTATTTACCGCTACTGTAGCGCCCCCGATCTCAACGAACGAAGACGATATTTATTAACATCATCAACATGAAGCTCTCACGCTTCTAGGAATATCTCTCTGAGATTATTATATGATATTTTCTTGTTTTCCTTTCTTGTTTTGTGACCGCTTTTAGTTAAACACATATTACAAAACAAATAATCCTCGTCAGATAACTTGCCCCATTGCATTAATGTCTTTTCAACTGGACATAATTTCGTAATTGTTTTGGCAAAAGTACCCAAGCACCATCCCTGTATTTATCTGTCTTACTACTTACCTTAAAAATTAGTCATGTACGAGTCATAAAATACAATTTCACATATTCTAATATTCACAAACTCCTAAAAACCTCAAATGCTGCTAGAAAGGCACAAATAATACGCTGACTTGTGATATTTTCAACCAAAAAAAAATCGGTCATACACTCTATTTAAAAGATTAATATCTATCGGTTCTTTTCTCTTTTTAAGTTTTGCCAAAACCCTCTTTGATGCCTCCAAAACGTTAACAAGACGATATATCTCGTGAAACCATTTTATGGCATAACAAGCAGCAATAACAGGACTTGATGAGTTAGCAGTCTGAAATAATGATGCTAGATAAATAGCTACTTTCAGAGTCTTTGCGGGTAAAGCGTCCCCACGCCCCAACTCAATACACAACGCGCATTTATGAAAACGCATAAAAGCACTTTTATATTTCACGTCTGTACTGTGTGTGCGTGACTAGTGAAGCAGGTCCGGGAGTTGGTCCACTTTCTCCACCAAGACACCCGGCAGCCTCTTTTTATCGCCTTCATGGATCGGGAAGAATAACTGTATAAAACAACTAAATATAGCATGTCTACTATAAACGTATTCAAAGTGTAGAAAAAATTGGTACATAATAATTTTAATAAGAATACAAATCAATGGTAATCATAATGTTAACGTTGTAACAAGCCAATACTGCCATTTTTGAAATACTGTATCTAAATGCGATTCCGTATGAAAGTTTTACATACAGCTAGATACATATTAAGACGATATCGTCTTTTTGCAATACTGCTTTTCCTCGATTCCGCACAAATGTAATTAGCACAATGTGTGTATATCATGTGTAATAATCAAAACTATATTCTGCGACTACGAATAATACAATCCTGCACAATTATATCTTCTATACAGCATATATAAACTGGAATCTGGTCAGACTATCCAGTCATATTATTGAGATTTGGTATTGAACAAATGGAGACAATCTCCCTAGACTAGTAAGTCTCTTTGACAAGTTTACTTCCCTTGACTAAAGTCAACATATACTGCTAACATATTCGGAACTTCAAATCTGTCTCATCAAACATCCCCTTTTCCTGTTTACACTTCGTATAAAATGTCCTCTCGGAAGGTAAGTCAAACCAGTCAACAACTTGGTTAATTAACACTCCGTTAGGACATAAAAATCCCCAAAACAACGCAGATTTCCAGCATGGGCATACTAAGTCTGCTTTTTCGCCGTCATGTTCCATTTATAACCCTATGAATGATTGTTATGGGAGTAAAAAATAATCCTAACTGATCTTCCCAATTTTCTGCAAACGCATCTATACCAAAACATGTTGGGTTCCAAAACCTTGAATACAATTGGCATCTTTGCATTATAATACGATGCAAGCCAGTCGACCTCAAGTTCTCTCAACCAACATTTGCATACTATCATACGATATTCCCCAGTCATCGAATCCGAACTAGGAACCCACTCCATTTCTGAAGAAACTGCATTTTCGTACACAACTGAAATATGTAGTAAGCAATATCTTGTAAGTCCCCTTTTTTCACAGATCCTGTAAGCGCTGTAGATCTAACACCCTGGTTATCTTTATACCATTTCACCCTTTGATGCTTCACACTGAACTAGCATCCAAATACACTATTTTAGTGCATAAATGGGACTGTTTGGATTTGTTTTTATTCAATAAAGGCAACTTTTTATTAAAAAAAGCAACTGCTGCATGCTTTCTTCAGTCAAGGTAATATATGAATCTCAATAACTAGCATTCAAAATATTTGCACTCAAATATCTGGTCATTATTTGAGAAATATTTCCAATAACCACCGACAATGAAATCAGTTGGCCATCTGCAATGGCAACTTTTCTAACAGAAACACGTACTTTGTGCTTTACTGAGTCAATTAATTTATTAATTGTAGAATATTCTTTACATAATCTACGATCTGGTATAGAAAGAACTCCTTCTAATATATCGAGATTGCAATAGAAACACTCCAAATTCTAAACAGGTGACCATATTCATTTCGTTGCGTTTGGAATAAAACCAGAGTTCAGTATATCAGTTATAATTATGAACCCTAACCTCGCTGCAATCTCATAAGAACCAGAACAACCAAGCCCATCATCTAAAAAACGCTGTGACAGATAAGCCTTCTGAACGCCATTTTCGAGAAAATGGTCTGCATAGCTAATGAAACAAATAACAAGTGGTAGATAATCGAAAAGGCAGAACAAGAAATTTATAATATGTTGGATTACGGCCCTTGTCAACCCAACAAAATCCGAAGTACTCAGTATGGGCCTCATAAATTTGAACAAAACGATAAGTACTTATCAAATCAATCTCAATCATACAATCACCTTTCTTAAATAATGTAAGTGCAATTTTAATATATTTTGATATCTAGCAGCCTGTTTCCGTAAGTGTTTATTCGCTTTTCATAAATCTAATATCAAACGTAGCGTTTTTGCCAGAATTTTGAACTGAAACAGTAAATTGGTTCACCATATATGGAGGTTCATTGCATTTCAATTAAATGTCTTTCTAATAAATCTTTAATAGCTTCGAAAAAAAATTCTGGTTCAGAAATGGAGACTTACTATTTTTACAATGGTTTTCTTTTTATGCATAGAAAACAGTGGGATTTGGTAGCCATTTTCAATAACGTCTAATAGTAAAGCCTTAGTATCTATATTTCTCCAAAAATATAGGTGCTCTTTAAGTCTACCTCTCACGATAATTTGTTTCTAGCCCTGTTCGTATTCGAAAACATCATGAGTAAAACGCTGAAAAGTCATACTTATCTTTATTATTGTCATTGTCATCATTTCCGCATACTGACTGGCTGACCATTGTGTGCACCTGCACGCACATAGCTTTAAGAGAAATTATTATTCGATTTCACTCAACCGAAGAAAAGTACTAAATCACCCTGTTGAATGTATTTACAAGCTTGCTTATGTAATATCTAGAGAATATACTCTCCGACTAAGACCGCATAAGTTTTAACATTACTTATTTACAAATTTACGTACCATACAAGGGGGACTTTAATGAGCAAAAAATGTTCACAAAGTAACGCCATATTTACGCGTGATATGATTGCCAGTCCTATAACAATATTTTACCGTTTCCTTTACATATCACGAAGAGTATTGTGAAACTAAATTGATTGGAACATAAATGTTAATGCTGTAATGTGCTTTCGTTTACAGGTTAGAAGGTAGATTTATGAACATGATGTCTGCCTGCACTATAACACCTCTGGTACTACTTTTGCTGGTACGTCTCCTTTCTCCTGGTCAAGGTAAGCATACCTCGGATACATTGCGTATTATATGCGCTAAAGAAGTATGAGCCATCACCAACAATAAAGAGATTCTTACATGATATCATAGGTACATGACATATAAACCACAAATTCCGCACATTACATGTAATTAAGTATTGTATCGTTATCGGATCATACCAGAACGTCTTTATAAGGGAAGAACAAATAAAAGTGATTTTCCCGAATGCACTTTAAGATCACATAAATAACCTTTTTACATATTCCATTTTTTCGTATCCGATGACAAGCAGACCTTTTGAAAAAGAACCTTACCATCAGGCTGAGAAACATAGGTGTATTTCGTAAGAAGTCCCTACAATGTCAGCACTTTTGTATTTTTTGGTTGGTGTCTCTTCGCTGCGGTATTAATATGTCACCAACATTATTGTAAAGGTATCATATTTAAAAAGGAAAATAATTAACTTAACCATCTTACTAAGCATATGATTTTCATTTCAAACGTGAAGTAGACACCATTTTTTAAAAAAAGTGTGCCGGCCCTTATGGACGCTTGTTGTTGTTTATTCGATTTTACTAATCCAATGTTACATATTGGACACTGAATTTACTTCTTCATTTTGCGCTAGCATTGTCCACGCGGATGTCATACAGTTTCATTACAAGTGTATATATAAAGTAGTCATTAATGTATAATGTATTTGAAATGATTTCATTGTATTTAGGGAATCGCTTAACAATGGAGAGACATTGCGTTTCTTAAAGGCTTTTAAACAGGATAAACCTTCACTTTTAAAGTAAGCGATAATTAAACAATAATATAATACTCAGAAAAAAGTGGCCAATATGTCCTTCCTATGCTTTTTTGAATGACAGGTGTGTTTTTCTTCTGGATAAAAACTACACCCTTTAAATTAGGGCATTTTCCAAATATACAACTCGCTAACCTTTTTTGAGTCATGTTTACATTAATACATTCGTCTCGTCTCGACGTTGCATTTAGAGTCTTACTTTAAGGGTGACTTTGTAAATGTGTATTCAAAATAAAGCGAAATCGGTATGCTGCTAAGTGAATGGATACATCGTTTCTAGAAGATATATTCTTGTTTAATGTAAGCTACAGACAAAAATACAGTCAACTCTCGTTATCTCAAAATCGGTTATCTCAAATTTCCGGTTATGTCAAACTGTTTTCTACGGTCCAGTTTTTTCCCCTATAGTTTCTATATAGTTCAACTCCGCTTAACTCAAATTCGGATGTGTCAAATTATCGGATATATCAAACTAAATTCTTTGTCCCCACACGTATAAAACTGTTGAAATCAGTTGGTCTATCTCAAACTTTAAATTGCTATAAGATGCAAAACGGCAACAATAGTGATTTTCACACCTACCGTGAAACTCGCGAAGATTTGGGCGCGAGTTTTATCGCCAATTATCGGCAATCAGGATGTAAAGTAATTTAGAGAAGAGATTATTATTTAATTTGCTGATTTAATGAACAACAATTTCGTTAATCAATTAACGCTGATTAAAGTGTTTCAGTTTGTACTTGTTGTTGTAACAGTTTTTGAGAACTTGTTGACACGGCCTTCTCAACTTGTAAATAAAATGAGAGGTCGCGTTAGTGATTTTATCATTCTTCTACTACCTACCCACAATACACGTACTGATTATTGAATAAAAAATAATAACACTTTAAACATGCAAAACCACACAAACTTGCAGAAACTTAGTTTACAGTGGCAGATATAACAAGGAATTTCAGTCATTACCAGTCGTCGTGTAACAGGTAAGATTTTTAAGATTTACACAAACTATCCTTAACTTCGGATAACTCAAACTTCGGATATCTCAAACTATTTTCTACGGTCCCTTGAAATTTGAGATAACGAGAGTTGACTGTAAATTAAAACAACGAGCTTGCATATATACGTCTTATTAGATAAACCATCACATTATGAAACAAATCGACATTGCCAAATATTATCTGGCTCAACTGCCAAAAAGGTCATTCAAAACAGCACAAAGTCATCCTAGGAAGTTGCATGTTTTTACGTAAACACAAACCGACTATGGCCCTGCATTTGTTTTCGATTAACAATTTATCATAAAGGTTTTGAAAACGTTAAATTGGGGGATAGCTGAGATGATGGGACAGTGCAGTGTTGGCGGTAGTATGGGTGTCTGTCATTGTCTTTGTCGCTCAGACTGAGTGAGAACAAAACAACGTAAACATGCTTTTTTCTGCGTAAATTAACATTGCTTTTATGTTTCGCGTAATTTTCATTCAAAGCACAAGGTTAACTTAATGACTGACAATCATTATTTTATCACGTGCTCTTTATTTAACATGTGTTTACATATACCCATTGGAATAGATAATGAAATGTACACACCGTTATAAAATATAGCATATGCATGTTTTAATTTCAGCATCAGTCATTTTAGGATGTCCCATCTTTCGGTACATGTCAAATGGAACATGTGATAAATGCCCTGATAACTGTAGAGTATGTATCTCTGACACCAACTGCTCCTTGTGTGAAAAGGGGTTCTACGGCCGTGTCTGTGAGAACAGGTGTGCGGAAGGGTGTACAGGGACATGCCACAAGATTTTCGGACATTGTACCTACGGTTGCCCGGATGGGGAGTACCCAGGAGAAGGTAATGCTTGTCGACTCTGTCCACTACATTGCTCTGTATGCGAATCCCAGTCGAAATGCGTAATGTGTGAAGATGGACACTTCGGTGAAGTCTGTCAAGAAAGATGTCCTGAACATTGTACTATATGCAATAAAACTACAGGACAGTGCTTACAGTGCAAAAACTCCTATTTAAGGCTAAATGGACAGTGTAAGAATTGCCCGCAAGGTTGTAGCTCATGTGTATCTATAAACACCTGCGCCCAGTGCAAGGAATCATATTTCAAACATGATGAGCTGTGTAAGAGTTGCCCACATGGGTGTATATATTGCAACACTACGGACAATTGTCAATCTTGTGAGGACGGATTTCACGGTCCAGTCGATGGTCGCTGTCTATATAGGTGTCCAAGTAATGGTGTAATAACATACAACGTTCCGTACGAAGACGGTCGGTGTGGAATCTGGCAGGACACGGATACCAACATTTGTCATCTACAATCTGAGAGTCACAGTTGCACATCAAGCGGTAACTGCATTAAGGACATTCGCTGCCCTAACTCAGTCTGGTGTATGGACCAACAGTACGAACAGACATCATGTGCAATGATCATGCAGTATGAGTGCAAGCATAAATGTAAACAATTACTAAGTATTTATGGATGCGAGACAACCTGCACCGTACACTCTAGCGGCAATACACGTAACAATCCATTATGTATGACCGATACCGGCGTTATTAACCTACAAACATTCAAGAGCACTGCAAAAGCCGACTGCAGACAGGAACAAGGTAGTATGTTTACATTTTCTTCGTTTGGAGAACAAATCAGTTAACTTAAAAAATTGGAAAGGAGTTTTTCCTAAATAATCAAATAAGCCAAATAAGTATGTGTTGCCTGAAAAGTTAAATGACAATGATCTTCTTTGATACTAAGCATTAACCACCTACGTCTTTGCAACCAGGTACTTTTCTTTGTGAGCCACACTGCGGAGAAAGCTACAAACGAGCTAAGAAAACTACCTGACAACTTCCGATTGAGATCAGGTTTTATCCTCATCCGTGTAGTCCGCTCTGCCGTCGAAATATTGTAACAGACATTACGTTCGTGCTTATTTACAGATTTTGAAAACATGAATAATTAGAGCGATGCGTTCGCATTTTTCACTGACTGATAATATAGGTAGTATTTAAATTCACTTGCACTTACATTATGCCTAAATGTCACAAAAGTGTGACGAACTATTGTTACACGCATTTGATATAGTCACAAGATACAACATTTAAAATAAAGGTCAAGCCATTGCAGTGTTAAGTCGCGGCCTTGTAACTATACCCATTTCAGGTCTCTTTAGCGTGTGGGTGAGAGTACCGAACCGGTAACTCAATTACACGTGATCTACCGTGCGCGTGTGTTTACATACATGCTGAACAAACGTGTCACTAAAAACAACAGCACAATTACGTGTCTATAAGGAAAAGAAAAACGGTAAATGTATTTCGTCCGTAAATCTAGACTTTTCGAGCTCCATGGTTTATTTTCAATTATCACACAATCAATTCTGGTCGCCGCTCAATCATACCAAGATGTAACACTTTGTATTAACACTGGCAGACAATTTATTGGTAAAATTAGGTTTGAATTGCCTTGTGTAGTTTTTTATTACATTTGATTCCATGTCTAACCAGCTGAAACTTATATACAATAAAGCAAAAGTCATACATTGACATACATATAAACTATGTTATGTTGTTTTAGTCTCTGGCAATGGACACGATTCCACAACAATGAAATATGGAATCGCGATTGCCGTACTTGCCTTTTTTGCCATCCAAATTGTCATCGGCATATTTATGTAAGTATGTCATGTATGCATCATCTGACCGTATTGTGGACGTGCTTGTATAAAATACAATCGTAATCAGGCCCGAATTTTTATTAATTTATTCTTTTGTTGTTGTTGCTGTGTTTTTGTTTGCTTTTAATCAGTTACATTGTAGCTAAAACTACAATAGGTAAATAAGAAAAGGTCCTATCAAACTTTTCACAGATATTTAAATTTTATCTACCAGTAGACAAATCAAACAAGGTAAATACAAATGTGACAAAGAGACGAGACATAACACACATGAAGAAAAACCATCAGTTAAAACCTTGGAACGGTCAATCACAACACAGAATAACCCCACCTAGTTTAAGTTGGGGAATGTGTCGAACGCATATTCAATTTCTGTAATTTGTGGCAAATCGGCCTTGATGATAGTTTGCCATTTGTTGAGATTTTTTATATAACTATTTTGGTTGAGCGTATACAATTTTAACAGATAACGACACAAACAGTCTTGGGAATTGTTTATATTTAATCTATTTGCAAAACTACACAATTTCTCATGAAATGGGCTTTTTGATTGGCCTTTAAACATAGTTATCAATGAAAACAAACTTACTTGTTCTGTACACAATAATCTGACGTATCTTCTTATGGTTTGTTTTCCTATTAGGTTGTACCGTACAATACGTTATGAGATATAGAAAGCGGAATGGCAGTTTCAAATGGTGCCAATTTTAGACCTAGTTCATGAAGTGTCAGTTCATGAGGGAGACACAAACCTCGGCAAAAATGTGCAGCAACAAGTACCAAAGACAGGGGATATCACGGGAGCAGAGCCACTTTACCTGAGACTTGTTGCCTCCTTGAAAGAAAGTGTGGAAGACCTATCGATCTATCAGCTAGTAATCCGTTGTTGAATGGTTTGCCAGAAACCTAAACTCCGACTAATGTAAAACGAAGTAGATCATGCAACCAGATCGCATTAAGGCACAAAGAAGAGTAAACTTATTTATATTATACAGTCTAATTAGGCTAGACTGAAGGGAGAGCTATACAATGGGAACTAATGATATACATTCACTGTAAAAAGTACGTAGCTTAGGTTTTGTTTTGGCGTATAGTACCCAAATCAGAAAATTCACATATGTTCCCATAGAAACCTCTCAAAATGCTAGCATAGTTTAAGTTTTACTAGGTGGTTGTCTGTGATATGTGCTTTGTTTAGATTAGAAAGGTAATGATGCTTGAAAGAAACAAAGAAAACAAAGTAATACATTTCTCTCGCTGACCTCTTGGCTAGGGTGTGATGGAACTCACATATACACATATATCATGTTTCAATAATCTAAGGTGTACTATACATTTCAATTACCCCTAGCGTTTCCTTTTCATCGAAAAGTGTACATTATTGTCTGTAAAGAATTTAACTTGAATTACTAAGATTTAAATGAACGGATCCTACAATTTTAATTATCAAATGTCCCTATGAATGTTTGTCTTCCCATGTGTACTCTACTTAGATAAGACACTCAGTTCATTTATTTGACCTTGGTATGCATGCGTTTTTGTCTTTTTACCAGCAGGCAGACACACTGTATTTACAGTTTGTATATACTGTTTACATTGTCAAATATTTAGTAAGTCAATACGATTAGATAACCTGCTAAAATAATTTAAAGTAATCCCGTGTGTACTTGTTGAGATACGAATATGTTTCTTCTTAAATTTGTCTGACACACTTTTAAGAATGAAAAATAAAGAATAACGTGTACATATATGTAAACATATTATACATTTTAGATTAAGATACGGATATGTTAATGTTTGTATAGTATTTCCTTGATTTTACGCTTGCTTTTTACATCATTTTTGCTGACAGACCTGCATTTTCTGGCTGACATTTTGTGAAACTAATTACAGTGTGTTATATTAGCATAGAATTGTAATATTCTGAATGACAGTTGGTTGTTTTTGTGGTTGTTTGTTTTATTTTTATTTTGGGCGGGGATGTTATTGTTTTACTTGTTACATTCACATATGTTTGAAAATAACCATGTGTTTTAATATTGTATTGGACCGAGATGGGATTTGCCGGCAATTTTAGCGATACTGTGCATTTCTTTTATTATAGAACAAGGGCACTTAACAGATAATTAGGAATTAGTTTAAGTTCATTATGAATTGCGTACATAATTATTTGAAATATAAACATGACAGTCACTCGTTATAATCATATATTAAAGCAACTTGGTCCATAGATGGTGAAATTCACAGTTTTGTCAATATTTGTTCAAAGGAGCAAAAACACAGTGAATCATTAATTTAAATATAACATCAGACCACAAGATTATATGTGAACATTTTGCCTTTCCAAAGATCCGACCCCACTTGCAGAATCATGTGTCAGTTGAGATGTTGCTTTTGACTGTTTACTCCTGTAATATCTGTAACACCTCAATGTTATAAGGCAAAACCTTTACCTTGCCAGATAAATTGAGTATAACAAAATTGTAACAGCATGTGTCAGTAAGACGTTTTCTGTGAGGAAATGTTTTTTGAGCATTGTTTCTGCAAGTGGAACTAGGACATCTTTAGGATGAAAGAATCAAAAGTGTTCTAAAGGTTTTCAACTATTTCAAGATGTTTGAATCTCAGTTGGCTGGAATAGCTCAGAACTGTGCATGTAGGGATAGTGTTACAAATGGTACCTTGAAAACCTTTATATTAATGTGATTATTTGAATAAATGAATAAAAAAATGAAATATACGGATGGGGATGTTCAGTGCATCATGGAAATTCATTCACTTAACCTCTGACCTTGAAGCTTAAGAATATTATAAATATATGTACATATGTGCTATTAATTTATATATAAGTTTTAAATACACCTTATAATGTTGTTCAAATGGTCTTAAATGGATGCTTTTTGTTCATAATTGTCAATATTATGTAATACAAAATCATTTTCACAGTTGTTTTACAGTATGTTGCCGTATGCATTTGTGTACTGTACACTCTTGATTATAGTGCGCACTCATGCATAACATGTTGTTGTTGTCAAGTGCATATTAGTAGCGTGTATGCATGTTAAGTGCACAATTATATTAAAACGATATTTATAATTGAAATCAGTGTCAAGCCACCCTTTGCCTTTTTTAATTATATAGCTTGCGCTTGATTTACATAATAAAAACATGATACTCATATTGTAAAGAATCTCTTATAATTTTGACATTACACTTTTTTTATTTTGTAGTTGTATTTGCATTTTTAACAAAAACATCTCTGCATGATTAAGAGTACATGATGTCATAATGGGGATATTATGATTGTAAATGTATTTTTATCGCCGCATATTTTATGCAATTTTTATCATGGCCACTATCACAATATATTTTGTTAGATCACTTTCTTTTGCAAGGATAAGCACCTGTTTAAAATTAAAATTTTAAAGTTAATAGATCTACTTGCCTCAGGCTGTTTGTTAAGAGTAGGTTTCATATAGATTGAATGTGTTGCAAGAGTGTCTCCAAATAGTTCAATTCCTTTATCCAGTTTTTTATTGTTTATTAAATGTCATAAATGTTAAGTCTCTTTAAATAAGCTGGTAAAGCTGCGTATTATCTTAATTACAATATTGGCTTGATTCGAGAAAGAATTGAAATTTACATCTATAAACTGCTTGTTATTTCCCTTAAGTAATAACATATATCACAAAAATATTAACACAAGCGGTTTAGTTGTTAAATAAATAATTAAGACACATGCTGCACTTTTAATTTTTATAAGGTACTACTGTACGATGTACATACTTTTCGTGACAATTTTTATCCAATGTGTACAGTTTAAACTTAGAAGTCAACTTCCAAGGCAGACTGAATTCACCCCCGTACACCCCCACCCCCACCCACAAAACATCCCCGCCCACACTCCACACCACACCATTGGTCTATTTACGAAATAACGTTAACCATAAAGAATGAAATTGTTGCATTACAAAACTAAATTAGTAGTGGGAAGCATTTGTCCGCCTTGTAAAATTTCCGCGGGTTCATCCTGTGCCTAAATGACAGAAAGGGATTTAGCACATTGTTGTACTTTGATACTCACCCACTCCTACCACATCCCAACCTCTCACTCCTACTTTGATACTCACCCACTCCTACCAGATCCCACCCTCTAACTCCTATTTTGATATTCAGCCACTCCTACCAGATCCCACCCTCTAACTTCTATTTTGATACTCACCCACTCCTACCAGATCCCACCCTCTAACTCCTATTTTGATACTCAGCCACTTCTACCAGATTCCATCCTCTCACTCCTACTTTGATACTCACCCACTCCTACCAGATCCCAACCTCTCACTCCTACTTTGATACAGAGACACTCCAACCCTTAATCCTACTTTGACACGCTTCCACCCTTTCACTTCTATTTTGACATGCTCCTTTTCATAAACTTTCCAATCCCCTTACTCCTACTTAGATACACTCAACCTATAACTCCTACTTTTACAAGTACCACTCCTACCCACTTCAATTCCTACTTTGATACTATCCAACTCCCACACTCCCCCACCACGTTACTCTTACCTTGACATGCCCCACCCTCTCACTTCTACTTTGATACTGTATCTCTCCTACTTTGACACGCTTCCCCTTCTACACTTTCCAACCTTCTCACTCCTACTTTGATACTCCCCCACTCATACCCGCTCCGACCCTTTCGCTTCACCTCGATACGCTTCCACTATCTCACACCTACTATGACACTGTTACACTGTCCCGCACTCACGCGCCTCTTATTTACTTCGACACGCTCCCACAATGCCCTTTTTGACACCTTTCCTCCAATCACTTATACTTTGACATTTTTTTCTACCCTCTCACTCCTAGTTGGACACTTTCCCATCCTCTCTCTCCTACATTGACACGCACTCGCACGCCTCTTGATACACGCCCCAACTTTTACACACTTCCACATTCTCAATTGTACTTTGACAATCTACCAAACTCTCAATCCTACCTTGACATCCTCCCACAATACACCTCACTCCCAAACTCTGACTTTAACACCTACTTGTTATCCTTCCCAACTCACACCAGCTTACACTCACGTTCTCTCCCACCTACTCTCGCACCAACCTTCTTCTTTCCTCACGACGGACAGCATCCACAATTTGTGCTGGAGGGACATGAACCCACGACCAGTCATATGCGCTAACCCTTGCGCAATGGAGGAAATACATCAACGGTATATTTGGAACTTATTTTAATCCTTATTAAAACACAATAGTTCCTTATTGACATATGTAAATGGGTTCAGTTCTAATCAATGGAATAAGTGGCTTTTGTTTACAAGCATTGTTAAAATTGTAATGAAATATATAAGGTTTTTTTCAAAGGTGCACGATTTAGTCTTAAAGTGAGGGCGTTAATGGTGGTGTCCGACAGATTAGACCAAATATCTTTCTTAAATATATAAATAAGGCATTGTTACCTGTAAATGTCCTGCCAAATACTGTTCAGTGATGTAAAATGGTTTTTATTAATGTCATTCACCTGTCTCAAAAGCGTACCATAATGCAACAATCATTAATAAAACATGTATTTCCTATCTGAGCCACTCTGCACAGTTAACTACTTTTAAACTTAACCCCCACCCCCAGAAATTCCAAATCTTTTTTATTTATAGATTTGAAAAGAATGAACATTTTAAGTGTTAACGAGTTTTACTGAGATAATGTTGAAAATCGTCATCGCTTATAGACTTGAAAAGTGTAGTGTAATAGATGATGGAAGCCAATTGGTCTAGATAGGTATTTACGTTTACATCAACACCTTCGTATGGTTGTGTAATATAGTCCGGCCCGCGAATGGTTTACAATCTGTCCCTTATATTACTGATTATGTCACAAAAGAATGGACATTTTTAGTATTTATTAACGACCTTTACTGTCCCGAAATTGAGATACTGTTAAAAATCGTCAAAGCTTAGACTAAAGTATGATATTTGTCTACAGAATTATGCACAAGTACCCCAAATAGAGGTCAGATATTGTTACATATATTATATGCAGGCAAACTGTCGGATACCACCTTTAACATATTACACTATATATCCTACCTGGGGTAGATGACTGTACGGAACAGGTAGAGAATAGAGCGCCAATCTCTGAGTCATGCTCGCTTTACATAAATATCTAAACTCATTTGAAGGCGATAAAGAAAAACGTTACCTTATATGACGAACGACAACTCCGGACATCCGTTGGGTAGTTGGAATTAAAGGTGGTATCCAACATTTTGTCTATATCTATTTCATGTAAAAGTTTCTGACCCCTGTCCTGGAAAGTTTGAGCATGATCAATGCATAAACTTATACTTTAGTTTAAGTAAAGTATGTTTATTACATAAACACAAGTGTCGAAGAGCACAAGTCATGAATTCAGTCGTTTTTATTGTCCACTCTTTCCAAATCTATAAATAAGCATGATGGGGATTTCAGCTAAAATAGACATGACGTCAGAGCTTATTACTCGGGCGAGTATGTAACGTGATCATAAAAGTAAGTGGTCACGTTTTGGTTTCCTTGTTTAAAAATTGCTAACCGCGCAGCGTGGCTCAGATAGGAATAGGAAGTACCTGTTTGCAGTGACGAGTCGGGATTTATGTTTCACTGTTTACACATATCTCGGGCGTCATTTAATAGCATTTTGCAGAACCCTTTCAGGTAACAATGACTTCTTTGGTCAAAAAGTTTTTGGTCTAAACTATCGGATACCACTGAGCTGAAGTTATTATCAAATAATGGCCTTCACAATGACATAAACATGAATTTTTAAATATGCTTTTATGAAACTCACTGAAGCAGAAAAAAATCTCAAAACCATCGTACACCACTGTTAACGGGTGAGAAACCCCCCAGCCTAACCCATGTAGTTCGAAGTTGTCAAAATTTCTACGCTATATACGTCCGTAAGAAGTGGACGTGATATTCACAGTGGATTGCTGATGTGAACATATGTAGATGATTTTCGGTATATGACTATATCTATTTTCCTGTAGTACAGTTGTTTTAAAAGATGTGGAGTCACCAGACATGAATATATATTTGTAATTTTACAACAGTCCAGTAGTTTTAATTTAGCTTTCCATTAGACACTCCAAAGCCATAGCAGATGTATTGAAGACGTATCACCTTAGTTAACAACTTATACAAACACGTGACATAGTCTTAAAAAAGTTAAAAACAACAACAACAGCAAATATACGTAAACATTTCTAATGTGATACCTTTAGCAGTTAAGACCACCTATAAAGTAAAACAATCAAAACCACAATCATTGACCGGCTACAAAAATACCCCAAAAGGCAATAACTCTGCATAACAGAGATTAAATCAAATAGTATCATAGTTATCAGCACAAATCATGCTAAGGGACAACGCCATGACATATGGCAACTCTTCAAATAAATAATACAATAAAATAACATTATTGACAAATTAAACTTTGTCATGTCAATGAAACTACAGCCAATGCAATAATTTGAAGTAATGTTTTTATATTTCTACGGTAACAGTTATAGTAAAAGATGTCCAGATTGTGTTAAACATTAACGAAAACGATATAAATGACTCAATTCAACAAAATATAGTATGTTATTACATCTATAAGCACTAGGCTCTGAACAAAACACATAGAAACAATAACAACACGTACACACAGATAAACATGTCTCGCTTAAACAGTAATAGTATTATTAAAAGATGTCCAACGTCAGGCAGCACAAGTTCTTCATGAATAACACCATTAAGCATGAAGAGATCAGAGTCATTGATAATTGTTTAATCATTTTTACTTTAAAAACCCAGAATACTTGACATATTGGTATTACCATATGTTGATACTACATTCCGCATATGGAGGCTAGTTAGATAATATATGCGAAAAACTGTGATAACGTATACATTTTAAACATGGGTCTCATAGATAAATAGATATACAACATAAGATAATATAATATAGAATTTTAAGCTTCCAGAGCCTGTGACAGACCTTTATAGGTCGATTAGCTGTGATATATAATACAACAATTTTAATATACATTTTTAATCTTGCATAATTGTTTAATAAACTTTTAAGCTGTGATTTAGATCACACAATTTATAACATAGCTTTTTAAGTTAGTGAACCTTATTTCGATCAGAAATAAGGACCTAATTTATATGAGGATACTAAGAATAATAACATGTTAAGAAAACATAAGCAAAGCCAAATAATAAGGACATACACCCCACAAATCCAGACATGAAAACAATAAATCAATAAGCCATTACTATAATATATTCCTGTTATAATGTTCTCGCCATAAACCTATAAGTGAAGGGCGAGGGTAAACAAATACGTTCGTTCGTCATTTATCATCAAGATTGAGTGAGTAATAAACATAAAACATAACTGACACCGGTAAGTACACGTTGAATAAAGCATAGGCTTATTGAGTGTTTGCCAAGTTTAAAATGTGAATGCTAAAATAAATGTAAAACACATGAGACTGTGCCAAGTTTGAAAACGATAGCTTACCGCATAATAGCGGTTCGGCTAAAGAGATACACAAGACATACGTAGTTTTATATATTGATAGAGATTTGCGGAGACAATACATACATATATATATAATGGACAATTATTCATATACGTACCTTAACTTGGTTGAAGATCATAGCCAAGCATTTTAGCACTTTCGCGCGTCCAGTAGTGCGTTAAAGATTTCATGTGTTGTCAATTCAAATTATCCATACTGATTTTGAAAAAACTTATTAAATGTGCACGTACTTGTCCTCCGTAACTTGAGCACGAATGGTGTCCTTAAGTGACATACCATTCACGATTTACGTAAATTACTTTAACCTAGTCGGTTGATCTAAAAAAAACCCAAGGCAAAATGCAATTCTTTTCACTTAAATGAAAAGCACATGTTACAATACATGATTCATTTATGTTGTACAATCAATTTAAGTGGCTACTGCATGTCATAACAATCATATAACGATAATATAATTTTATTCATATCTGAAAGCCCGTCATTATTGATTTTAATTGTAAAGTACAAAACGAAATCCTCGTGCATATATTACAACGCCACTTACATTCAACTAGGAGAAATTTATTTTCTTCTTATGCAATTCTACTCAACCGAAGACAATTACATTTCCTTAAGTAACACTCCATTCACGATTTACGTTAATTACTTTAACCTACTCGGTTAACCTACAATTCTTTTCAACTTTCCTGACAACCAAAATATTCATCAAACCAATAAGAAATAAACAAACACTTTATAAAATACTTTCCTGTATTTGAGTACGTTTCTGCACAGTCGACTGAAAACAAAAAGAACGGGCAATTTCTAACAAAATGACGGACTATGCAATTCCAATTAATTACAAATATGTACTTATTCATCACAATAAACTGTTTACCTACAGCAAATCGCTTATTTTCCAATTTTAAAGACCTAACCTCAATGAAACTGTTAAATGTTATGCAAACTATCTTTTATATAACCATTCTTTACACGTTCACTCACCCACCGCGTGTCTCTTAAAAGTCTGTCGTTCAGACCATTGTTTAGTGCTACTGTAGGGTCTCCCAATCTCAACGAACGAAGATAATATCATCATCAACATAAGGCTCTTATGCTTCTAGGAATACCGTTTTTAGTTAAACATATATTACAAAACAAATAATCCTCGTCAGATAACTTGCCTGATTGAAATAATTTCTTAATATTTTCAACTGGACATAATTTCGTATTTGTTTTGTCAATAAGTACCCATGCACAATCCCTGTATTTATCTGTCTTACTATTTACCTTAAAAATTGTCATGTACGAGTTGATGAGTTAGCAGTCTGAATAGAAGATGCTAAATAAAAAGCTTTGCGGATAAAGTGTCCCCACACCCCAACCCACTATACAACGCACATTTATGAAAACACTTTTATATTTCAAATCTGTACTGTGTGCGCGTGACTAATGAAGCAGGTCGGGGAGTTGGTCCACTTTCTCCACCAAGACATCCGGCAGCCCCTTTTATCGTCTTCATGGATCTGGAAGAATAAATGTATAAAACAACTAAATATAGTATGTCTAACACAAACAGATTAAAATTGTAGGAAAATGTGTGCATAATGATGTCAATTAGAATACAAACCAATAGTAAGCATAATGTTAACGTTGTAACAATCCAATACTGTCATTTTTGCAATACTGCATCCAAATGCGATCCCGTATGAAAGTTTTACATACAGCTAGATACATATTCAGACGATATCGCCTTTTTGCAATACTGCTTTTCTGCGATTCCGCACAAATGTTATTAGCACAATGTGTGTATATCATTTGTAATAATCAAAACTATATTCTGCGATTCCGCATCAATCTAATAATAAAATTCTGCACAATTATATTTTCTGTACAGCATATATAAACTGCATTCTGGTCAGGCTATCCAGTCATATTATTGAAATTTGGTGTTTAACAAAGGGAGACAACCTTCCAAAATTAGTAAGTCTTTATGACAAGTGTACTTTCCTTGACTAAAATCAAAATATATATTGCTAACATATTCGGAACTATAAATCTGAATAATCAAACATCCCTTTTTCGTGTTTACACTTCGTATAAAATTTCCTCTCTGTAGAAGTCAAACCAGTCAACAACTTGGTTAATAAACACTCCGTCAGGACATAAATCTCTCCAGAACAACGCATATTTCCAGCATGGGCATACGACCGCTTTTGCGTTGTCATGCTCCATTTATGACCCCATGAATAATTGCTATGGGAGTAACAAACAATCCTAATTGATCTCACCAATGTTCAGCAAACGCATATATAACAAAACATGTTTTTACAAAACCTTCAATACGATTTTGGCAGCTTTGCATTATCATACGATGCATCCCAGTCGATCTCAAGTTCTCTCAACCAACATTTGCATATTATCATACGATATTCCCCAGTCATCGAATCCGACCTAGGAACCCACTCCATTTCTAAAAAAACGAATTTTCGATACAGAACTGAAATATGTAGTAAGTAATATCTTGTAAGTCCCTTTCTTCACAGATCGCTGTAGATCTCACACCCTGGTTATCTGTATCCAATTTTATACTGTGATGCTTCACACTGAACTAGCATCCGAATACACTATTTTAGTGCATAAATGGGACTGATTCAAATCTTTTTTTATAACAAAGGCAAGTTTTCATTCCATAAAGGCAACTGCTGCATGCTTTCTTCACTCAAGGTAATATATGACTCTCAATAACGAGCATTCAAAATATCTGCACTCAAATATCTGGTCATTATTTGAGGAATACATGTATTTCCAATAACCACTTACATTGAAATCAGTTGCCCAACTGCAGTAACCACGTATTTTGTTTTTTACTGAGTCAATCAACTTATTAATTGTAGAATATGCTTAACATAATCTACGATCTGGTATAGAAAGGACTCCTTCTTAAGTATCGAAATTGCAACCCAAAAACTCCAAATTCTGAACAGGTGACCATATTCATTTTGTTGCGTTTGGAAAAAAACATAGTTCAGTATAACAGTCTTAATTATGGACTCTAATCTCGCTGCACTCTCATAAGAACCCGAACAACAAAGCCCATCATCTACAATCATTGTGACAGATAATCCCGCTGATAATAATGATGGTCTTCATAGCTTATTAAACAAATAAAAGCGGTAGATAATTCACAAGGCAAAACAAGAAATTTATTGGATCACCGCCCTTGGCAACCCATGAAAATCCAAAGTACTCAGAATGAGCATCAAAAAATGATGACCACTTCTCACATTAAACTTTATCATACAATCACCTTTCTGAAGTAATGTTAGTGCAATTTTAATATCGTTTGATATCTAACTGTCTGTTTCCGTAAGTTTTTATTCACTTCTCTTCAATCTAATATCAAGCGTTTTTTGCCAGAAATTTGAACTGGCACAGTTAATGGATTCACCACACATGGAGCTTCATTGCCTATTTCAATTAAACGTCTATCCAATAAATCTTTTATAAATTCGAAATCAAATTCTGGTTCTGAAATAGACGACTTATTATTTTACAATGGTTTCTCACCGAGTAAGACCGCTTAAGTTTTAACATTTCATATTTACAAATGTACGTACCATACAAGGAGAACTTTAATGAGCAAAAAATGTTCACAATGTAACGCCATATATACGAGTGAAATGATGGCCAGTCCTATAACAATATTTTACCGATTTCTTTACATATCATGAAGAGTATCGCTGAAATTAAATTGATTGGAAGATAAATGGTAATGATGTAATGAGCTTTCGTTTACAGGTTAGAAGGTAGATATATGAACATGATGTCTGCCTGCACTATGACTCCTTTGGTACTACTTTTGCTGGCATTCCTCCTTCCTACTGGTCAAGGTAAGCATACCTCGGATACATTGCGTACTCTATGCGCTAAAGAAGTATGGGACATCACCAACAATAAGGAGTTTGTTACATGATATCATAGACATATAGACCACAAGATTCGCACATAACATTTAATTAAGAATTGTATCGTTATCGGATCATAGCAGAACCTTTTCATGACCAAAGAACAAACATAAGTGATTTTCCCGTATGCACTTTAAGATAATGTCCTGAGAGCAACACCTCACATAAACACAGCATTTTCTACATATTCCATTTTCCGTATCCGATGATAAGGTGACCTGTTAAAAAAAACCTGTCCACAAGGCTAACAAACATAGGTGTATTTCGTAAGAAGTCCCTACACTTTCAGCATTGCACTTTTGCATTTTTCGGTTAGTGTCTGTTCGGTATTAAAATGTCACCAATTTTATTGCAAAGGTATCCTATTTAAAAAGGAAAAAAAATTAACTTAACCATCTAACTAAGCATAGGATGTTCATTCCAAACGTCAAGGAGTCACCAGTAGACAAAAAAGTGTGCCGGTCCTTATGAACGCTTGCTGTTGTTTATTCGATTTTGCTAATCAAATGTTACATATTGGACACTGAATTTACTTTTTCATTTTGCACTAGCATTGTACACGCGTATATCATACAGTTTCATTACAAGTGTATATAATAAACAGTCATTAATGTATAATGTATTCCTTCAATGTCACTTGAAATTACTTCGTTGTATTAAGGGAATTGCATGACAATGGAGAGACATGGCTTTTCTTAAAGGCTTTTAAACAAGATAAACCTTCCCTAATACACAGACAAACGTGGCAAATCTGTCCTTCCTATGCCTTTTTGAATGACAGGTGTTTTTTTTTCTTTTGTATAAAAGCTACACTCTTCAAACTAGGGCATTTTCATAATATACAAACTCGATGAACCTTTTTTGTAGTCATGTTTACATAAAGACATTCGTCTCATCACGACGCTGCATTTATAGTTTTACTTTAAGGGTGAGTTTGTGAATGTGTATTCCAAATAAAGTGAATACTGCAACAATATGCTGAGAAGTGAATGTGTACATATTTTCTAAACGATGTATAATTTTTATTGTAAGCTACGGACAAAAATAAATTAAAACAACGAGCACGCATATACGTCTTACTAGATAAACCATAACATAATGACACAAATCAATATTGCCAAATATAATCTGGCTAAAATGACCAAAAGCTCATGCAAAACAGCACAAAGTCATCGTAAGAAGTCGCATGTTTTTACGTAAATACAAACCGGCTATGGCCCTGCAGTTGTTTTCGATTAACAATTTATCATAAAGGTTTTGAAAAACGTTACATTGCTGGATAGTTTTAGAGGATGGGACAGTGCAATGTTGGCGGTAGTATGGGGGCTTGTCATTGTCTTTGTCGCACAGACTAAGTTAGAACAAAACAACGTAAACATGTTTTTTTTCTGCGTAATTTAACACTTCTTTCATGCTTCGCGTAATTGTCATTCAAATCACAAGGTTAACTTAATGACGGAATATTATTTTATCACGTGCTCTTTATTAAACACGTGTTCATATATACCCATTGGAATCAGTAATCAAAATGTACACACCGTAATAAAGTATAGTATATGCATGTTTTAATTTCAGCATCAGTCATTTTAGGATGTCCTATCTTTTGGTACATGTCAAATGGAACATGTGATAAATGCCCTGATAACTGTAGAGTATGTGTCTCTGACACCAACTGTTCCTTGTGTGGAAATGGGTTCTACGGCCGTGTCTGTGCGAACAGGTGTGCGGAATGGTGTAAAGGGACTTGCCACAACTTTTTCGGACACTGTACCTACGGTTACCGGGGCAGTAATGCTTGTCGACTCTGTCCACTACATTGCTCTGTGTGCGAATCCCAGTCGAAATGCGCTCTGTGAGAAGCTGGACACTTCGGTGAAGTATGTCAAGGAAGATTTTGTGAACATTGTACTATATGCAATAAAACTACAGGACAGGGCGTACAGTGCAAAGTCTCGTTTTTTAGGCTAAATGGACAGTCTAAGAGTTGCCCGCAAGGTTGTAAACTCATGTGTCTCTATCAACAGTTGCCTCTTGTGCAAGGAATCATATTTCAAACATGATGAGCTGTGTAAGAGTTGCCCACATGGGTGTATATATTGCAACACTACAGAAAATTGCCAATCTCGTGAGGACGGATTCCACGGTCCAGTCGATGGTCGCTGTCTATACAAGTGTCCAAGTAATGGTGTTATAACATACAACGTTCCGTACGAAGACGGTCGGTGTGGAATCTGGCAGGACACAGATACGAACATTTGCCGTCTACAGTCTGAGAGTCACAGTGTCACATCAAGCGGTAATTGCATTCAGGACACTCGCTGCCCTTACTCAGTCCGGTGTATGGACCAACAGTACGGACAGACATCATGTGCAACGATTATGCAGTATGAGTGCACGCATAAATGTAAATATTTGCTAAGTATTTATGGATGTGAGACAACCTGCACCGTACACGCTAGCGGCAATACACGTAACACTTCATTATTTATGACCGATACTGTCTTTATTAACCTAAGAACATTTGAGAGCACTGCAAAAACCGACTGCAGACAGGAACAAGGTAGTATGTTTAAATTTTCTTTGTTTGGAGAACAAATCGGTTAGCTTAAATGTAGTATTAGAAGGTTTGGACGAAGGAGTTTTTCCTAAATAATCAAATAAGCCAAATAAGTAAGTGTTGCCTGAAAAGTTAATTGACAATGATCTTCTTTGATACTAAGCATTAACCACCGTCTTTGCAACCAGGTACTGATCTTTGTGAGTCACACTGCGAGAAAGCTACTAACGAGCTAAGAAAACTACCTGACAACTTCCGATTGTGATCATGTTATATGCTCATCCGTGTAGTCCGCTCTGCCGTCGAGATATTGAAACAGTAATTACGTTCGTGCTTATTTACAGATTTTGTAAACATAAACATTTAGAGCGACGTGTTCGCATTTTTTACTGACTGACAATAAAGGTAGTGTTTAAATTGATCCTTACTTACAGTATGACTAAATTCCACAAAAGTCTGACGATCTATTGTTACACGCATTTGATATAGTCACAGGACACCACAATTAAAATACAGGTGCCACAGTTGCAGTGTAAAATCACGGCCTTGTACTCATTTCACATCTCTTTAACGTGTGGGTGAGAGTACCGAACCGTCGACTTAATTACAGCTGATCTACAGTGCACATTTGTTTACATCCAAGCTAAACAAACGTGTTAATAAAAACAACAGCACATTTGCATGTCTATAAGGAAAGGAAACACGGTAAATCTTGAGTATTTCGTCCGTAAATCCAGACTTTTCGAGCTCCATGATCTACTCTCAATTATCACACAATTTACCTTGTGTAGCTTTTCATTATATTTAATCGCATGTCTAGACGGCGCAAACTTATATACAATAAAGCAAAAGTCATATATTGACGATACATAAACTATATTATGTTGTTTTAGTCTCTGGAAATGGACAAGATTGTACTACAATGAAACATGGAATCGCGATTCCTGTACTTGCCAGTTTTGTCAGCCAAATTGGCATCGTCATATGTATGTAAGTATGTCATGTATGCATCATCTGACCCTATTGTCCATGTGCTTGTATACAATACAATCGTAAACAGGCCCGAACAAGTTTTATTGTTGTTGTTGCTTTTAACCCGTATCATCATAGCAAAAAATCCAACACAACAAAGAAAAAAGGCACACCCCAAACACTAGTTTAAGTTGAGGGTTTTGCAGAACGCATATAACATTTCTGTAATTTGTGGCAAATCGGCCTTACTGATTGTTTGCCAGTTATTGACTCATTTTATAAAACTACTTTGCTTGAACGCATAAAACTTAAACAGATAACGTCCCAAACAGCCAGGGGAATTGTTGATACTTAATCTATTTGCAAAACAACACACTTGCTCACGAACTGGGCTTTTTTTATTAACACTTAAACATAATAATCAATCTAAATACTTCTGTACACAATAATCTGACGTATCTTCAGGTTGTGACGTAATTTACCTTATTAGAAACAGACAGGGGAATGGCGGGATGAAACGATGCTATTATTAGGCCTAGTTCATTAGGGGTCAGTCTACAGACATAAACCTGGGCCACACATATGCAACAACAAGTACCAAAGACAGAGGATATCACGGGAGCAAAGTCACTACACTTGAGACTTGTCGCCTCCTTGAAACGATGTGTGGAAGACGATGGTCTATCAGTTAGTAATCCGTTGTTGAATGGTTTTGTCAGAAACCTAAACTGCGACTAATGTAAAACGACGTAGATCATGCAACCAGATCGCATTAGGGCACACTCCATTCACATTAAACTTTGTATTCGGCGCCGTATGACCTGTTAAGTGTCGGTGTGCCGTAAAACCAAAATAAATAAATAAATAAATAAATAAATAAATAAAGCATTAGGACACAAGGAAGAGTAAATTTATTTATATCATAAAGTCACATTTAGCTAGACTGTAGAGAGAGCTATATCGTACAATGGGAAGTAATAGTATAACTTTACCAATACGCGCTTTACTGTAAAGAAGTACGTAGCTAAGGTTTTGATTTGTGGTAAAGTACACCAATCAAACAATTAAAACAGATATGTTTCCATTTCCATCAAAACTTCTCTAATTGCTAGCATAGTTTAAGTTTTAACAGGTGGTTATCTGTGATATGTGCTTTGTTTAGATTAGAAAATGAATTATGCTTGAAGAAAAAATAATAAAAGTTACAAACTTCTCTGATTATCCTGAACCAAATAAAACACTTGCACATATTAAAACAATTGTGTATATATGTATGACTCGTTTTATGTGGGTGTCTCAATGACCTCTTGACTAGGGTGTGATGGAACTCATACACACACATATATCATATGTCATTAATCTTAGGCGATCTGTACATTTTAATTATGCCTAGCGTACCGTTTTCATCGACAATTGCACATAGCATTTAGCGTAAATTACTAATATTAAAATGAACCGGTCCTACAATTTCAATAATTAGACTGTATTTGAAATTCTCTATTGCTTGGAGTTGGCATTTTGCCAGTTTAAAAACTAGACTCATTTAGGCTTGATGAGCGAACATGCCATTAAGACTGTAACAACCGCCAGACAACACTATATATTATTTTTGAACAGTCATACCCTATGATTGTATGTCTACCTGTGTGTCCCCTACTTAGATAAGACAATCAGTTCATTTATTTGACCTTGGTATGCATGCGTGTTTGTCTCTTTACCTGCAGGCAGACACACTGTATTTACAGTTTGTATATACTGTTTACATTAGCAAATACATAGTACGTTAATACGACTATATAACCTGCTAAAAATAATTTAATTAGTTATCCCGTGTGTACTTGAGATACAAATATCTTTCTTTTGCAATTTGTCTGACAAACTTTTAAGAATGAAGAAAAAGAATAACGAGTACATATGTGTAAACATATTGTACATTTTAGATTACGATGCGGATATGTTAATGTTTGTATAGTATTTCCTTGATTTTACCTTTCTTACTATTTACATCATTTCTGCTGAAAGACGTGCATTTTCTAGTTGACATTTTGAGAAACTAATCACACCCAAATACACCAATGAATGTGATAATGCATAATGTAGCAAGTTTTGTTTTTAAATGTATAATACGACCTTTACTGTGTGTTAGATTAACATATGATTGTTTTACAACGATCAATCCATTTATATGATACACAATGATCCATCCATCTATATGACATACAATGATCCATCTATATGGCATACAATGATAAATCCACCTATATGATACTGTGAAAGCATTTAATTTCGTGGGGCATTTAATTTCGTGGAATTCGTGGGCAAGTAAATCCACGAATTTAAGTACCAACGATATAAAATCCCCTCGGTTAGAGTTTCGAATGCTAGATTTACTTGTAAATCATGTCAACATATTTTTTCTAAACAGGACATAAAGCTCAAACAAACAGACGATTTCACCACACTTTATTTACATTGTAATGACATAGAACGATAAAACATGTTTACGGACATAAGCCATTTAATGATAAAAAACGATCTATGCTAAGTAATTTTATACTGTAAACGAGCACTATAAACTTTATAGTTGTAGGGTGTTTACTCAAGGGTCTGTTTTGTGTCAGTTTGCATAGTACGCTAATTGGCGTTAATTGACAGTCAATGGCTTCGTTAAATTAGACCCTTAAAAGAATCCGCGCCCCTAACATCTTTATGAATATAATCCCTTAAATGACACGCTAATTGACAGGTGTCATAAAAGTCGTCGGATGAGACTCAGCTGTGAAAACATTGACCGGCTGCCGTGGATCAAAATCACCAGGAGTGACGTAAGACAATAGGCGGAGTCACTCGCTAATCCGTAGTTTCGCAATTGACCCTGTTTCAGTGTTAGGCCTCAGTTTCGCATCTATAAAAAAAATCAAAGGTATTTTTTTTATTTTCGTGGGTAGGGCAATCCACGAAATCAAGTACCCACGAATATGCCCGTCCTCTTCAAACAACGAAATTTCTGCCCCACGAAATAAAATGCTTTCACAGTATACAATGATTAATCCATCTATATGATATACAATGATATATCCATCTACATGATATACAATGATAATTCTGTCAATATGATAAACAATGATAATCTACCTATATGATATACAATGATAAATCCATATATATGACATACAAGGATAAATCCATCTATCTGATATGCAATGATAAATCAATCCATGTGATATACAATTATAAATCCATCTGCATGATATACAATGATAAATCAATCTTATATAACTAAAAATACTCTTCAAACCCACAATTTGGCAATAGTTAACATTGTACATTCAGCTGTTTGTTTATTTCTAGTATGTGAATACTAATGTGAGCACATGTCATTAATATGATGTAATTATCTTGTAATCCACTTTTATGACAAAAGGACCAAAGTCAATTGACTCTAACATTTTTTCTACTAATTTTTATGTAAAAAATATATTTGATTATAAATCGTAATAAGTAATATGATTATTGTAAACACAATATAGATAATCATATGGATTAATAAGGTCATTTTACATTTAGGAGTCCAATACAGATATGAATTCAGATGCATTCCTATATTGTAAAATCATATTGAAGTTTGTCAAGCTGACCATCTTGTGGACGATTGTCTGGGGTGCTTCTTATATCAGGACATTACTATATTGACCGACATACTGCTGTGAAATATTGCTGCAGTGTATTTAAAAACACACACAAAAAAAAGTAGAATCGCCGATTAACTGCTTAGCCTCTCACCGCATGGGTTCAAAAGGGACTTTATGTCAGAAGGTCTTCCAGCTGACTTGCTGTGTGTTGATGGCTCTCGCTGGACATGTGTCTGGGGTCTTCTTCCACCAAAAGGCTGGACATTTCTATACTGATCATAAATGGTCGCTGCAAAATATTCAAAAACAAAAGAACAAAAACAAGCAGTATGGTTTTGCAATCTAGGCTCTTGTCCTGATACATAGCTGTATTGGACACTAAATTAGCCTGTAATTCCATGTTAAAGATTGTGATATGAAAACTGTGGTCCAACTTTTTGTATCCATTCATCTTAATGTGTATTGTACTACCCATTTTTAAATGAAAGAAAAGATTTAGTTATCTACCCTGGTATCTCCCATTTGGAAGGATGTTTTCATTTACTTTTTATAAAGAATATCAATAATTGTGCTTACAATTTGCTTTTTGTCATCATCATGCTTAAGCACATTTACTCATTTTATCACATTGTATGTGAATTGTGCACTTTGAAGCATTCTAAATAGTTTTTTAAAAAAAACAACAGAAAAATAATATTTTCTCTATATACCAAAATCCTACCTACAAGGGAGGTAACAATTTGCAATTGGTATTCATAGAGTTAACTCTTTTTAGATTTGAAGAAAGGACATATTTAGATGCTAGTTGCATTCCATCACTTTCTTTAAATTGCTTCAATTATGAAGTACCTACAAGAATTATGACAACATCAAATAGTTTAATTCTTGTATCCAGTTTTTCAATGTTTATTAATTGTCATTAAAGTTTAGTCTCTTTAAATAAGCTGGCAAAGCTGCGTAATATCTTATTTACATTATTGGCATGATCTGTGAAATAATTGATATTTTACATCTATAAACTGGGTGTTATTTCCCTTAAGCAATACCATAACATCACACAAATATTAACACAAGCAGTATAGTTGTCAAATAAATAATTAAAACACATTCTGCACTTGTTACTATAGTTGTATGATGCTATTGTATATTGTACCTACTTTTCATGACAATTTTTATCCATTGTGTACAGTTTAAGCATGGAAATAAGCTTTCAAGGCAGACTGAATCCACCACTGTTCCAACCCCCACGCCACACCCCTGATTGATCAATTTATGAAATAAGTGTAAGCATAAAAAAATTAAAAACTAAGTTAATAGTGGCGAGGATTTGTCCGCCTTGAAAGATTTCCGCTGGTTCATCCTATGCCTAATTGACTGAAAGGGATTTAGCACATTGTGGTGGTGGTGGCTGGGGTAGGGGTTGGATTTTGTCCATCCCTGCCCCTCGTCCCCTGGGCTTACATGTATTTACATGTATTATTGGGCGTGTGTATTACGCAAGGTAATAATATAATTCTGACATCATGAATCTATATATAGTCGGTCATTAAAGCAACCGAACCTGAACACGATCCAGTGAATATATTCTTCCCTTGATTATTACTAATTAAGTTAAAAGCGTAATTCAGTACTAATTAATGTAATTTAGCAAGGACAATGTATTCTTGCATACAGGTCAAGGTAAGGTTATGCTGACATAATATTGCTGTCATGATTCGAACATTTTATGATGCTATGGTTCGAATATAGTCAGAGAGTGATCTATATTCATTGTTGTGACCAAGCTTGAAAATATTTTGATGTGATACTTTTGTTAATTGATATATTGTAAATGTTTTGTTGAAATAAAGGGCTTTGTAATGGCATTTATTGGATTGTACATTTATTTTCAATAAGCCCAACTCCTAACAAAAAAATTAATTAATAGTTCAGGAATGAATCTTGACAGCGGGTTTGCTATATAATCAGGTTCCCACGCGTGCGATTTCATGAGACACATTACACAATCAGATACTTCTACCACACTTTTTCTCCTACTTTGACATGCTCCTACTCTTACACGCTCCCACCTTTCCATTCCTATTTTGATACACTCCAACTCTCACGTATACCTAAACACGCTCCCACTGCTACCCGCTATCACCCTCTCACTTCTACTTTGATATTCTACCACTCATACCCGCTACCACCCTCTCACTCCTACTTTGACACTCACCCACTCCTACCAGATGCCACCCTCTCAAGCCTACTTTGGTACACTCGCACTCTTATCCATTCCACCCTCTCACACCTACTTTGGTACACTCACACTCTTGCCCACTCCCACCCTCTCTCTTCTTCTTTGATACACTCCCACTCATACCTGCTCCCACCCTCTCACTCCTACTTTGATACACTCCCGCTCATACCTGCTCCTAACCTCTCACTCCCACTTTGATGCGATCCCACTCATACCCGCTCCCACCATCTAACTCCTACTTTGGTACACTCCAACTCCTACCCGCTCCAACTCTCACTCCTACTTTGATACTCTCCCACTCTCACTCTTACTCTGATACACTCCCACGATTACCAGATCCCACCCTCTCAGTCCTCTTTGACACGCTCCCACTCCTACTCTCTCCCACCTTCTCACTCCTACTTTGATACTTCCCCAGTCCTACCCGCTCAGACCCTCTCGACTTCACCTCGATACGCTTCCACTATCTCACTTCTACTTTGACACTGTTACACTGTCCCGCACTCACGCGCCTCTTATCAACTTCGACACGCTCCCACAATGCCTTTTTGACAACTTTCCTCCAATCATACTTTGATATTTTTCCACCCTCTCACTCCTAGTTTGACACTGTCCCACCCTCTCACTCATACATTGGCAAGCACTCGCACGCCTCCTGATACACGCCCCTACTTTGACACACTCCCACATTCTCAATGTCATACTCTGACAATATACCAAACTCTCACTTCCACCTTGACACCCTCCCACAATCACACCTCTCTCCCACACTCTGACTTTAACACCTACACACTATCCTTCCCACCTCCCACCTTCTTACACTCACGTCACCTTCTTCTTTCCTCACAACGGACAGCGAACCCACGACCTGTCAGATGAGCTAACTTTTGTGCCATGGAGGTGATATATCAACGACATATTTGGAACCAGTTTTTAATCCTTATTAAAACGCAATCAATTCCTTATTGACACATATAAATGGATTCAGTTCTAATCAATGAAATCAATGGCTTTTTCTTACAATCATAGTTAAAATTGTAATGAAATGATATTTTGTTTTTCTCAAAAGTGCAAAATTCAGTCTTAAAGGGATGGTGTTAAAGGTTGTATCCGACAGTTTAGACCAAATATTGTTTCTTAAATAACCAAATAAGGCATTGTTACATGAAAAGGTCCTGCCAAAAACTGTTCATTGATGCATTTTATCATTTTTAGCAGGGACCACTCCCGTGCTTATTTATATATTTGGAAAGAATAGACATTTATGCTGATTTTTCTGTCCAATTTATATTGTCCAACAATATATGGAGTGTTGTTAATTTCTTAACTAAGACTAAAGTATGGGTGTATGCAAAAATTATGCCCTTAATTTCCCAAAGCAGTGGTAAGGTATCGTTATATGAATATTGATATCGGCAAACTGTCGGATACCACCTTTAAAGCAATGCTACTTTCGCAAACCTAACATTAGAAAGAAAATCCATGTCCCTTTTAAGGTCAATTGCTAGACCAGTCCCTGCTGGCCAAACTTTTCTCACAAACCCATACAACATCCACAAATTAAGTTAATAGTGTTTCTCTTAGTAGATCTATTTAAAACTGCTAAAAGCAATATAATGATATATTTATACAATCATATTGCGAAATTTGCGATATCAGTCAGTCAAACGAAACTGCGATATATTAAAGGTCGTATCCGAATTTTTTTGCCAAATATTTTCATTAAACCACTTAAATTACTATTGTTACCTGAACTGATCTAGCAAAATGGTGTTTGTTAATGTCATAATGCACTACACCTATCTGTAAAGTGTACCATAATGAAACAATCATCAATAAAACATGTATTTCCTGTCTGAGCCACACTGCACAGATATTTCTTTCAAACTGAAAACAAACAAACACGTGACAACTTATGTTTTAGCTCATCCACGTCATCCGCTCTGTGACGTCGGTGTCTATTTTTAGCAGAAACCCCAAATCAATCTTATTTATAGATTTGAAAAGACTAAAGCGTAGACTAAAGTGTTATATTTTTCTACAGAAATTTTACACAAAAACCCCAAACAGAGGTTTGATATTGTTACATGTATTAGATGTAGGCAAACTGTCGGAGACCACCTTTAATTTAGATATTACACTATATATCCCACCCTATATTTAGATGACTTTAATGTCAAATGTACGGAACACATTAGAAAAACACGTTCTTACTGCCAACCATTGTTTATTAAAAGACATTTTAAATAATATTGTTATCCTATGACCATATTTCTACTTACTTTGTTTTTTATGGTCAACTTTTATATTCTAATATATTCTAATATTTCTAGACGTAGAGCGCCAATCACCTTGTTACAACATACTGAGTTATGCTCCCTTACCATAAACCATGATTATACTTTAGTTTAGGTAAAGGCTGTTCATAACAAAACCACAAGTGTAGAAGAGTACAAGTCATGAATTCAGTCGTTTTAATTGTCCATTCTTTCCAAATCATAAATAAATAAGCATGATGGAGATTTCAGCTAAAAATGGATATGACGTCAAAGCTTATTATCCGGGCGGGTATGTAAAGGGATCCTAAAAGTAAGTGGTCACGTGGTTTCCTTGTTTAAAATTGCTAACCTCGCAGCGTGGCTCAGATAGAAAATACCTGCTTGCAATGACGAGTCGGGATTTATGGTTCACTGTTTACACATATCTCGGGCATCATTTTACAGCATTTTGCAGTACCCTTTCAGGTAACAACAACTTCTTTGGTTAAAAAGTTTCTGATCCAAACTATCGGATACCACTTTTAAGCTGACCTGAAAATAATCGAATAATAGGCCTTCACAAGGACATAAACATGCTGCGCCGATTGTATGGCATTTTGTCTTAATGTATGTATCAATTCATGTATTGAATAACGAATTCCAAGCAGTGCTAAGGTGTGGGACCAAACCCCACCCCACCCCCAGCCTAACCCACGTGGTTCGAAGATGCCAAGATGATTTCCGGTATGTGACTTAATCTATTTTCCTGTAGACCAGTCGTTTTTAAAGATGTGTTGTCAACAGAACTGAAAATATATGTGTCTATCTTACTACAGTCAAGTTGTTTTAAAAGTGTGTCATATTCATACTGGACAGAACGGCAATTTACCGTTCCAATTTATATTTTAATTCTAGTTGGACATATAACTTTACAATAGACACTCCAAAGTCATAGTAGATGTATTGAAGACGTATTACCTTTGTTAACAACTTATACAATCACGTGACATAGTTTAAAAATAAATTAAGAAACAAGAAATGTTGTTTAAATAAACAAATACGTTCGTTCGTCATTGATCATAATGACAAGGCAGACGAGTGAGTAAACATAACTGAGGACACCGTAAGTACACGTGGAAGAAATCATACACTTATTTTTTTTATTTAACAAAACTCACATACTATGCTTTAGTGCATACATAAAATGTGAATCATACAAGAAACATAAAACACTTGAGCATGTGCCAAGTTTAAACTCGATAGCTGATTGCATTAGAGTGTATTGGCGAAAAAGGTATATAAGGTATATCTAGTTCTATATTAATTAATGGAGATTGTGGATTACATATTCATCTGTGTTACTATATATATATATAGAGAGAGAGAGAGAGAGATTTAATGTTTGGACAATGACTTACCTTGACATTCGTTGGAGTGACACAGATCGGACAGGTGCGTCACGCTATTATAGCGCTTATGCTTATGCACGTCTAATGACTTTAATTCCAGTTGTGCTGGAGATTTCATGTGGGACCAATTCAAATTATCCATACTGATCTTGCAGATCTAATTAAATATACTATATTGCTGCGACTACATGTAAGTACTATATTGTTATAAAATGTAATTCGCCTGTGATGCTTCATGTAATGTAACGTAATTATTCATATTTTTTATTTTATTTTGGGAGCTATGTTTGTAATAGATGGGTTGATATTAATCCACATGTTTGGGTCATGTTATTATTTTATACTTAACAAGGCAGACCCGTGTAATAAAGGGCATTATTAAACACAATACGTGTCGTAAAGTGACAATTGACCAAGGTGAGTGCGCACGTGCTTGTCCACCGTAAAGGTTCATTTTGGCACAAATGGTGTCTATCCTAGTTCCTTAAGTAGCACTTCATTCACTACTTACGTTAATTACTTTAACTAGTAACCGAATAGTCCTCAAACCAATAGGAAATAAACAAACACTTTATAAAATACTTTGTTCTATTTGAGTAAGCATCTGGACAGTCGACTGAAAACAAAAATAACGGACAATTTCTAAAAACATGACGGACTATGCAATTTCAAATGATTTCAATATTGTACTTATACATCACAATAAAATGTTTACCTACAGCACATCGCATATTTTCCAATTTTAAAGGCCTAACCTCAATGAAACTGTTAAACATTCATGCTCACTATCTGTTATAAGGCCATCCTTTGCACTTTCACTCACCCACCCACCGCCTGTGTCTCCTAAAAAGTATGTCTTTCTAACCATTGTTTACTGCTACTGTAACACCTCCCGATCTCAACGAACGAAGACAATATTTCTTAACATCATCAACATGAACCTCTAACGCTTCTAGGAATATCTCTCTGATATTGTTATAGGACATTCTCTTGTTTTCCTTTCTCGTTTTGTAACAGTTTTTAGTTAAACATATATTGCAAAACAAATAATCCTCGTCAGATAACTTGCCCCATTGAATCAATTTCTTAACTTTTTCAAGTACTCATACACCATCCCTGTATTTATCTTAAATCTACTAATTTCCTTAAAAAAAGTCATGTACAATTCATAAAATACAATATCACATATTCTAATGTTCAAAAGCTCTGAAATCCTAAAAAACAGCAAATGCTACTAAAAATGGACAAATAAAACGCTGACTTTTGATATTTTCAACCTCATATAATCGGTCATACACTCTTTTTAAAAGATTAATATCTATCGGTTCTTTTCTCGTTCTAGATTTTGCCAAAATCCTCTTTGATACCTCCAAAACATTAACTACTATTTTACCATTAGTTGTCGATAACAATACCGTATATCTCGTGAAAGCCTTTTATGGCATAAAAAGTAGCAATAACAGGACTTGATGAGTTAGCAGTCGAATTTAAAAATGCTAAATAAATAGCTTTGCGGGTAAAATGTTCTACACCCCAACCCACTACACAACGCACATTTATGAAAACGCATAAAAGCACTTTTATATTTCACGTCTGTACTGTGTGAGCTTGATTAGCGAAGCAGGTCCGGGAGTTGGTCCACTTTCCCCACTAAGACATCCGGCAGCCCCTTTTATCGTCTTCAAGGATCGGGAAGAATAACTGTATAAAGCAATTAAATATAGCATGTCTAAAAGAAATTGTAGAAAAATGTGTGCATAATAATTTCATTTAGAATACAAATCAATAGTAAACATAATGTTAACGTTGAAACAATTAATACTGCCATTTTTGCAATACTGCATCTAAATGCGATTCCGGCCGAGGCTTTTATCTACTGTACATACTGTACATATGATGATAGTTTATTTTATTTCTAGATATTATGTATGTATATAAGTTCATTGTATCTGTTTTAACTCCCGATGCAGGTGCTTACTGTTAGTTGTTTCACTTTTACGGGATATTGTTATTTACACTCTTTGTTTGATAGAAAAACTTTTAGGAAGTACGATGTTGGAGCGCTCAACAAACCAGGTTTAAGCACCCAAGTCGGCCCTTTTGCCGATTGACCGTTCCAAGGCGGTAACTGATGGTTGTCTTTATGTGTGTTATGTCTCGTCTCTGTGTTTTTTGTTACATTTACATTTACCTTGTTTGTCTTTGTCTACTGGTAGATAAAATTTAAATATCTGTGGAAAATTTTGATAGGACCTTTTCTTATTTACCTATTACATACAGCTAGATACATATTCAGACGATATCGCCTTTTGGAATACTGCTTTTCTGCGATTCCGAACTAATTTTATTAGCACAATGTGTGTGTATCATGTGTAATAATCAAAACTATATTCTGCGATTCCGCATCAATCTAATAATACAATCCGGATCAATTATATTTTCTGTAAAACATATATAAAGTGCAATCAGGTGAGACTATCCAGTCATATTATCGACAATTGGTGTCTAACAAAGGGAGACAACCTTCTAAAACTAGGAGGTCTCTTTGACAAGTATTCTTCCCTTGACTAATATCAACGTATACTGCTTTAATATTCGGAACATCAAATTTGTATTATCAAACACCAACTTTCGTGTTTAGACGTCGTATAAAATATCCTCTCGATTGGTAAGTCAAACCAGTCAACCACATGGTTAATAAATACTCCGTTAGATTTCCAGCATGGCATGTGCATACTAAGACTGCTTTTGCGCCGTCATGATACACTTATAATCCTATTACTTATTGCTATGGGAGTAACAAATAATCCGAATTGATCTCCCCAATTTTCTGCAAACGCATCTATACCGAAACATGTTTGGTTCCAAGACCTTAAATACAGTTTTGGCAGATTTGCATTATAATAAGATGCAAACCTGTCGACCTCACGTTCTCTCAAACAACATTTGCATACTATCATACGATATTCCCCAGTCATCGAATCCGAACTAGGAACCCACTCCATTTCTAAAAAAGAAATCCATACACAACTGAAATATGTAGTAAGTAAATCTCAATCCCTGATTATCTGTATACCATTTCATACTGTGATGCTTGACACTAAACTAGCATCCGAATACACTATTTTGGTGCATAAAATGGACTGTTTCAAATATATTTTATACAACAAAGGCAAGTTTTATTACAAAAAAATCAACTGCTGCATGCTTTCTTCACTCAAGGTAATATATCAATCTCAATAACGAGCATTCAAAATATCTGCACTCAAATATCTGGTCATTATTTGAGAAATATTTCCAATAACCACTGACATTGAAATCAGTTGGCCAACTGCAATGGCAACTTTTCTAACAGAAACACGTACTTTGTTTTTTACTGAGTCAATCATCTTATTAATTGTAGAATATAATTTACATAATCTACGATCTGGTATAAAAATAACTCCTTCTAAAGTATCGAGATTGCAACCTAAAAACTCCAAATTCTGAACAGGTGACCATATTCATTTCGTTGCGAAACCAGAGTTTATCAGTTATAATTATGAACATTAATCTCGCTACACTCTCATAAGAACCTGAACAACCAAGCCCATCATCTAAAAGCACTGTGACAGATAAGCCCTCTAAACGCCATTTAATAATGGTCTGCATAGCTTATTAAACAAATAACAAGCGGTACAGAATCCACAAGGCAAAACAAGAAATTTATAATATATTGGATTACCGCCCTTGTCAACCCACGATAATCTCAAGTACCCAGTATGAGGCTCATAAATTGTGATGAGCACTTCTCAAATCAAACTTAATCATACAATCACCTTTCTGAATTAAAGTAAATGCAATTTTAATATCTTTTGATATCTAACAGACTGTTTCCGTAAGTGTTTATTCACTTCTCTTTAATCTAATATCAAGCGTTTTGCCAGAATTTTGAACTGACACAGTTAATGGATTCACCACATATGGAGGTCCATTGAATATTTCACTTAAATGTCTGTCTATAGACTTTAGTCTATAGGTCTGTCAAATAAATCTTTAACAGTTTCGAAAACAAATTCTGTTTCTGAAATAGCCGACTTATTATTTTTACAAAGGCTTTCTTTTCAGGCATAGAAGACAGTGGGATTTGGTAGCCATTTTCAAAAACGTCTAATGTAAAAGCATTACAATCTATATTGCTCCAAAAATATAAGTGCTCTTTAAGGCTACCTCTCACGATAATTTATTTCTGTCCCTGTTTTTATTCGAAAGAATCATACGTAAATATAATATTGTCAGGGTCATCATTTCCGTATACCGCCTCGCTGGCCATTGTTTGCACCTGCACGCACATAGGCGTAAGAGAAATTAATCTTCTTCTTATTCAATTTCACCCAACCGAAGAAAGTTAAAAAATCATCGTGTTGACTGTATTTACAACCTTGCATATGTAATAACTAGACAATGGTTTACCACAATCAGCGAATGCTCCATTAGGTTGCTCCCTGACTAAGGTCGATTAACATTTATTATTACTTTTTTACAAATGTACGTACTATACAAGGAGAACTTTAATGAGAAAAAATGTTCACAGGGTAACGCCATATTTACGCGTGAAATGATGGCCAGTCCTATAACAATATTTTACCGTTTCTTTACATATCACGAAAAGTATTGCTGAAATTAAAATGATTGGAGCATAAATGGTAATGTTGTATTGTGCTTTCGTTTACAGGTTAGATGGTAGATTTATGAACATGATGTCTGCCTGTACTATGACACCTTTTGTACTACTTTTACTGGCACTTATTCTTCCTACTGGTCAAGGTAAGTGTACCTCGGATACATTGCGCATTCTATGCGCTAAAGAAGTATGGGACATCACCAACAATTAGGAGATTGTTACATTGTATCGTAGGTATATTACATATGGACCACAAGACAAACATGTAATTAAGTATTGTCTCGTTATCGGATCATACCAGAATCTCTATTACCGAATTACAAAATAAGTGATTTTCCCGCATGCTCTTTGAGATAATGTCGTGAGAAAACAACACCTCACATAAACACAACAATTCATAAATATTCCATTTTCCATACCCGATGGCAAGGTGACCTGTTGAAAAAGTACTTGTCCATCAGGCTAAGAAACATTGGTGTTTTTCGTAAGAAGTCCCTACACTGTCAACATTGCACTTTTTACATTTTTCGGTTAGTGTCTGTTCGATGCGATATTAAAATGTATTAAAAATGTCACCAATTTTATTGCAAAGTTACCCTATTTTAAAAGGAACATACTTACCTTAACCATCTAACTAAGCATATGATGTTCATTTCAAACTTGACGTACACACCATTTTCAGAAATAGTGTTCTGGCATTTATGGACGCTTGCTGTTGTTTATTCGATTTTACTAATCCAATGTTACATATTGGAGACTGAATTTACCTCTTCATTTTGCGCTAGCTTTGTACACACGAATGTCATACAAGTGTATATAATAAGCAGTTATTAATTTACAACGCATTTTGTAAATGTCATTTGAAGTGACTTCATTGTATATAGGGAATTGCCTGACAATGGAGAGACATGGCGTTTCTTAAAGGATTTAAGACAAGATAAACCTTCACTTTTAAAGTAAGCGATTATTAAACAAAAAATATAATACACAGAAAAAAAGTGGCAAATCTGTTTTCCATATGCTTATTTGAATGACAGGTGTGTTGTTTTTTTTTGTTGTTAAAAACTACACCCTTTAAACTAGGGAACTTCCTACTATACGAACACGCTGACCCTTTTTGGCTCGTGTTTACATGAATACATTCGTCCCGTCATCTTTTGACGCTAAAACAATTTATAAGTGTATTTGTTTTACTTTTAGAGCAATTTCGTTCACATTTTATGTACTTATGCGGACTTGGAGTTAAGATAACGGTTGCAAATTGATATAATAGCATATACAGACGCTGCATTTATATACTTATTGTAAGGTTGAGTTTGTGAACGTGTATTCAAAATAAGCCGAATTCGGTAACACTATGCTGCTAATGTGAATGCGTATATTTTATCTAAACAATGTATACCCTTTTTAAAGAAAGCTACAGATATAAATAAATTAAAACAACGAGCTTGCATATATGTATTGCTGGATAATCCATAACATAATGAAACTAATCGATATTGCCAAATAAAATTGGGGGTTAAATATTGTTTTTAGATGATGGGACACTGCAATGTGGACGGTAGTATGGGGGTCTGTCATAGTCTATCGCACATAACAAAACAACGTTAGCATGTTTTCTTTTGCGTAAATTAACACTCCTGTCATACTTTACGTAATTGTCATTCAAAACACCAGGATAAGAACTAAATGATTGACATAATTATTTCATCACGTTCTCTTCATGTAACAATTCTTCATATGTACCAATTGGAATCAATAAAGAATATGTACACAACGTAATAAAATTTAGTATATGCATTTTTTAATTTTAGCATCAGTCATTGTAGGATGTCTCATCTTTCGGTACATGTCAAATGGAACTTGCTATAACTGTCCTGATAATTGTAGAGTATGTGTCTCGGACACAAACTGTTCCTTGTGTCAAAAGGGGTACTACGGCCCTGTCTGTGAGAACAGGTGTGCGGAAGGGTGTTCAGGGACATGCCACAAGTTTTTCAGACACTGTACCTACGGTTGCCCGGATGGGGAGTGCCCAGCAGAAGGCAATGGTTGTCAACTCTGTCCATTACATTGCTCGTTATGCGAATCCCAGTCGAAATGCGCTATGTGTGAAGATGGACACTTCGGTGAAGGCTGTCAAAAAAGATGTCCTAAACATTGTACTATATGCAATAAAACTACAGGACAGTGCTTACAGTGCAAAGACTCGTATTTTAGGCTAAATGGACAGTGTAAAAGATGCCCGCAAGGTTGTAGTTTATGTGTCTCTGCCAAAACCTGCATCCAGTGCAAGGAATCATATATCAAACATGATGAGCTGTGTAAGAGTTGCCCACATGGGTGTATATCTTGCAACACTACGGACAATTGCCGATCTTGTGAGGACGATGGTCGCTGTCTATTTAAGTGTCAAAGTAATAGTGTAATAACATACAACGGTCCGTACGAAGACGGACGGTGTGGAATCTGGCAGAACACGGATACCAACATTTGTCATCTACAATCTGAGAGTCACAGTTGCACTTCAAACGGTAATTGCATTCAGGATATTCGCTGCCCTAACGCATTCCGGTGTATAGACAAACAGTAGGAACAGACTCCATGTGCAACGATCATGCAGTATGAGTGCAAGCATAAATGTAAATATTTTCTAGGCATTTATGGATGTGAGACAACCTGCACCGTACACGCTAGCGACAACACACATAACAACCCATTATGTATGGCCGATACCGGCTTTGTTAATCTATGAACATTCGAGAACACTGCAAATGCCGACTGCAGACAGGAACAAGGTAGTATGTTTATTCTTTCTTTCGTTGAGAACAAATCGGTAAGCTTAAATATTGAATTAGAAAGTTTGGACGAAGGAGTTTTTCCTAAATAATCAAATAAGCCAAATAAGTCAGTGTTGCCTGAAAAGTTCATTGACAATCCTCTTCGGTGATACTAAGCATTAATCCCCCACGTCTTTGCAACCAGGTACTTTTCTTTGTGAGACACACTGCTACAAATAAGCTACGAAAACTACCTGACAGCTCCCGATTGAGATCAGATTATATCTTCATCCGTGTAGTCCGCTCTGATGCCGAGATATTTGAACAGAAACGTTACGTTCGGGCTTATTTACAGATTTTGAAAACATGAACATTTTGAGCGACGTGTTCGTCCTTTTTTACTGACTGAAAATATAGGTAGCGTCTAAATTCATCTCTACTTACAGTATGACTAAATTCCACAAAAGCGTGACGAACTACAGTTACACGATTTTTATATAGTCAAACGATATTTAAAATAGAGGTGCCGCCATTGCAGTGTTAAATCGCGGCCTTGTAACTGTTCTCATTCCATGTCTCTTTGGTGTGAGGGTGGGAGTACCAAACAGGTGACTTTATTACTGGTGATCTACCGTGCACGTTTGTTTACATCCAAGCTGAACAAACGTGTCGCTAAAAATAACAGCACATTTACATGTCTATAAGGAAAAGAAACACGGTACATCTTGGGTATTACGTCCATAAATCTAGACATTTCGAGCTCCATGATCTACTCTAAATTATCACACAATCAATTCTGGTCGCCGTGAAATCATACCAGGAAGTAACACTTTGTATTAACTCTGGCAGAAAAGGTATTGGTAAAATTAGGTTTGAATTGCTTTGTGTAGTTTTTCATTACATTTGTTTGCATGTTTTACCGGCGCACAGTTTTATACAATAAAGCAAAAGCCATATATTGACGATACATAAACTATGTTATGTTGTTTTAGTCTCTGGCAATAAACACGATTCCACAACAATGAAATCTGGAATCACGATTGCTGTACTCGCCAGTTTTGTCAGCCAAATTGTCAACGTCGTATTTATGTAAGTATGTCATGTATGCATCATCTGACTGTATTATCCATGTGCTTGTCTACAATAAAATTGTTATCAGGTCAGAACACGTTTTTTGTTTGTTGTTCTTATTGTTGTTGATATTATTGCTTTTAATCAGTTACACCACAGCTTAAATTACAACACATCATAGAATAAAGATACCCCCGATCACTTTTTTAAGTTGAAGGGTGCGCAGAACGCATATAAAATTTCTTTAATTTATGGCAAATCGGCCTTTGTGATTGTTTACCAGTTGTTGACTTATTTTGGTTAAACGCATAAAACTTAAACAGATTACGTCTCAAACAGTCAGGGGAATTGTTAATACTTAATCTATCTGCAAAACTACACACTTGCTCACGAAGTGGGCTTTTTGATCGGCACTTAAACATAATTATCAATCGATAAACTTACATGTTCTGCACACAATAATCTGACGTATCTTCCTATGGCTTTTCCTATTAGGTTGTACCGTAAAAGACGTAATCATCAACAGAAAGCGGAAGGGCGGGATGAAATGATGCTATCTTCAGACCTAGTTCATGTATTGTCAGTGCACGAGGGAGACATAATCCTCGGCCATACATATACAGCAACAAGTACCAAAGACAGAGGATATCACGGGAGCAAAGCCACTTTACCTGAGACTTGTCGCCTCCTTGAAACGAAGTGTGGAAGACGACGACGTTCTATCAGTTAATAATCTGTTGTGGAATGGTTTGTCAGAAACCTAACCTGCGACTAATGTAAAACGAAGTAGATCATGCAACCAGATCGCATTAAGGCACAAAGAAGAGTAAACTTATTTATATCATACTGTGTGATCTAGATAGACTGTAGTGACAGCTATTTTGTACAATGGGAACTTAAAATATAACAAATGCACAGTTTACTGTAAAAATGTACGTAGCTTAGGTTTTTTTTTTTTGTTTGTTTTTTTTTTTTTGGGGGGGGGGGGTGGGGGTGGGTGGGTGGTGGGCTATAGTACTCCAATCAGAAAATTCACACACATATGTTTTCATCGAAACTTCTCAAATTGCTAGCATAGTTTAAGTTTTTCTAGGTTTCAACCAACTGTGCATAAATATGAGTCTGTTTTATGTAGGTGTCTCAATGGCATCTTGGCTAGGGTGTGATGGAACTCCTATACACACATATATCATATATCATTGATCTAAGGTGTATTGTACATTTTAATTACGCCTAGCGTTCCCTTTCATCGACAAGTGTACAATAATGTTGGTAAAATATTAAAATTACTAAAACAATATAATGATATATTTAAACAATCATATTGCGAAATTTGCGATATCAGTCAGTCAAACGAAACTGCGATATATTAAAGTTCATATCCGACATTTTGGACCAAATATTTTCATTAAACATAATTTACTATTGTTACCTGAAGTGATCTAGCAAAATGGTGTTTATTAATGTCATACACATATCTCAAAAGTGTACCATTATGCAACAATTATCATTAAAACATTATTTCCTATCTGAGCCACTCTGCAGAGTTATCTATTTTTAAACTGAAACCCCACCCCTCCACCCCCACCACCAGAAATCCTCATGGTATTGTTATTTATAAATTTGAAAAGAATGTACAATTTCAGTGTTAACGAGTTTTACTGCCCCAAAACTGAGATACTATTGAAAATTGTCAACGCTTACAGATTTAAAAAGAGAAGTTTAATAGAAGATGGTAGCCGAAGTGTTGATTGTCTAATAACTTTTATTTAGAACAAAACACGACGTACGGGCTCGGAGCTGAGCCCAGCCCTACTGCGAGGCACACACACACACACGCACACACACACACACACACACACACACACACACGCTCACGCACGTGCGCTCTGGAGGCTAGCTATATTGCGACTCCGTATTTATCAAGACTTCTCGTTTATATACCCTCGGTTGCTGCGATAACAATAGGCAAGTCTAGTTCTTATGTAAATGTAATACAATTGGGCTAGACAGATAATTACGTTTATATCAACACCTTCGTATGGTTGTGTAATATAGTCTGGCCCGCGAATGGTTTACAATCTGCCCTTATCCTACTGATTATGTCGCAAAAGAATAAACATTTTAAGTGTGTATTAACGAGTTTTACTGCCCCAAAATTGAGATACTTTTTAAATCGTCAAAGCTTAGACTAAAGTGTGATATCTTTCAACAGAATTATACACAATTACCCCAAACAGAGGTAAGATATTGTAACATATATTAGATGTAGGCAAACTGCCGGATACCACCTTTAAGATATTACAATTTATACCCCACCCTGGTTGTAGATGACTGTGATTAAAAAGCTTCTGGTCCAAACTACCACCTTTTCAACTGAGGTCTTTAAAATAGGATCGAAAAATTCGCCTTTACAATGACATTAGTACGTTGCACAAAATGTTTGGCAGATTGCCATGTCGCTGCACCGTATTGGCAAAAAAGGCGTCAAATCCCGTCCCAAAATGCAGGGATCAATGCATTTCGTAACGTAACTATAGGTAATGGTAGAATACCAATCTCAACCCATCGTACAGCACTGCTAAAGGGTAGGAAACCTCCCCAGCCTAACCCAAGTGATTCGAAGTTGCTAAAATTGCTACGCTATATACGTCGTAAGAAGTGGAAGTGACATTCACTGCGGATTGCTGATGTGAACATATGTAGATGATTTTCGGTATGTGAATCTGTATTTTTTCCTGTAGAGAAGAGATCATAGTCATTGATCATTTTTAATAATTTTTACTTTAAATACCCAGAATACTTAATACTTACATATTGGTATTACTATATGTTGATAATACATTCCACATATAGAGGTCAGTTAGATAATATGTCCGCGAAAATGTGATATAAGTATACACGCGTTTTTAACATGGGTTTTGTAGATAGTTAGATATACAATATATGATATCTAATATAGAATGTTAAACTTTCCGAGCCTGTGATAGACCATTATAGGTCGATTAGCTGTGATATATAAAACAACAATTTTATAATAAATTTCTTATCTTCCAGAATCTTATAATAAACTTTTAAGCTGTGATTTAGATCACACAATTTAAAACAGAGCTTTTTAAGTTACTGAACCTTATTTCAATCAGAAATAAGGACCTTATTTATATAATGATGATGATGATAATAATAATAATAATAATAATAATAATAATAATAATAATAATAATAATAAGTATAATAATAACATGTTAAGAAATCATAAGCAAAGCCAAATAATATAAGGACCTACACCCTACACCCCCAGACTTGTAAACAATAAATCAATAAGCCATGACTATAACCTTCATGTTATATTGCACTCGCCATAAACCTATATGTAAACAAATTTATTCGTACATCAAGATCAAGACAAACGAGTGAGTAAAGATAACTAAGGACACCGTAAGTATAAGTGGAATAAATCATGGGCTTGTTTTTTATTTAACATAACTATGCTTTATTGCAATAATAAAATGTGAATCCTAAAATAAACATAAAATACAAGAGCGTATCGGCGAAACAGGTGCATAAGGTATACGTAGTTCTATATTAATCAATGGAGATTTTAGACCATACTCATCTGTGTTACTATATATAGATTTAATGAATGGACAGTTTCTCAGATACGGGCTCTCAGATACGTACCTTGACATTGGTTAGAGTGACACAAATCACAGACAGGTGCGCCAAGCCATTTTAGCGCTTATGCACGTCTTTCGACTTAAATTCCAGTAGTGTGTTAGAATTTCATGTGTAGTCGATATAAATTATCCATACTGATTTTGAAGATCTTATTAAATGTAACTAGTATATTCTTATAAATATAATTCGCCTGTGATGCTTCATTTAATGTAACGTAATTAGTTATTATTTTAGTGTTTTTTTTTAGCTATGTTTGTAATAGATGGATTGATATTAATGCACATGTTTGTGTCATGTTGTTATTTCATACTTAATAAGGCTGACCTGTGTATTAAAGGACAGTTGTCGGGAAGTGACGCCAACGAAACGTCTGGTAACAAGAACAACAGTACTTCCGGCAGACTTTTCAGTGAAATTTCTATCCAACCTTCCCAGTCGTCACAATTTCATAAGCTTCCCAATGTAATATCGCTTACTTTTTCAGGAAACATATTAGAATGACAAACATTCTGGGATTATTTTGAATCTAGTGTGCACTCTAACATATCACTTTCTGAGGTGCACAAATTTTGCTACCTAAAGTCATAGTCTGGTTCCCAGCTTCTATTGTGAACATAATAGAAGTCTGGCATTGACGAAACAATGGCCGACGCAATGATAGCTGTAAGTTAACCAAATATTTTCAAAAAGTCGTTCATCGGGATATTGTTCAATTTTCAATCGATATGTATATATAAAATTCTTAAAGATAAGGTTCCTTTTCGTGGAGCATTTCCGTATGTTACATTTTTTTTTAAATTCAATAAGTTGAGTACTTTTCGAACAAATACGAAGACTGTGATATTTCGGATATGTGATCATAAGTTCTCTTGTAAAATGATTATAAAATGATTTTGTTTTGCATTGTGATCAATACGAATGTGTTTTAGTTATGTTTATTGAGAAAGTATTACATTGTCATGCGGACACTACATATATTATCTTAAATGTAAATGTTACAATATAATCAAAGATATTGTGCTTATACAGTTATTATGGGATGTTTGTTATGTCATTTTATTAACTTACTTGAATATTTTATCATTTACCATGTGTATGAAAGAGCACTATTTCAAAATTAGGACATTCTAAGAACTGCACAGTATGTACTGTTTTCTTACTGTTTGATCCACCTAGACACATGCTCCTTTTTTATGTTGATAGAATGATTTTAATAGAATCTTTACAATGCCAAAATGCAAACACTTAAGAGTAGAACATACAAACTAACAATAAAGTGAACATAAAAAATAAGGAGTCTTAAATTGTAGAAACTTCAGTTTTGTTGTCTTAAATCAATGCAAACTTTAAAAAAATAGTTTTCCTAAAGTACTGAAGATAAAATTGTGTGTTTTAATGTTGTTAATTTATATAAAAAACACTTAAAATTGATAGCAAATAATAACAATGAATATTCAAATGCTAAGTCAAATTAAGTAAGTGTTTTGCACTCATTTGTTTGGACTTCATGCTTCCTGAGGACTTTTCTTACAGAAACATTACCAGTATTTCATTTTATAATAGCATTTCTTGTTAATTTTTGCCACCTTCAAAGGAAAAATTTGGCAAATGTCACACTAGTTGTGTAAATGACACACTTTATTCTCTTAAATCATGATTTTATATTGATATTAAAAATTCAAATTGAATGAAAACCAAATTAGTGGCAATAATACCTTTCTGTATACCTGACATTGTTATTAAACAAAAAAAAATCAAAATAACGATAAACACTCAAATCATTTTTAATAAATTCCATTAATCAGATCTAAAAGAAATAACAAAAAAAAGACATTGATAATTTTTTCCTGTGAGTTGAGTATACATGCACACAGTAATATTTTAAAACATTTCCAATGACATTGCTGGTGATGACAAGGGATGGCAGTTAACATGCTTATGTTTAAGATAATCATATACCGTAGTTTGATGTAGAATTATCATGCATAAATGTTTGCTTCAGTTCCCAGTGCATAGAAGAACTAACTCACTGTACATAAATAATAATTATACTGACCAGACTTCCTGTTAATATAAGTTGCCATATTAGTATTATGTTACACACTAACTGACATTTGGGCTTAATTGTAACTTCTTATTTTTCATTAGATAATGTAATATCATTATATGCATGTTTCATGTAAATAGTTTATCGATTTATTAATTTGCATATCTAATAGTTCAGTTGTCTAGCAAAAACAAAAGAGAAATCAACATACTGGTAAGCCCAGATTTTTTAAGAATTCTTACAACAGTACTTCCTTTGAATGACCAACTTATATTGATGTGATTAAGATAATAAATGCAAAAAATGGTGTTTGATCCTGACTGCAATTGGTATCAATTAAGCTTTTTGAGATGAATCTTTTTAAAATAGAAGTATTATTTCATTAGTTCTTCAACAATTAGACCTATTATTGGTATATGAACGATGAAAGACATCGTGTAGTGTCCGCAACACATATTTAAAAAAATGTGTAAACTCTTTTTCTGGTCTCAGATAAGTAACATCTTTGTTATTTCTTTTAAGTTACCTGGACTGTCTGTCATCATTCAATTGGTATATGCATTATATATGTTAAAATACATTGACTATCCTGATTGGCCCATGTTATAAGTACATTAATTTCACTGTTATGTCCTGTTTGGCAGAAAATCAGACTAGACAATAATATTGATTTCACTTTCTTATATAACTGCAATCAAACCAAACATTTATTAGCAAAAACAACTTTGAGGACATGAAAAATGCCTTATTTAGAAGCATATTAATATTTGTGTTGCGGACACTACACCGTTGCAGACAAAGCTTTTCTTTTAATGCGAATAAACCTTAAGGCATTTGGTGAAAGCGCTTGGATTGAAGAAACATGTGCCGAAGGCAATTTATATAACAGCAAAGTAAACTTTGTTTCTCCTGTTTTTGTAATGTGTGAAGCTCTGTTGCGGACACTACAAAATATTACCCTCTGCAGGTGTGCAGGAATGACATAATTAAAAACATTGCACACAAAAGCTAGTTCAAAGTTAGGTATGTTTTTGTGTTAAATACATATAAATCTTGAAAAATAAACTACACACCATTTTAATATTAATTTCTTTTTCAATTCATTGGCTTCTTAATTTCAGTTTGAAAGAAATTGTCAAAATGTATAACAAACTCTACTTGTAAACAAACCCCTGTCAACTTTTTTATTTTTTCTTAAAAATTGATGAAACAAAAAGCTTATAAAACTAGAAAGAAATGTTTATAGTGAAATATAACCAATGAGTATGAATTGTTCATGCAATATATATATTTTTTGCTATGCAAAATTAGTAATTGTTAAATGATACAACATAATGCTGAAAAAACATCATTTTTAGCTTTTCAAATTAATACTATACACCACACAGTGCATATTGTCATGTTGCATACCATTTTTCAGCTAAAACAACATCCTAGCTGCATAAATATTTTGCTGCAAACCTATTACTAATAACTTCTATAGGACTGTATAACATGATCAATTTTAAAAATGGACAAATGTAGTGAAATGGCGAAATGTTTTATGAATGCATTTCACACAGATGTAATGATTTTCAATATAAATTACCTAATGAAGGAAATTAGGGGAACTGAAATTTTACTTAAGTTATTATTTTAAGTTATATTAATCAATTAAATAAATATTGTCCGAAATTACACTATGTGTGATTTGTCCGAAAAATATTCAACTTGTAAGGAATGTAAACTATCATCATAAGTAATAGCTCCTTAACAACGCTTGACACGAATGCAAAATACAACATTGATATTGACCAGAAAATCAATACTATCACATTGAACCACCTTTTGCTATTAGCTCGTAAACTTACCGTTTCCATTGCCGCCGCTATTATTTTGTTTGTGCCTGACCCTTTGTTTAGACAAAGGGCAGGTTATCCAGACTACCTAAAGTCATTGCTGTCTGACTATGCCGCTTGTGTTATTGAGGGACTGCCATTAACTCATGAAAATAACGACGAAGTAGTAGACTTGTTACGAGACCGTTTTGGCCAAAATCACAAAATTATCAATGCTTATATGCAAGGCCTGTTGGATTTACCCCGACCCTCATCCCATCTTACAAGACTTCCAAGAGAAAATGGAAGCATATATTCGCGGTCTACAGTCCCTTGGTCAAGGTCAGGAATCATTTGGCAACCTTCTTGTTTCCGTTATACTGGAAAAACTTCCTGCTGACGTCAAACTTGTGACCACGGAAGTAGTAACTGGCAAATTCCGGAACTCTGACGGGCGCTGAAAACGGAAATCAACTTCGTAGAGAGTGGCCAGCCTTCACAGAAAGCAGATGACTACGTGGCCACCGCGTCGTTTTTCACGAGAACGAGGCCGACAGCGAAGGTTACAAGTGTATATCAAGGGCGTAGACCGGAACGACTGCGATGTCCATTTTGCGGCGACTCCCATTTTGCTATCGACTGCAACAAATATGGAACATTGGAAAGAAAGACATGGTGATAAAGAAGAAGTTTTGTTTTAACTGTTTGGGCTGTTTGGGCAAGCATCAAGTTTCCTCCTGCCGATTGAACCACCGCTGTCGTATCTGTAAACGCAAGCATCATACCAGCATTTGCGATCAGCGTGAGTGGAAAACCGCCACTCGCAAAATTTTGAATGCTGCTGCTCCCAGTTTTGCAACTACTTCAGGTTTTGCCGAGTCATCACATCAGCCTACTTCCGGTTTTACGGAACCGTCAACAATTCTGCACTCTACAACACAGAGCAAACATAACGTCCTGCTAAAGACAGCAGTTGCCATGGTAACTCTCTGCTGTAGCCAACATTTTGCTCGATGAAGGGGCTCAACGTTCTTTTATTACCCAAGAGCTTGCCGACAGACTCCAGATACCAGGCAGTGGTACTGAGGTTGTCCGCCTTGCCGCCTTTGGGTCCTCTTTGAAGAAAGTCAGCCATTTTCCAACAGCCACTATTCATCTGATAATCGACACAAGGGAGACAATTCTGATAAACGTTTTGGTTGTCCCAAAGATTGCTGTCCCTTTACAGAACCAGACGCATACAGCCAGTTTGCTGTCATACTTACGAGGTTTGAAACTTGCACATCCGGTTACAGAGGGAGATACATTTAAAGTTTCGCTACTTATTGGAGCTGACAAGTACTGGGATATCGTAGGGGACAGTGTAATAAGAGGCGACGGGCCGACGGCTGTGTCTTCAAAGATCGGTTATCTTATTTCCGGGCCACTTCCTGAAGCGCAACACACTGCGGCCACAGACTACATTATGAACGTCATCACGTTACCACCAGATTGCCATGACCTCGAGCGTTTTTTGAAGCTGGAATCCATTGCTGTCCAACCTGAAACCAAGCAAGAGGCTTCGGACTACATAGAAAACTACCAGAGAGACTGCATTAGATTCCAGGATGGTCGATACACTGCGTCATTACAATGGAAACGGGATCACTCGGAGTTACCTGACAACTTCAATATTACACTGAAAAGAACACAGAACACAATAAAGAGACTGCGTGAAGACCCAGTGTTGTTGCAGAAGTACGACGAAATCACTAAAGAGCAGGAAATGGGTGGATTTATAGAAAAGGTTACATGCCTAGACATCGAAAACACAGTGCACTATATACCACATCATGGAGTTAGGAAACAGTCGGCAACCACTCCCATCAGAATTGTATTTGACTGCAGTTGCCACCAACATAAGACATTGCCAAGCCTGAATGGTTGTCTAGAAACAACACCGCCCCCAGTCAACGATTTGACAAGCATTCTCGTGAACTTTCGACAACATCAATTTGCCGTCTGCACCGACATTGAGAAGGCTTTTCTGCAGCTGCAGCTCGATGAACATGATCGTGACGTCACGCGTTTTCTTTGGTTCGACGACATCCACGACGACAACAGCAAGCTGATGACATACAGATTTCGGTCAGTTCTTTTTGGAGCGACCTGTACGCCATTTATACTTCATGAGACAATCACAGAACACCTGAGTTCCAACAGCAATGCATGGGTAAGTGAAGTATTGAGAAAAGATTTTTATGTTGACAACGTCATTTCGAGTTTTACAGATGAAAACACAGTGTTGAAGTACTTCCAAGATTCTAGAAACTTGATGTCGTCTGCTGGTTTCAATCTGCGGTCTTGGGAATCCACCAGCAGTCGTCTGCGCACACTGGCGGAAGCGGAAGTTGTAGCTGAAACCGACAAAGTTACCAACGTCCTTGGAAAGCGATTGGACACGGCGACAGATAGAATTAGCCTTGCAGCGAAGAACATTTCTACCGACCAGCTCATGACAAAAAGAGTGATACTTCAAGAAACAGCAAGGATATACGATCCTCTTGGAATTCTGTCCCCAGTCACCATTCGCGCCAAAATCCTTCTTCAAGAACTATGAAAACAGAAGTTCGACTGGGACATACCCCTGCCATGCGATATTCAGATCCGATGACAGAAATTTGCAGAAGATCTAAACAGAGTTTTACCAATTAGTTACCCTCGATGCTACTTTGACAACACAGAAGAGGTATCCAGTACTTCCGGTTCCACTGATGACAGATCACGTGCACTGACAGACGTTTCCTTGTACGTGTTTTGCGATGCCAGTCTTCACGCATATGGGTATGTGATCTACATTTCCAGAGGCGAGCAGTCTGCAAGTGTCATGGCGAGACCACGTGTTGCACCTTTGAAACAGCTCACGTTACCGAAACTCGAACTTATTGCTGCAGTGATAGGATCACGTCTGCTGAAACATGTTCTGCAGACGATAACAGCGAAAGAAGTGTACCTGTGGTCTGACAGACAGATAGTACTCCACTGGTTGTACTCACACCGGAAGCTTAAGACATTCGTACAAAACAGAGTTGACGAGGTACACAAGAATACACTGAACCGGAAGTGGATGTACTGTCCGTCTGACCAAAACCCAGCAGACCTGTTGACACGAGGAATTTCTGCCAATGAGTTATCATCTAGTTACTTATGGGAAAAGGGACCAAAATGGCTATCTGATGAGACTAAGTTTCGAAGCCAGCCTTCAGTCGAGCCCGTGGTATAACTTGCAGCGGCAGAAGATGAAGAAAATATAAACACACCCTTTGTTGCTATAGCAACGCTTGCCATTCACAACGTCATCGATGCGGAGAGATTCAGCAGTTACAGAAACTGCTGAGAGTGACATCAATCGTCATCAGATTTATACACAAATGCAAGGCCGCCATAAGAAACAGACCTTTGTGGGGATTTGTACCATGTACCGTTGAAGAACTTCAAAACGCCGAGAAGATGTGGATGCAAAGCTGCCAGTACACTACGTACGAAGCCGAAAGAGAATGTCTACTCACCAGCAAAAGAAATCTGCCACTTGTCAAACAGCTTCAACTTCTAATTGATGATGACGGCTACATCCGTTGCTGTGGCACAACGCGCTCTGACGGAATTCGCGCGTTTTCCATATCTACTTCCGGCACGTCATCCACTGACACGCTTGATTGTAATGGATGCACATGAGAGACACTTGCATGCCGGCACCATCGCATTGACTACTTACATACAACAAAGGTTTTGGATTCCTTGTATACACCAGTACATGCAGACATTGCTCCTGTAACGACAATATTTCTTAACATCATCAACATGAGGCTCTAACGCTTCTATTAATATCTCTCTGAGATTATTATAAGACAAACTCTTGTTTTCATTTGTTGTTTTGCAACAGTTTTTAATTAAACGTATATTAAAAAACAAATAATCCTCGTCAGATAACTTGCCCCATTGAATCAATTTGTTAACAATTTCAAGTACTTATACACCATCCCTGTATTTATCTTAAATCAACTAATTTCCTTAAAAAAATCATGTACAAGTCATAAAAAACAGTATCACATATTCTAATGTTCAAAAACTCTGAAATCCTAAAAAAACAGCAAATGCTACTAAAAATGGAAAAATAATACAATGACTTTTGATTTTTCCAACCTCATATAATCGGTCATAAACTCTATTTAAAAGATTAATATCTATCGGTTCTTTTCTCGTTTTAGATTTTGCCAAAATCCTCTTTGAAGCCTCCAAAACATTAATTACTATTTTACCATTAGTAGGTGATAACAAGACCGTACATCTCATGAAAACCTTTTATGGCATAAAAAGTAGCAATAACAGGACTTGATGAGCAGTCAGAAGTACAGATGCTAAATAAATAGCTTTGCGGGTAAAATGTTCTACACGCCCACCCACTACAAAACGCACATTTATGAAAACGCATAAAAGCACATATATCACATCTGTACTGTGTGAGCGTGATTAGCGAAGCAGGCCCGGGAGTTGGTCCACTTTCTCCACCAAGACACCCGACAGCACCTTTTATCGTCTCCAAGGATCTGGAAGAATAACTGTATAAAACAACTAAATATAGCAAGTCTAAATCAAATATACTCAAATTGTAGGACAATGTGTACATACTAATTTCAATTAGAATAAAAATCAATAGTAAACATATTGTTAACGTTGTAACAATTAATACTGCCATTTTTGCAATACTGCATCTAAATGCGATTCCGGCCGAGGCTTTTATCTGCTGTACATACTGTACATATGTTGATAGTTTATTTTATTACTAGATATCATGCATGTACAGTTTGTATATAAGTTTATTGTATCTGTTTTAACCCCCGATGCAGGTACTTACTGTTGTTTCACTTTGACTGGATATTGTTATTTACACTCTTTGTTTGATAGAAAAACCTTCGGCAAGTGCAAGGTTGAAGCGCTCTACAAAACAGGTTTAACCATCCCAGTCGGCCCTTTTGCCGATTGACCGTTCCAAGGCGGTAAACTGATGGTTTTTCTTTATGTGTGATATGTCTCGTCTCTGTGTTTTTGTAACATTTACATTTACCTTGTTTGCCTTTGTCTACTGGTAGATAAAATTTAAAAAACTGTGGAAATTTTGATAGGACCTTTTCTTATTTACCTATTACATACAGCTAGATACATACTTAGACGATATCGTCTTTTTGCAATACTGCTTTTTCTGCGAATCCGCACAAATTCCATTAGCACAATGTGTGTAATGATCAAAACTATATTCTGCGATTCCGCATCAATCTAATAATACAATCCGGATCAATTATATTTTCTGTAAAACATATATAAACTGCAATCTGGTCAGACTATCCAGTCATATTATCGACAATTGGTGTTTAAAAAAGGGAGACAACCTTCCAAATCTAGTAAGTCTCTGACAAGTATACTTCCTTTGACTAATATCAACATATACTGCTTACATATTCGGAACGTCAATTCTGTATTATCAAACCTCCCCTTTTCGTGTTTACACGTCGTATAAAATTTCCTCTCGGTAGGTAAGTCAAACCAGTCAACCACATGGTTAATAAATACTCCGTTAGATTTCCAGCACGGGCATACTAAGACTGCTTTTGCGCCGTCATGCTCCACTTATGATCCTTTTACTTATTGCTATGGAAGTAACAAATAATCCGAATTAATCTCCCCAATTTTCTGCAAACGCATCTATACTAAACATGTTTCGTTCCAAAACCTTAAATAAAAAATTGGCAGATTTGCATTAAAATAAGATGCAAACCTGTCGACCTCAAGTTCTCTCAAACAACATTTGCATACTATCAACGATATTCCCCAGTCATCGAAACCGACCTAGGAACCCACTCCATTTCTAAAGAAACCGAAATTTCCATACACAACTGAAATATATAGTAAGTAATATCTTGTAAGTCCCTTTTTCATAGATCGCTGTAGATCTCACACCCTGGTTATCTGTAAACCATTTCATACTGTGATGCTTCACACTTAACTAGCTTCCGAATAAACTATTTTGGTGCATAAATGGACTGTTTTAATAATAGTTTATACAACAAAGGCAAGTTTTATTCCAAAAAAGCAACTGCTGCATGCATTCTTCACTCAAGGTAATATATGAATCTCAATAACGAGCATATCTGCACTCAAATATCTGGTCATTATTTGAGAAATATTTCCCATAACCACTGACATTGAAATCAGTTGGCCAACTGCAATGGCAACTTTTCTAACAGAAACACGTTGTTTTTTACTGAGTCAATTTTCTTATTATTTGTAGAATATGCTTTACGTAATCTACGATCTGGTAATAAATACCTATTTTTAAAGTATCGAGATTGCAACCTAAAGACTCCAAATTCTGAACAGGTGACCATATTCATTTCGTTGTGAAACCAGAATTTATCAGTTATAAATATGAACCTTAATCTCGCTACACTCTCAAAAGAACCTGAATAACCAAGACCATCATCTAAAAGCACTGTGACCGATAAGCCCTACAAACGCCATTTTCGTAATAATGGTCTGCATAGCTTATTAAACAAATAACAAGCGGTACAGAGTCCACAAGGCAAAACAAGAAATATATAATATATTGGATTACCGCCCTTGTCAACCCACGAAAATCTCAAGTAATCAGTAAGAGGCTCATAAATTGTGATGAGCACTTCTAAAATCAAACTGAATCATGCAATCACCTTTCTGAATTAAAGTAAATCCAATTTTAATATCTTTCGATATCTAACGGACGGTTTCCGTAAGTGTTAATCACTCTCTTAAATCTAATATCAAGCGCTTTTGCCAGAATTTTGAACTGACACCGTTAATGGATTCACCACATATGGAGGTTCACTGCAAATTTCACTTAAATGTCTGTTTATAGACTTTAGTTTATAGGTCTGTTAAATAAATCTTTAACAGCTTCGAAAACAAATTCTGGTTCTGATAGCCGACTTATTATTTTTACAATGGTTCTCTTTTCAGGCATAGAAGACAGTGGGATTTGGTAGCCATTTTCAATAACATCTAATGTAAAAGCATACGCATCTATATTTCCCCAAAATATATAAATGCTTTTTAAGGCTGCCTCTCGCGATAATTTTTTTCAATCTCTGCTAATATTCGAAAGAATCATACGTAAAACGCTGAAAATCATACTTATCTTTAATATTGTCAGGGTCATCATTTCCGTATACTGCCTCGCTGACCATTGTTTGCACCTGCACGCACATAGGTGTAAGAGAAATTAATCTTCTTCTTATTCAATTTCACCCAACCGAAGAAAGTTACAAAATCATCTTGTTGACTGTATTTACAACCTTGCATATGTAATATCTGACAATGGTTTACAACAATCAGCGAATGTTCCATTAGGTTGCTCCCTTACTAAGACCGCTTAGGATTTATTATTACTTATTTACAAATGTAAGTACCATACAATGAGAACTTTAATGAGCAAAAATGTTTACAGAGTAACGCCATATTTACGCGTGAAAGGATTGCCATAACAATATTTTACCGTTTCCTTTACATATCACGAAGAGTATCGCTGAAACTAAATTGTTTGTTTATTGGGTTTATCGTCCCACCAACAGTATTTCAGTTATCTGGAGACGGTGTTCACTTGAAGCAGTTATAGTGCTGCCTTCACTGTGTATAGCATGCCGTGAACACCCAGTCACATTATCCTGACACCGGGCCAACCAGTCGTGGAACCTTCCGTACCTGGTCCGAGTATCGCTGAAGCTAAATTGATTGGAACATAAATGGTAAAGATGTATTGTGCTTTTGTTTTCAGGTTAGAAGGTAGATTTATGAAAATGATGTCTGCCTGCACTATAACACCTTTGGTACTACTTTTGCTGGTACTTCTCCTTCCTTCTGGTCAAGGTAAGCATACCTCGGATACATTGCGTACTCTGTGCGCTAAAGAAGTATGGGACATCACCAACAATAAAGAGATTGTTACATAATATTTTAGATTCATGACAAATAAACCAGAAGATTTGCAAAAAACAAGTAATAAAGTATTGTATCGTTATCGGATCATACCAGAACCTCTTTATAACAGTAGAACAAATAAAAGTTATTTTCCCTCATGCACGTTAAGATCACATAAATAACTTTTCCTACATATTCTATTTTCCGTATCCAATGACAAGTAGACCTATTGAAAAAGAAGCTTACAATCAGGCTGAGAAACAAAGGTGTATTTCGTAAGAAGTCCCTACAATGTCAGCACTTTTGTATTTTTCGGTTAGTGTCTCTTCGCTGCGGTATTAAAATGCCACCAACTTTATTGCAAAGGTATCATATTTAAAAAGGAAATGATTAACTTTACCATCTAACTAAGCATATGATTTTTATTTTAAACGTGAAGTAGACACCATTTAAAAAAAAACAGTGCCGGCGCTTATGGACTCTTGCTGTTGTTTATTCGATTTTGCTAATCAACTGTTACATATTGGACACTGAATTTACTTTTTCCTTTTGCACTAGCATTGTACACGTGGATGTCATACAGTTTCATTACAAATGTATATACAAAGTAGTCATTAATGTATAATGCATTTCTTCAATGTCATTTGAAATGATTACATTGTATTTAGGGAATTGCTTGACAATTTAGAGACATTGCGTTTCTTAAAGGCGTTTAAACAGGATAAACCTTCACTTTTAAAGTCAGCGATAATTAACCAAAAATATATTACACAGAAAAAACGAGGCAAATATATTCTTCCTATGCTTTTTGGAATGACAGGCGTGTTTTTTCTTCTGGATAAAAAAACTACACCCTTCCAACTAGGGTATTTTCCAAATATACAACTCGCTAACCTTTTTTGAGTCATTTTTACATGAATACATTCGTCTCGTCTCGACGCTGTATTTAGTGTCTTACTTTAAGGGTGAGTTTGTGAATGTATATTCAAAATAAAGCGAATTCGGTAACAATATGCTGCTAAGTGAATGGATATATCTTTTCTAGACGAAATATACTTGTTTAATGTAAGCTACAGACAAAAATAAATTTAAACAACCAGCTTGCACATACGTCTTACTAGATAAACCATAACATTATGAAACAAATCGACATTGCCAAATATTATCTTAAATGGCCAAAAGCTCATTCAAAACAGCACAAAGACATCGTAGGAAGTTGCATGTTTTTACGTAAACACAAACCGACTATGGCCCGGCAGCTGTTTTCGATTAACAATTTATCATAAAAGTTTTGAAAACGTTCAATTGGGGATTGTTTTAGATGATGCGACAGCGCAATGTAGGCGGTAGTATGAGGTTCTGTCATTGTCATTGTCGCACAGAGTTAGAACAAAACAACGTAAACATGCTTTTTTCTGCGTAAAGTAACACTGTTTTCATGCTTCGCGTAATTGTCATTCAAAGCACAATGTTAACTTTATGACTGACAATTATTTCATCACGCGCTCTTTATTTAACATGTGTTCATATATACCCATTGGAATAGATAATGAAAATGTACACACCGTAATAAAATATATCATATCCATGTTTTAATTTCAGCATCAGTCATTTTAGGATGTCCTATCTTTCGGTATATGTCAAATGGAACATGTGTTAAATGCCCTGATAACTGTAGAGTATGTGTCTCTGACACCAACTGCTCCTTGTGTGAAAAGGGGTTCTACGGCCCTGTCTGTGAGAACAGGTGTGCGGAAGGGTGTACAGGGACATGCCACAAGTTTTTCGGACATTGTACCTACGGTTGCCCGGATGGGGAGAACCCAGGAGAAAGTAATGCTTGTCGACTCTGTCCACTACATTGCTCTGTATGCGAATCCCAGTCGAAATGCGTTATGTGTGAAGATGGACACTTCGGTGAAGTCTGTCAAGAAAGATGTCCTGAACATTGTACTTTATGCAATAAAACCACAGGACAGTGCTTACAGTGCAAATATTCGTACTTTAGGCTAAATGGACAGTGTAAGAGTTGCCCGCAAGGTTGTAGCTCATGTGTCTCTATCAACACTTGCGCCTTGTGCAAGGAATCATATTTCAAACATGATGAGCTGTGTAAGAGTTGCCCACATGGGTGTAAATATTGCAACACTACGGACAATTGCCAATCTTGTGCAGACGGATTTCACGGTCCAATCGATGGTCGCTGTCTATATAAGTGTCCAAGTAATGATGTTATAACATACAACGTACCGTACGAAGACGGTCGGTGTGGAATCTGGCAGGACACGGATACCAACATTTGCCATCTTCAATCGGAAAGTCACAGTTGCACAACAAGCGGTAATTGCATTCAGGACATTCGGTGCCCTTACTCAGTCCGGTGTATGGACAAACAGTACGAACAGACTCCATGTGCAACGATCATGCAGTATGAGTGCAAGCACAAATGTAAACATTTACTAAGTATTTATGGATGTGAGACAAACTGCTCCGTACACGCTAGCGGCAACACACATAACAACCCATTATGTATGGCCGATACCCGCTTTATTAATCTACTAACATTCGAGAAAACTGCAAAAGCCGACTGCAGCCAGGAACAAGGTAGTATATTTAATCTTTCTTTGCTTGGAGAACAAATCAGTTAGCTTAAACGCTGTATTAGAAAGTTTGGACGAAGGAGTGTTATCTAAATAATCAAATAAGCCAAATAGAACAGTGTTGCCTAAAAGGTTTATTGACAATGCTCTTCCTTGATACTAAGCATTAAACCCCCACGTCTTTGCAACCACATACCCTTCTTTGTGAGCCACACTGCTACAAATGAGCAAAAAATATTACCTAACAACTCCCGATTGAGATCAGATTAAATCCTCATCCGTTTAGTCCGCTCTGATGCTGCGATATTTTAACAGCAATTACGTTCGTGCTTATTTACAGATTTTGAAAACATGAACATTTAGAGCGACGTGTTCTCATTTTTTTACTGACTGATAATATAGGTAGTTAAACGATACCACATTTAAAAACAGGTGCCGCCATTGCAGTGTAAAATGGCGGCCTTGTAACTGTTCTCATTTCACGTCTTTTCAGCGTGAGGGTGAGAGTACCGAACAGGTGACTTAATTGCAGGTGATCTACCGTGCACGTTTATTTACATTCAAGCTGAACAAACTTGTCGCTTAAAAACAACAGCACATGTACATGTCTATAAGGAAAGGAAACACGGTAAATCTTGGTTATTTCGTCCCTAAATCTAGACATTTCAAGCTCCATGATTTACTATAGATTATCACACAATCTATTCTTGTCGCAGCTCAATCATACCGGGAAGTAACACTCAGTATTAACACTGGCAGACAATTTATTGGTAAAAATAGGTTTGAATTGCCTTGTGTAGTTTTTCATAACTTTTGATTGCATGTCTAACCGGCGCCAACTTATATACAATAAAGCAAAAGTAATATATTTTCTATACATAAACTATGTTATGTTGTTTTAGTGTCTGCCTATGGACACGGTTCCACAACAATTAAATATGGAATCGCGATTGCTGTACTCGCCAGTTTTGTCAGCCAAATTGTCATCGTCATATTTATGTAAGTATGTCATGTATGCATCATCTGACCCTATCGTCGATGTGCTTGTATACAATACATTCGTATTTAGGCCCCCGGATCCCTATTTTAAGTTGAAGGTTGTGCAGAACGCATATAAAATTTCTGTAATTTATGGCAAATCGGCCTTGGTGATTGTTTACCAGTTGTTGACTTATTTTATATAACTATTTTGGTTGAACGCATACAAACAGATAACGTCTCAAACAGTCAGGGGAATTGTTAATACTTCATCTATCTGCAAAACTACACTCTTTCTCACGAACTGGACTTTTTGATTAGCAAATAAACATAATTAACAATCAATAAACTTACATGATCTGCACACAATAATCTGACGTATCTTCCTATGGCTTTTCCTATTAGGTTGTACCGTAAAAGAGCCAATAATCAACAGAAAGTGGAAGGGCTGTATGAAATTATGCTATCTTCAGACCTAGAACATGAAGTGTCAGTCCAAGTGGGAGACACAAACCTCGGCCATAAATGTGCAACAACAAGTACCAAAGACAGAGGATATCACGGGAGCAAAGCCACTTTACCGGAGACTTGTCGCCTCCTTGAAATGAGGTGTGGAAGACGATGGTCTATCAGTTAGTAATCTGTTGTGTAATGGTTTGTAAGAAACCCAAACTGCGACTAATGTAAAACGAAGTAGGTTATGCAACCAGATTGCAATAAGGCACAAAAAAAAGTAAATTTATTTATATCATACTGTCAAATCTAGGTAGACTGTAGGGAGAGCTATTTTGTACAATGGGAACTAATAATACAACTTTACCAATACGCAGTTTACTGTAACAAAGTGCGTAGCCTAGGTTTTGTTTTGGGGTATAATACCCCAATCAGATAATTAACACAGATATGTTCCCATCGCAACATCTCAAATTGCTAGCATAGTTAAATTTAACAGGTGGTTGTCTGTGACATGTGCTTTGTTTAGATTAGAAAGAGAATTATGCTTGGAGGAATTGTTTTAAAAAGTTATAAATTTAATAATAATGATCCAAATAAAGCAATTGCACATATTAAAACAATTGTGTATATTTGTATGACTCTGTTTTATATGGGTGTCTCAATAAACTCTTGACTAGGATGTGATGGAACTCATATATACACATATATCATGTATCAGTAATATAAGGTGTACTATACATTTTAATTACGCTTAGTGTTTCCTTTTCTTCGAAAATTGTACATTAATGTCTGTAAAGAATTTAACCTAAATTAGTAAGATTTAAATGAACCGGTCCTACAATTTAAATAATCAAATTGTCTTTGAAATATTGTATAGCTTGAAGTTGGTCTTTTGACAGTTTAAACCTAGACTGTTTAGGCCTTAGTAAGCATGCGTTTTTGTCTCTTTCCCAGGTAAAACGGTGTTTGGCGTATATGAGGACATCGGTAATAAAAACCGTATGATTTTTTAAGATGATGAACAGATTGTTTTAGTAATAAATTGCTTTAAAAATGATGATGAAAATAACTATGTTAATGTTAATCGTGATGATGATGATGATGTTGATGATGATGTTGATGGTGATGACGATGATGATGATGATGATGATGGTGATGGCTTTTGTTATTATTATTATTATTATTATTATTATTATTATTGTTATTATTACTTTCTATGACTCTCTTATTAAAATTTCGCAGTTTTCATAGCTCCGAACACTGTTTATATCTAAAATGTCATTTAAATTCTCTTGATTTTTTCAAGGGCATAGTCGCTTAACATGTTATAGCTAGATTTCCCTTTTGTAAAACACATTTGAACTCTCTTGGTTTTCGTTTCGGCAAGGGCATTTATAAACTGCAATGCTACTCGTACATTTCTGTTTATATATTATCTGTATTCTCTCTATAAAGATATAGATAATGTTGCGAGACGAGATAATGTTGGATATAACATGTATTTTCTTATTGTGATTAACCTTTTTCTATCTTAATATTTTCTATCTCTATTAATCTTCTATTCTCCAATCTATTATATGTTTTTTATTCTCCCTCATATCTAGTATTTGTGTGTGTGTGTGTGCGTGTGTGTGTGTGTACGCGCGCGCGTGTGTGTGCGTGTTGAGTGCGTGTTGTGTGAGTGATTGTGCGTGTGTGTTTTATGTGTGTGCGTGCGTGCGTATGTGTGTGTTTGCCTGTGTATGTGTGTGTGTTTGTGTGCGTGCGTGTACCAATGTGCACCTACATTTTAATTTATGGTTTGTTGTTATTTTCTGGCGCAATTGTACATGCATACTGTTCACATCTTGACTCGTTGTAACAAATGTTTTATTATGTTCTACTATTATGTGAATCTTCAAACTTTGGAGGAAATAAAGATATATATTTGATAATGTATACATGTACAAACAGTAAAAAACAAACAAATATATATATATATATATATATATATATATATATATATATATATATATATATATCTTTATTTCCTCCAAATATATATATATATATATATATATATATATATATATATATATATATATATATATATATATATATATATATATATATATATATATATATATATATATATATATATATTTGTTTTTTACTGTTTGTACATGTATACATTATCAAATATTTAATAAGTCAATACGACTATATAACCTGCTAAAATAACTTAAAGTAATCCCGTGTGTTCTTGAGATACGAATAATTTTCTTTTTCAATTTGTTTGACACACTTTTAAGAATGAAAAAAGGATAACGTGTACATACATGTTAACATATTATACATAATATATTAAGATACGGATATGTTAATGTTTGTATAGTATTTCCTTGATTTTACGTTGCTTGCTGTTTAGATCATTTTTGCTGACAGACGTGCATTTTCTGGCTGACAGTTTGTAAAACGAATCACACCCAAATACATCAATGAATGAGGTAATGCATAATTTAGCATGTTTGGTTTTTAAATGTGTAATACGACCTTTACAGTGTGTTGCATTAGCATATTAGTGTCTTAGTCTGAATAACAGTTGGTTGTATTTTGTTGTTGTTTATTTTATTTTTATTTTAGGCGGGAGTGTTATTGTTTCACTTTTTACAATTTGTTAGATTAGCATATGATTGTATTAGTCTGAATGGCAGTTGGTTGTTTTTGTTTATTTTATTTTTATTTTGGGGCGGGAGTGTTATTGTTTTACTTTTTACAATTTGTTAGGTAAGCATATGATTGTATTAGTCTGAATGGCAGTTGGTTGTTTTTGTTTTTGTTTATTTTATTTTTATTTTAGGCGGGAGTGTTATTGTTTCACTTTTTACAATTTGTTAGATAAGCATATGATTGTATTAGTCTGAATGGCAGTTGGTTGTTTTTGTTTTTGTTTATTTTATTTTTATTTTAGGCGGGAGTGTTATTGTTTCACTTTTTACAATTTGTTAGATTAGCATATGATTGTATTAGTCTGAATAGCAGTTGGTTGTTTTTGTTGTTGTTTATTTTATTTTTATTTTGGGGCGGGAGTGTTATTGTTTCACTTTTTACAATTTGTTAGATTAGCATATGATTGTATTAGTCTGAATGGCAGTTGGTTGTTTTTGCTTTTGTTTATTTTATTTTTATTTTGGGGCGGGGTGTTATTGTTTTACTTTTTACAATTTACATAGGATTGAAATTAACCATGCGTTTAAATGTAACAGTTTATTGGAAATGTATTATGCCTAATCAGTGTGGTAAATAAAACAACTGTCTATCTCTCACACCATTGATAGTTCCTATCTTTCGTTGTGACCAATAATTAACATGGTTTAAGTTTCTGCCCATACACATCTATACCAATTAGTGACTATTATACACATCTAGGCATGGAATGTAACCCATACTTGTCAACTGCATAAAAAACATGGACAATGCGTGCATTAGGCTGAGAGGATCATTTATGTTTTCTATTCATTTCATTTCTTTACAAACATAAAATATTTATTGTTTAAAAATTGCTAACCTATTGCAATGACTAGTGGGGATTTATGTTTCACTGTTTACACATATCTCGGTCACCATTTAAAAGCTTTTTGCACTATCCTTTCAGGTAACGATTACTTCTTTGGTTAAAAAGTCCCTAGTCGAAACTATCTGACTGACATCTTTAAAAATGATCAAATAATTGGCCTTCATAAACATGCTGTACAAATTGTATGGCATTTTGTCTAAATGTATGGATTGTTTCATGTATTGAATAACATATCCAAGTCATTGTCAAAATGCATTCAATTTATCTCATAACGTAACTACTCTTTTAATCCCAACCCATCGTACCTCACTGCTAACGGGTAAGAAACCCCCCAAGGTCGCAATATACGTCGTAAGAGGAGGAAGTGATATTCACTGCGGATTGCTGATGTGTACATATGTAGATGATTTCCGGAATGTTAATTTATTTAATTTCCTGTATTACAGTCGTTTTAAAAGACGTGGTGTCACCAAAACTGAATATATTTTTTGTATATTTTTTCTACAGTCTAGTTGGTTTAAAAGTGTGTCGTACTCATACAAAATAGAAAGGCAACATGCAAATTTACCGTTCCGATTTATATTTTAATTCTTGTTGGACATATAACTTTTCATTAGACACTCCAAAGTCATAGCAGATGTATTGAAGACGAATTACCTTAGTTAACAACTTATATAATCACATGACATAGTCTTAAATTGAGAAACAAGAAATGTCGTTGTTAACAGACATATGCCATCATGCAGTCATGTCCAGTAAAGCAAATTTTGTAACTGTCATGGAGGTATTTAAGTTATTAAAAAGACAATAGCATTAGATTTATGAATATGACCATATTGAATTGTTTACCTCCTATCATTTGTTTTCAATAGGCAAACAAGAGGGTCATGATGACCTTATTCGGTCACTTGAGGACACAGCCTTGTGTCAAGTAATGACGAGTTATTAACTTTAGACGTCTTTGGTGAAGATTGGACCATTTATGTAGACACTGGGCTGGTAACAGTATCTAGAATTTTACAAGGTTTTTCTAGAATTTGACCTAGCCATCTAGTTGTTGATCCCACGTGACCTTGTTACAAACTCACCTAATATTTCTTGTAGGCAAACATTCTGACCAAGTTTGATGAAGATTGACCTGTAAATGTCGCCTCTAGTGCGTTCACAAGCTTTTTCTAAGATTTGACGTAGTGACCTACTTTTTGAGCCCACGTGACCCAGTTACGAACTCTTTCAACATTTCATGCATATAAAGACTCTGACCAAGTTTGGTGAAGAATGGGGAAAAATGGGGTCTCTAGTGTGTTCACTATTGAATTTATGTCCTAGTTTTTGACCCGAGGTGTCCCAATAATAACCTCATCCAAGCTTTTATGCCGATAAAAATTCTGACAAAATTTTATGAAGATTGGATAAAAACTGGGGCCTCTAGCGTGTTCACAAGCTAAAATGTTGACGCAGCACGACGGACGACGGATGACGGACGAAGGGGTATCAAAATAGTTCACATTGAGCACGTTGCGCTCAGGTGAGCTAAAATACATCAGATAAAAATGTAATAGAAGTTAGTGTGACCTTGACCTTCATTTAACCGACCTGGGTCTTGTGCGCCACATATCGTCTTCACGTCTTTGACATTCCTGCCAGGTTATTTCAAAATCCCTCAAGAAATGACAGAGATACTGAGCAGACACGACCACAAGTGCACTTCCAGGAATTATGACAATGAATGGACAATTACTGTGATATGTACCTTTACTTTGGTTGGAGTGACACAGATCATAGACCATAGACCAGTGGACTAGTAGGGTTTATGACTTTGACTTTTAAGTGTGACCTTGACCTCGAGTAACCAACAAATATATATATATATATATATATATATATATATATATATATATATATATATATATATATATATATATATATATATATATATATATATATATATATATATACGCCGCTCAGATACATACCTTTACATTGGTTGGAGTGACACAGATCATAGACAGGTGCGCCAAGCAATTTTAGCGCTTATGCACGTCTATCGACTTTCATTCTAGTAGTGTTATGAATTGTATGTGTGGTCAATTAAAATTATCAATTCTGATTTTATAGATCTAATAAAATGTAAGTACTATATTGCTACGACTACATGCAAGTACTATATTACTACGACTACATGTAAGTACTATATTGTTATAAAATTCGCCTGTGATGCTTCATTTAGTGTAATGTAATTATTCATAATTTTAATTTTGGGGAGCTATGTTTATAATAAAGAAAATTAATCCACATTTTTGTGCCATGTTGTTATTTCATACTTAACAAGGCTGACCTGTGTATTAAAGGGCATTATTAAACACAATACGTGTCGTAAAGTGACAATTGTCCTAGGTGAGTGTGCACGTGCTTGTCCTCCGTAAAGTAATCTTAAGTGGCTATTGCATGTCATAACAATCATATATCGATTACATTTACTCATATATAATTTCATTCATATCTTCAAAGCCGGTCATTATTGATTATTAATTGTAAAGTAAAATGAATGTCTGTCTCGCCCGAAAGTCCAAACCTAAATGACAAGTTTTGTACAAAATGAAATCCTCGTGCATATCTTACAACGCCACATACCGTTCATTACATCAACTAAGAAAAATTAATTTTCAATTTTGAAAATTACAATTACAATAACACTCCATTCACGAACGTACGTTAATTACTTTAACCTAGTCAGCTGACCTAAAATTCTTTTCAACTTTACTGACAACCTGAATAGTCCTCAAACCAATAAGAATTAAACCAACACTTTTTAAAATACTTTGCTGTATTTGAGTAAGTTTCTGGACAGTCAACTGAAAACAAATAGAACGGGCAGTTTCGAATAAAATGAGGGACTATGCAATTTCAAATAATTACAAAAAGGTACTTATACATACCAATGTTTACCCACGCAAACCGCATATTTTCTAATGTTTAAGACCTTATCTCAATGAAACGTTTAGCACACTACCTTTTATAAGACAATCCTTTGCACTTTCACTCACCCACCGCCTGTGTCTCTTAAAAAGTCTGTAGTTCACACCATTGTTTACTGCTACTGTAGCGCCTCCCGAACTCAACAAACGAAGACGATCTTTCTTAACATCTTCCACATGAGGCTCTAACTCTTCTATGAATATTTCTCTGAGATTATAATAAGATATTCTCTTGTTTTCCTTTCTGGTTTTGTAACCGTTCTTAGTTAAACCTATATTACAAAACAAATAATCCTCGTCAGATAACTTGCCTCATTGGATTAATTTCTTAACATTTTCAACTGGACATAATTTCGTCTTTATTTTGGCAAAAAGTACACATGCACTATTCCTGTATTTATCTGTCTTACTACTTTGCTTACAAATAGTTATGTACGAGTCATAAAATACAATATCACATATTCTAATGCTCAAAAGCTCTGAACTCCTAAAAGAACGAACAAATGCTACTAAAAAGGCACAAATAATATGCAAACTTTTCAACCACATATAATCGGTCAAACGCTCTATTGGAAAGATTAATATCTATCGGTTCTTTTCTCTTTTTAGGTTTCGCCAAAATCCTCTTTGATGCCTCCAAACATTTACTGTTATTTTAGAATAAGTAGGTGATAATAAGACCGTTCACTCGTGAAACCATTTTATAGCAAAAAAAGCAGCAATAACAGGACTTGATGAGTTAGCAGTCTGAATTGATGATGCTAAATAAATAGCTACGGTCAGAGTCTTTGCGGGTAAACTGTCCCCAAACCCCAACCCACTACACAATGCACATTTGTGAAAACGCATAAAAGCACTTTTATATTTCACGTCCGTACTGTGTGCGCGTGAATGGCGAAGCAGGTCCTGGAGTTAATCCACTTTCTCCACAAAGTCATCCGGCAGCCCCTTTTATCGTCTTCATAGATCTGGAAAAATAAATATATAAAAACAACTAGATAAAGCATGTCTACTTTAAACATATTCAAATTGTAGGAAAATTTGTACATAATAATTTTAATTAGAATAGAAATCAATAGTAAACATAATGTTAACGTTGTAACAAGCCAATACTGCCATTTTTTTGCAATACTGAATCTTAATACGATTCAGTATGAAAGTTTTACATACAGCTAGATATATATTCAGACGATATCGCCTTTTTTTACAAAACTGCTTTTCTGCGATTCCGCACAAATGTTATTAGCACAATGTGTGTATATCATGTGTAATAATCAAAACTATATTCTGCGATTCTGCATCAATCAAATAACACAATCCTGCACAATTATTGTTTCTGTACAGCATATATAAACTGCAATCTGGTCAGACTATCCAGTCATATTATTGACATTTGGTATTTAACAAAGGGAGACAATCTCCCTAAACTAGTAAGTCTCTTTGACAAGTTTACTTCCCTTGACTAAAGTCAACATATACTGCTAACATATTCGGAACTTCAAATCTGTCTCATCAAACATCCCCTTTTAGTTCACACTTCGTATAAAATGTCCTCTCGGAAGGTAAGTCAAACCAGTCAACAACTTGGTTAATTAATACTCCGTTAGAACATCCCCAGAACAACGCAGATTTCCAGCATGTGCATACTAAGACTGTTTTTCCGCCGTCATGTTCCATTTATAACCATATGAATGTTTGTTATAGGAGTAACAAACAATCCTAATGGATCTTCCCAATTTTTTGCAAACGCATCTATACCAAAACATGTTGGGTTCCAAAACCTTAAATACAATTGACAGCTTTGCATTACAATACGATGCAAACCAGTCGACCTCAAGTTCTCTCAACCACCATTTGCATACTATCATACTATATTCCCCAGTCATCGAATCCGAACTAGGAACCCTCTCCATTTCTAAAGAAACTTCATTTTCGTACACAACTGAAATATGTAGTAAGCAATATCTTGCAAGTTCCTTTTTTCATAGATCTCGCTGTAGATCTAACACCCTGGTTATCTGTATACCATTTTACCCTTTGATGCTTCACACTAGCATCCAAATACACTATTTTAGTGCATAACTGGGACTGGTTGAAATCTTTTTTATTCAATAAAGGCAACCTTTCATTCCAAGAAAAAAGCATCTGCTGCATGCTTTCTTCAGTCAAGGTAATATATAAATCTCAATAACTAGCATTCATAATATTTGCACTCAAATATCTGGTCATTATTTGAGAAATATTTCCAATAACCACCGACATGGTTAGCCAACTGCACTGGCAACTTTTCTAACAGAAACACGTACTTTGTGCTTTACTGAGTCAATCAATTTATTAATTGTAGAATATTCTTTACATAATCTACGATCTGGTATAGAAATAACTCCTTCTAATGTATCGAGATTGCAATATAAACACTCCAAATTCTAAAAAGGTGACCATATTCATTTCGTTGCGTTTGGAATAAAACCAGAGTTTTCGATGCAATCTCATAAGAATCATCAGAACAACCAAGCCCATCATCTAAAAAACGCTGTGACAGATAAGCCCTCTGAACGCCATTTTCGAGATAATGGTCTGCATAGCTAATGAAACAAATAACAAGCGGTAGATAATCGAAAAGGCAAAACAAGAAATTTATAATATGTTGGATAACCGCCCTTGTCAACCCATCAAATTCCAAAGTACTCAGTATGGGCCTCATAAATTTGAACAAATCGATAAGTACTTCTTAAATCAATCTCAATCATACAATCACCTTTCTTAATTAATGTAAGTGCAATTTTAATATCTTTTGATATCTAGCAGCCTGTTTCCGTAAGTGTTTATTCACTTCTCATAAATGTAATATCAAACGTAGCGTTTTTGCCAGAATTTTGAACTGAAACAGTTAATGGGTTCACCACATATGGAGGTTCTTTGACTATTTCAATTAAATGTTTTTCAAATAACTCTTTAATAGCTTCGAAATAAAAAATTCTGGTTCAGAAATAGACGACTTACTATTTTAACAATAGCTTTCTTTTTAGGCATAGAAAACAGTGGGATTTGGTAGCCATTTTCAATAACGTCTAATAGTAAAGCCTTAGTATCTATAATTCTCTAAAAATATAAGTGCTCTTTAAGTCTACCTCTCACGATAATTTGTTTCTAGCCCTGTTCGTATTCGAAAACATCATGAGTAAAACGCTAAAAGTCATACTTATCTTTATTATTGTCATTGTCATCATTCCCGCATAATGACTGGCTGACCATTGTTTACCACTGCACGCACATATGTGTAAGAGAAACTATTATTCGATTTAACTCAACCGAAGAAAAGTACTAAATCACCGTGTTGAATGTATTTACAAGCTTGCTTATGTAATATCTAGAGAATTTACACTCCGACTAAGACCGCTTAAGTTTTAACATTACTTATTTACAAATGTACGTACCATTCAAGGGGGACTTTAATGAGCAAAACATGTTCACAAAGTAACGCCATATTTACGCGTGAAAGGATTGCCAGTCCTATAACAATATTTTACCGTTTCCTTTATATATCACGAAGAGTATTGCTGAAATTGAATTCATTGGAACATAAATGGTAATGTTGTATTGTGCTTTCGTTTACAGGTTAGAAGGTACATTTATGAACATGATGTCAGCCTGCACTATGACACCTTTGGTTCTACTTTTACTGGTACTTCTCCTTCCTACTGGTCAAGGTAAGCATACCTCGGATACATTGTGTACTCTATGCGCTAAACAATTTTGGGATATCACCAACAATAAAGAGATTGTTACATAATATTATATGTACATGACATATAAACCACAAGATTTGCACATTACATGTAATAAAGTATTGTATCGTTATCGGATCATACCAGAACCTCTTTATAACAGAAGAACAAATAAAAGTGATTTTCCCGAATGCACGTTAAGATCACATAAATAACCTTTCCTACATATTCCATTTTCCGTATCTGATGAAAAGTAGACCTTTTGAAAAAGAACCTTACCATCAGGCTGAGAAACATAGGTGTATTTCGTAAGAAGTCCCTACAATGTCAGCACTTTTGTATTTTTCGGTTAGTGTCTCTTCGCTGTGGTATTAATATGTCACCAAGTTTATTGCAAAGGTATCATATTTAAAAAGGAAAATAATTAACTAAACCAACTTACTAAGCATACGATTTTCAATTTAAACGTGAAGTAGACACCATTTTTTTTAAAAAATGTGCCGGCGCTTATGGATTCTTGCTGTTGTTTATTCGAGTTTGCTAATACACTGTTACATATTGGACACTGAATTTACTTTTTCCTTTTTGCACTAGCATTAAACACGCATATGTCACACAGTTTCATTACAGTATATAAAAAAGTAGTCATTAATGTATAATGCATTTCTTCAATGTCATTTAAAATGATTTCATTGTATTTAGAGAATTGCTTGACAATGGAGAGACATTGCGTTTCTTAAAGGCTTTTAAACAGGATAAACCTTCCCTTTTAAAGTAAGCGATAATTAAACAAAAATATAATACACAGAAAAGAAGTGGCAAAAGTCCTTCCTGTGCTTTTTGGAATGACAGGAGTGTTTTTCTTCTGGATAAAAAATTCACCCTTCAAACTAGGGCATTTTCCAAAAATACAACTCGCTAACCTTTTTTGAGTCATGTTAAAATGAATACATTCGTCTCGTCTCGTCTCGACGTTACATTTAGAGTCTTATTTTAAGGGTGAGTTTGTGAATGTGTACTCAAAATAAAGCGAATTCGTTAACAATAAGCGGCTAAGTGAATGGGTATATCTTTTCTAGACGATATATACTTGTTTAAAGTAAGCTACAGACAAAAATAAATTAAAACAACGAGCTTGCATATACGTCTTACTAGATAAACCATAACATTATGAAACAAATCGACATTGCCAAATATTATCTGGCTCAAATGGCCAAAAGCTCATTCAAAACAGCACAAAGTCATCGTAGAAAGTTGCATGTTTTTACGTAAACACAAACCGACTATGGCCCTGCAGTTGTTTTCGATTAACAATTTATCATAAAGGTTTTGAAAACGTTAAATTGGGGGATTGTTTTAGATGATGGGACAGCGCAATGTTGGCGGTAGTATGTGGTTCTGTCATTGTCTTTGTCGCACAGAGTTAGAACAAAACTACGTAAACATGCTTTTTCTGCGTAAGGTAACACTTCTTTCATGCTTCGCGTAATTGTCATTCAAAGCACAAGGTTAACTTAATGACTGACAATTATTTCATCATGTGCTCTTTATTTAACATGTGTTCATATATACCCATTGGAATGAATAATGAAAATGTACACACCGTAATAAAATATAGCATATGCATGTTTTAATTTCAGCATCAGTCATTTTAGGATGTCCTATCTTTCGGTACATGTCAAATGGAACATGTGTTAAATGCCCTGATAACTGTACAGAATGTGTCTCTGACACCAACTGCTCCTTGTGTGAAAAGGGGTTCTACGGCCCTGTCTGTGAGAATAGGTGTGCGGAAGGGTGTACAGGGACATGCCACAAGTTTTTTGGACATTGTACCTACGTTTGCCCGGATGGGGAGTACCCAGGAGAAAGTAATGCTTGTCGACTCTGTCCACTACATTGCTCTGTATGCGAATCCCAGTCGAAATGCGTTATGTGTGAAGATGGACACTTCGGTGAAGTCTGTCAAGAAAGATGTCCTGAACATTGTACTATATGCAATAAAACCACAGGACAGTGCTTACAGTGCAAAGATTCGTACTTTAGGCTAACTGGACAGTGTAAGAGTTGCCCGCAAGGTTGTAGCTCATGTGTCTCTATCAACACTTGCGCCTTGTGCAAAGAATCATATTTCAAACATGCTGAGCTGTGTAAGAGTTGCCCACATGGGTGTATATTTTGCAACACTACGGACAATTGCCAATCTTGTGAAGACGGATTTCAAGGTCCAGTCGATGGTCGCTGTCTATATAGGTGTCCAAGTAAGGGTGTGATAACATACAACGTTCCGTACGAAGATGGTCGGTGTGGAATCTGGCAGGACACGGATACCAACATTTGCCATCTACAATATGAGAGTTACAGTTGCACATCAAGCGGTAACTGCATTCAGGTCATTCGCTGCCCTAACTCAGTCTGGTGTATGGACAAACAGTACGGACGGACATCATGTGCAACGAACATGCAGTATGCGTGCAAGCATAAATGTAAACGTTTGCTAAGTATTTATGGATGTGAGACAACATGCACCGTACACGCTAGCGGCAACACACATAACAACCCACTTTGTATGGCCGATACTGGATTTATTAATCTACGAACATTCGAGAACACTGCAAAAGCAGACTGCAGACAGGAACAAGGTAGTATGTTTAATCTTTCTTTGTTTGGAGAACAAATCGGTTAGCTTAAACGCTGTATTAGAAAGTTTGGACGAAGGAGAGTAAGCCAAATAAGTCAGTGTTGCCTAAAAATGTCATTGACAATGCTCTTCCTTGATACTAAGCATTAATCCCCCACGTCTTTGCAACCAGGTATCCTTCTTTGTGAGCCACACTGCTACAAATGAGCTAAAAATATTACCTGACAACTCCCGATTGAGATCAGATTAAATCCTCATCCGTGTAGTCCGCTCTGATGCTGCGATATTTTAACAGCAATTACGTTCGTGCTTATTTACAGATTTTGAAAACATGAACATTTAGAGCGACGTGTTCTCATTTATTTACTGACTGACAATATAGGTAGTTAAACGATACCATATTTAAAAACTGGTGCCGCCAATGCAGTGTAAAATCGCGGTCTTGTAACTGTTCCCATTTCATATCTCTTCAGCGTGTGGGTGAGAGTACCGAACCGGTGACTTAATTACCGGTGATCTACCGTGCGCGTTTGTCTACATCCAAGCTGAACAAACTTGTCGCTTAAAAACAACAGCAAATGTACATGTCTATAAGGAAAAGAAACACGTAAATCTGGGGTATTTCGTCCCTAAATCTAGACATTTCGAGCTCCATGATTTACTATAAATTATTACACAATCTATTCCTGTCGCAGCTCAATCATACCGGGAAGTAACACTCAGTATTAACACTGGCAGACAATTTATGGTAAAAATAGGTATGAATTGCTTTGTGTAGTTTTTAATAACATTTGATTGCATGTCTAACCGGCGCCAACTTATATACAATAAAGCAAAAGTAATATAATTTTGATATATAAACTATGTTATGTTGTTTTAGTGTCTGCCTATGGACACGATTCCACAACAATGAAATATGGAATCGCGATTGCTGTACTCGCCAGTTTTGTCAGCCAAATTGTCATCGTCATATTTATGTAAGTATGCATGTATGCATCATCTGACCCTATCGTCGTATCTTCTTATGGTTTGTTTTCTCTATTAGGTTGTACCGTAAAAGACGTAATCATAAACAGAAAGCGGAAAGGCGGGATGAAATGATGTTATCTTCAGACATAGAACATAAAGTGTCAGTCCACGAAGGAGACACAAACCTCGGCCAAACATGTGCAGCAACAAGTACCAAAGACAGAGGATATCACGGGTGCAAAGCCACTTTATCTGAGACTTGGCGCCTCTTTGAAACGAAGTGTGGACGACGACGGTCTATCAATTAGTTAGTAATCTGTTGTTGAATGTTTTGTCAGAAACCCAAGATGCGGCTTATGTAAAACGAAGTAAATCATGCAACCAGGCACAAGGAAGAGTAAACGTATTTATATCAGTCTAATCTAGCTAGAATAAAGGTAGAGCTATATTGTACAATGGGAACCAATGATATAACTTTAGCAATACGCAGTTTACAGTAAAAACGTTGCCTAGCTAGGGCTTTGTTTTGGGGTATAGAACATGTACCCCAATCAGAAAATTCACACAGATATGTTACCATCGAAACTTCTCAAATTGCTAGCATAGTTTAAGTTTTAACAGGTGGTTGTCTGTGATATGTGCTTTGTTTAGATTAGAAAGAGAATAACGCTTGAAGGAACAAAAATGTTACAAATTTCTCTCGTTATCACGATCCAAATAAAACCACTGCACATATTGAAACAACTGTGTATATGTATGACTCCTTGGCCTTTTGACAGGTTAAAACTAGACCCTTTTAGGCTCGATGAATGGACATACCATTAAGACTGCAACAACCGCCGGACAACACAACAGTCAATGTCCCTATGAATGTATGTCTACCTATGTCTGTCCTACTTAGATGAGACAGTTCGTTTATTTGACCTTGGTTTGCATGCGTTTTTGTCTCTTTACCAGCTGGAAGACATACTGTATTTACAGTTGTATAAACTGTTTACATTATCAAATATTTAGCAAGTCAAAAGGACTATATAACCTGCTAAAATAATTTAAAGTAATCCCGTGTGTACTTGAGATACGAATATTTTCTTTCTTCAATTAGACTGACACTTTTTAAGAATGAAACAAAGAATAACGTACATATATATGTAAACATATTATACATTTTAGAGTAAGATGGGGGTGTGTTAATGTTTATATAGTATTTCCTGGATTTTACCTTGATTACTATTTATTATTCACACCAATTTTGCTGAAAGACATGAACTTTCTGGTTGACATTTTGTGAAACGAATCGCACACAAATATAGCAATGACTGAGGTCAGACATAATGTAGCATGTTTTGTTTTTAAATGTATAATACGACCTTTACAGTGTGTTAGATTAACATATGATTGTTTTACAAGGATCAATCCATTTATATGATACACAATGATCCATCCATCTATATGACATACAATGTTCCATCTATATGGCATACAATGATAAATCCACCTATATGATATACAATGATTAATCCATCTATATGATATACAATTATATACATGTATCCATCCACATGATATACAATAATAAATCCATCTATATGATAAACAATGATATATCCATCTTCATGATATACAATGATAATTATGTCAAAATGATAAACAATGATAATCCACCTATATGATATACAATGATAAATTCATACTCGTATATGACATACAAGGATAAATCCATCTATCTGATATGTAATGATAAATCCATCCATGTGATATACAATGATAAATCCATCTGCATGATATACAAAGATAAATCTATATATATATATGATATACAATGATAAATCCATCTATATGATACCTAATAATGAATCCATCTTATAAACTAAAAACACTCTGCAACCCCACAATTTGTCAATAGTTAACTTTGCACATTCAGTTTTTTGTTTATTTCTAGTATGTGAATACTAATATGAGCACATAACATTAATATAATGTAATTAACTTGTAATCCACTTTTATTACAAAAGGACCAAAGTCATTTGAGTCTAAAATTTGTATAGTCATTTTTATGGCGAAAATATCTTTGTTTATAAATCCTAATAAGTAATATGATTATTGTAAACACAATATAGATAATCATATAGAATAATAATGCTATTTTACATTGAAGGGTCCAATACAGATATGAATTCAGATGCATTCCTATATTTGTAAAATCATATGGAAGGTTTTAAGCTGACAAGCTTCTATCCGGACGATTGTCTGCGGTGTTCCTCACCCACAATATTAGGACATTGCTATAATGACATAATGTTCTGATGTATTAAAAAAAATAAAAACAACGGGGCGCCCGTGGCATAGTGGAAGAGTAGCCGATCTGACTGCTTAGCCTCTCACCGCGTGGGTCTGAGTCCCATATGGAGCGAAGGACTTTATGTGAGAAGGTCTTCCAGCTGACTTGCTGTGTGCCGGTGGTTCTACCTGGACATGTGTCTGGGGTCTTCTTCCACCAAAAAGCTGGACGTTGCTATAATGATCATAAATGATCGCTGCAAAGAATTTTAAAAACAAAAGAAAAAACAACAACAACAAGCTGTATGGTTTTGCAATCTGGGCTCTTGTCCTGATACATGTCTGTATCGGACACTAAGCCTGTAATTCCATGTTAAAGATTGTGATATGAATACTGTGGTCCAACTTGTTATATGCATTCAACTTAATGTGTAATTAATTGAAACGAAAGAAAATATTTAGTTATCTCCCCTGTGGAAGGGTGTTTTCATTTTCTTTTAATAAACAATATGAATAATTGTATTTACAATTGGCTTATTGTCATCATTATGCTTAAGCACCTTTACTCATTTTATCACATTATATGTGAGTAGTGAAGTCTGAAGCATTCTTAATATTTTTAAAAACAACAACAACAGCAACAGAAAAATCATTTTCTCTATATACCACAATCCTACCTACAAGGGAAGTAATACTTTGAAATTGGTATAGTTAGAGTTAACTCCCTTTAGATTTGAAAACAGGAAGTATTAAGATGCTAGTTGCATTTCATCATTTTCTTTCAATTGCTTCAGTTATGAAGTACATACATGAATTATGATATGATCTCCAAATAGTTGAATTCCTGTATCCAGTTTTTTAAATGTTTATTAATTGTCAATAAAGTTTAGTCTCTTTAAATAAGCCGGCAAAGCTGCGTATTATCATATTTACATTATTGGCATGGTCCGTAAAAGAATTTAAATTATACACCTATAAACTGCTTGTTATTTTCCTTAAGTAATAACATAATATCAAAAAATGTTAATACAAGCGGTTTAGTTGTTTAATCAAGACACATGCTGCACTTGTTAATATATTTATAAGGTACTATTGTATGATGTACCTACTTTCCATGACAATGTTTATCCAGTGTGTACAGTTTAAGCATGGAAGTTTACTTCCGAGGTCGATTGTATTCACCCCCGTACACCCCCACCCACAAAACACCCCCGCCCACACTCCACACCTCACACCCCTGATTGATCGATTTACCAAATAACTGTAATCAGAAAAAATGAAATTGTTGCATTGGAAAAATCAATTAGTAGTGGCGAGGATTTGTCTACCTTGTGAAATTCCCGCGGGATAATCCTGTGCCTAAATGACAGAAAAAGATTTAGCACATCGTAGTGGTGGTGGTGGTTGTGGGGGATTTTGTCCACTCCCGGCCATCCGCCCCCTGAGTTTACATGTATTTGCATGTATTATTGGGTATGTGTATTACGCACGGTAATAATATGATTCTAACATCGTGAATATATATATATATATATATATATATATAGTCCGTCATTAATGCAACTTTAACTGAACAAGATCCAGTGTAAATTTTTTTCCCTTGATCATTACTTATCAGGTTATACACGTAATTTAGTAGTAATTAATGTAATTTAGTAAGTACCATGTATTCTTGCATACAGGTCAAGGTCAGGTTATTCTGACATAATATTGCTGTCATGGGTCAAACTTTTTATGATTTTATGGTTCGAATATAGTCAGAGAGTGATCCATATTGATTGTTGTGACAAAGCTTGAAAACGTTTTAATGTGATATGTTTGTTAACTGATATATTGTAGATGTTTTGTACAAATAAAAGGCTTTGTAATGGCATTTATTGGACTGCACATGTATTTTCAATAAGCCCTTCTCTTTAGAAAAAGGTGAATTAATAGTTCAATTGAATCTTGATAGCGGTTTTGCTGTATAATCAGGTCACCATACTTGATGATTCATGAGGCATATTAAACAATCAGATAGTTATACCACTTTATCTCTCCAAATTTGACACTCTCCCACTCCTACCGGCTCCTACCCTCTCACACCTACTTTGACATGCTCCGACTCCTACACTCTCCCACCCCCTCACTCTAACTTTGAGACACTCCAACTCTTAAGCTTACTTAAACACGCTCCCACTAATACCCGCTGCCACCCTGTCTCTCCTACTTTGATACACTCCCTCTTTTACCCGCTCCCACTCTCTCACACCTTTTTGATACACTTCCACTCCTACCAGCTCTCAACCTCTGACTCCTAGTTTAAAACCCTCCCACTTCTACCAGCTCCCACCATCTTACACCTACTTTGATACACTCCTACTCCTTCCTGCTCACACTCTCTCACTCCTACTTTGATACACTCCTACTCCTTCCTCCACATACTCTCTCACTCCTACTTTGATACACTCCAACTCCTACTAGCTCCCACCCTTTCCTACTTTGAAACAATCCCACTCCTACCAGGCTTCACCTCTTCTATTTTGATACACTCGCACTCCTTCCCGCTCCCACCTCCTTAATCCTACTTTGATACTCTCCCACTCCTACCAGCTCCTACCCTCCCACTCTTCTATTGATACACTCAAACTCTCACTCCTACTTTTTCACGCTTCCACTCCCACCCACTTTAACTCCTCAATCATACTTTGATACTATCCAACTCCTACACTCTCCTTCCACATCACTTTTGCCTTGACACGCCCCAATCCTTTCACTTCTACTTTGATACACTATCTCTGCACTTTGACACGTTCCCACTCCTACCCATTCCAACCTTCTTACTCCTACTTTGATACTCTCCCAATCCTACCGGCTCCCACCCTTGCTTCACCTCGATGCGCTCCCACTTTCTTACTCCTACTATGACACGGTTACACTGTCCTGCACTCACGCGACTCTTAACTACTTTGACACGCTCCAACAAGACCCCTTTTGACACCTTTCATACAATGACTTATACTTTGACATTTTCCAACCTCTCCCTCCTAGTTTGACACATTCCGTCCTCTCACTCCTGGTTTTAGACTTTCCCACCCTCCCACTCCCTGTTTGACACTTTCGAACCCTCTCACTCCTAGCTTGACACTTTCCATCCTCTCACTCCTAATTTGACACATGCCCACCCTCTCACTCCTAGTTTGATAATTTCCCTCCCGCTCACTCCTGGTTTGACACTTTCCCACCCTCTCATCCCTTGTTTGACACTTTCCCACTCTCTCACTCCTAGTTTGGCACATTCCCACCCTCTCACTCCTAGTTTGACACTTTCCCATCATCTCACTCCTACATTGACACGCTCACACACTCGCAGGCCTCTTGATACACGCCCCTACTTTGACACACGCCAATATTCTAAATTGTAAGTTGACAATCTTCCAAACCCTCACTCCTACCTTGACACGCTTCCACAATCAAACCCACTCCCACACTCTGACTTTAACACCGACTCACTATCCTTTCCACCTCACACCTTCACTCACGGTTCCCTCACACTCAATCTCACACCCACCATCTTCTTTCCTCACAACAGACAGCATCCAAAATTTGCGCTGGTTGGGATATGAACCCACGACCAGTCAGATGCGCTAGCCCTTGTGCCATGGTGGTGACACATCAACGATATATTTGGAACTAATTTTAATCCTTATTAAAACACAATCAATGCATTATTGACACATGTAAATGGATTCAGTTCTAATCAATGGAATAAATGGCTTTTGCTTACAAACACTGTTAAAACTGTAATAAAATGATATATTGTTTTTCTCAAAAGTGCAAAAGTCAGTCTTAAAGGGAGGGCGTTAAAGGTGGTATCCGTCAGTTTGGACCAAATTTTTTTTTCTAAAATAACCAAATGAGGCCATGTAACCTGATAATGTCCTGCCAAATACTGTTCATTGATGTACTAGAGCTATATGAACAGTGACGCATAAATCCCCACTCGTCACTGCAAATGGGTATTTCCTATTTGAGCCACGCTGCAGAGAGTAGCTATTTTTAAAATTGTTTTGAGATCACGTTATATCGTCCGCTGTGACGTCGATATCTTTTTAACAGGGACCACTCCCAAGCTTGTTTATTTAATTGGGAAGAATGTACATTAAACGTGATTTTTCCGATTTATACTGTCTAACAATATAGAGAGTGTTAATTTCTTTACTAAGAGTAAAGTATGTGTTTATGCAGAAATTATGCCCTTAATTTTCCAAAGCAGTGGTAAGGTATCGTTATATGAATTTGATATCGGCAACTATGAATTGTCGGATACCACCTTTAAAGCAATGCAAATTTAACATTAGAAAGAAAATCCACGCCCCTTCTAAGGTCAGTTGCTAAATCAGTCCATGTTTACCAAAGTTTGCTCTTAAACCCATAACAACACCCACAAATTAAATTAATATTGTTTCACTTAGTGGATCTATTTAAAACTGCTAAAGATATATAATGAGATATTTAAACAATCATATTGCGAAATCTGCGATATCAGTCAAACAAAACTGCGATATGTTAAAGGTCGTATCCGACTTGTTGGACCAAATATTTTCATTAAACATCTTAATTTAATATTGTTACCTGAACTGATCTAGCAAAATGGTGTTTACTAATGCACTACACCTATCTGAAAAGTGTACCCAAATGCAACAATCATCATTAAAACATGTATTTCCTATCTGAACCACTCTGCACAGTTATCTATTTTCAAACTGAACAAAAAACAACAACACCAAAACACGTGACCACTTATGTTTTAGCTCATCCACGTCATCCGCTGTGACTTTGGTGTCTTTTTTTTGGCAGAAATCACAAATCATTCTTATTTATAGATTTGAAAAGAACGAACATTTTAAGTGTTTATTAACGAGTTTTACTGCCCCAAAATTGAGATACTGTTGAAAATCGTCAAAGCTTATAAATTAAAAAAGTGTGGTGTAATAGATGATTGAAACAAAAGTGTTGATTGTCTAAAAACAAAACACGACGCACACACACTCATACACACAAACGCACACACACGCACACACACACACACACACACACACACACACACACACACACACACACACACACACACACACACACACAGACGCACACATACGCGCACACACATACGCCCGCGCGCGAACACACACACACACGCTCTGGAGGATAGCTATATGGCGACTCCGTATTTATCAAGACTTTTCACTTATATACCCGCTGTTGCTACGATAATAACAACTACGATTATAACAAACAAGTCTTGTTTTTATGTAAGTATAATACAATTGGGCTAGACAGATAATTACGTTTGCTTGTGTAAAATAGTCTGGCCCGCGAATGGTTTACAATCTGCCCCTAACCTACTGATGTCACAAAAGAATGAAATTTTTAAGTGTTTATTAACGTCTTTTACTGCCCCAAAATTGAGATACTGTTGAAAATTGTTAAAGCTTCGTGTAAAGTGTGATGTTTTTCTACAGAATTATACACAAATACACCAAACAGAGGTCAGATATTCCATGTATTACATGTCGGATACCACTTTTAAGATTTAACACCATATGTCCCATCCTATTTGTAGACAATTGTTATGTCAACTGTACGGAACAGCTACATTTTACATTGAAAACACGTTCTTACTTCCATCCATGGTTTATTAAAATGAACACATTTAAATATAATTGTTATCATATTACCATATTTCTACTTGTCGTGGAATAAATTCCATAACGTTACAGCAGACGTTATATGGCGCATTAACGCTTACTAGGTATTGGCGACGTCCGTGACGTCACTTCCGTATTATTGTTTTGTGACGTAGAGTAAAATAAACGGTCGAACCTGGAATACGCAGTCTAAGTTGTTCTTACACAACCGAGTACATTCATCACATTTTATGGTGCCATGACGAAACTAATCAAGAAATATGAAGCTAGAGAAAATCCTATCAATACGAGAAGCGCACAGACGGGCAATTTCCATCAGATTTGATGAATTTGAGGCGGCTAAAGAAGACTCAACTTCACTGAAGTGCCGCATATTGCTGAGAGGTATTGAAGAGAAAGTTGAGATTTTAACTTCGCTAAACGATAAAGTACAAGAGGCGATAGAAACCGCGGATATTACGGACGAGATGCTAGCAACCGAAGATTATACAACCCAGCTACATATACGAGTTGGAGAGATCCGAGAGTATATGAGATTAAAAAGCGTTCAAGATGGCCGTGCGCAACAGAACACGAGCAACAACCAGACCGAAGTGACCAAGGTAACACCAGCGGTAACTCGCATAGACACCACCGACGGGCCGTCATACGTGAGAGATTTCAACATACAAACGGTAACAGACAACACGGGTTTGCAGCATCAAACTGTAAGTAAAAGTACGTACTTAAATAATCATAAGCTGCCAACACTGACCTTACCCACCTTTACAGGAGATATTCTTGATTGGCATAGCTTTTGGGACGCATTTAATGCAGCTGTTCATTCGAACCCACACTTAACGGAGGCGCAAAAGTTTACCTACCTTAAATCCCAGTTAGAAGGTGATGCAGCCAGAGCCGTAGCGGGATTTAGTTTAACAAACGCTAACTACACTGAGGCATTAGAGTTGTTAACGGATAGGTTTGGCAGGACTAGTAAAATTATAAATGCCCACATGCAAGCCTTGTTACATTTGCCGCCCCCGAGTTCACAAATTGACAGCCTCCGAAATTACTATGATCAACTAGAAACAAATATACAGGGCCTAGAAACATTAGGTGAAAATCAGGAGAATTTCAGTGGTCTACTTGTGCCAGTAATTCTAGGTAAGCTTCCCTCTGAGTTACGCAGAAACCTTGCCAGAATAAACGAGACGGAAAGGTGGACATTACGGGATTTACGGAAAGCCTTTAAACGGGAATTAAACATTATTGAGGCGGGATTAGACGATAAGAACCATCAAAGCGCGTACATCCCGACGGCCTCATTTCATACAGGCACAAGCACCAGACGACATAGCGATACACAGAACTTGCAGCATAAACAGGTACCTGCTCAACATAAACCAAAATGTGCGTTTTGTGAAGGAAACCACCTGCCTGCCGACTGCTTTCAAGTGAAAGATCACAATACAAGAATACATGTTATCAAACAAAAACGTTTGTGTTTCAACTGTTTACACTCACATAAAGTATCAGACTGTCCGTCACATTTCCGTTGTCGAACATGCAAACGAAAACATCACACCAGTATATGTTCTAACAATCAGACTGTAGCGCCAGGTCATCAACACTCTGCAACACGCACGTCGCACGCAAACATTGTAAATACGTGTCCTCTAACACCACCATTTCCAGCAATGCAACCCACGTCCTCACAGCCATACACATTCACGTTACATACTACGTCATGTGAACTGACTCAAGGTGTTTTACTGAAGACAGCTGTCGCACCGATCTGCACCGACAAGTTACAAGTAGAAGCAAATGTCCTGTTTGATGAGGGTGCACAGAGATCATTTATAACAGAGAAGTTGGCACACAGACTCCAGATTGCGCGCACCGGAAGTGAGGTAATACACCTAGCATCATTTGGAAATTCTACCCAGTCCGTACGTCGGTTTGACAAGGCGACAATACATCTTAAAACCCTAGAGGGTGAGTTGATTACATTAAGCGTTCTAATAGTACCGACAATAGCAGCACCACTTAATAACAGCACACAGAGGCAAGTCAGTCAGCTACCATACTTGAGAGGGTTGACGTTGGCTCATCATGTGACATTAGAAGACCTGTTCGAGATTGAAGTTCTGGTAGGCGCCGATCACTTTTGGAACTTCATACAGGATACAGTGATTCGCGGCGATGGTCCGACAGCTGTGGCATCAAAGCTCGGATTTCTTCTGTCCGGACCACTTCCGGCGACGCCCATGCATAAGAATAATACATATATCATGAACGTGAATACAGCAACCACACAATCTACAACAGTGCCGAGTCAAGATCTAGAACTGATAGATTTCCACAGATTCACCAGCTACAAACGTCTGCTACGTGTAACAGCGTATGTGTGTAGATTTTTGCACAATATCAGATCTACTGTTGAACTTCGCAAATCCGGAACACTTACAGTAACAGAGCTGCGACAAGCAGAAATACATGTGGTACGATGCAGCCAATCTACATCATTCTATGCAGAAATACAAGAATTGGTTGATCCTAAGAAATCACGTCATCGGATTTCCATTGTTAAACAGTTACATCTCTACTTGGACAATGACAAACTACTCCGCTGTAAAGGAAGAATACATAATGCAGCGATTGATGAATGCACGAAATTTCCAATTTTGTTACCAAACAGACACCCGATTACGTCATTGATAGTCCGTGACGCGCATGAATCAGTGCTGCATTCCGGCGAAAACGCGACTATTACCCACATACGCCAGAAGTATTGGATACCACGTATCCGACAGTGTGTTAAGTCTATCCTGAAGAAATGTGTGATTTGTAAAAAGGTTATCGGCAGGCCGTACCCTTTACCAGAAACCCCACCATTGGTCAAGTACAGACTTGAGGAATCGTCACCCTTCACAGTCACAGGAGTGGATTTTAGTGGAGCGCTGCACGTGAAACCCGACAATGGAGGAACCACCAAGGTCTACATATGTTTATTCACGTGCGCAACCACACGTGCGATTCACTTAGAGGTCGTTCAGGACTTAACAGAAGCAACGTTCCTTCAGACATTTAGAAGATTTTGCAGCCGACGTTCCCTACCTAGACTCATGGTATCGGACAACGGAACTACTTTTCACGCGGCGGCGAACCAAATACGAAAACTAGCAAGTTCAGAATTTCTGCACAACCACCTTGGGAAAAAGGGAACCGAGTGGACATTTATCCCAAACCGCGCACCTTGGTTCGGTGGGTTTGTGGGAAAGACTAATTGGGCTTACTAAAACCACGCTGAAGAAAGTATTAGGACGCACCTGCATCTCTATCAACGAACTTCAGACGGTGATTACGGAAATAGAGGCCACCATAAATGACCGGCCATTAACCTATGTGTCATCAAACTCGGACGACCCAGAGCCACTAACTCCAGTCTATCTTCTGCACGGGAGAACTATTACACGACTGCCATATCAATACCCAGACATTAAACCCATTCCCATGGCAACCAGCCGATCCGTCCTACTTAAGAGAGCTGACAACCTGCGGAAAGTGATCGGCGACTTTCAAGAAAGATGGAAACGAGAATACCTCACTGCACTTAGGGAACGTTACCAAACGACACACGGTCGAACGTGCAATTTGCAAACTATTAAAGCTGGTGACGTAGTCCAGATCCATGAAGACAAGCCACGTGCGTTATGGAGACTCGCCATTGTGGAGGAGGTCGTTCACGGGAGAGACGGTCTTGTACGGTCAGCTAAGCTACGGACCAAAGATGAACTGACCAACAGACCTATCACGAAGCTGTACCCCCTGGAAACATCTATTGATCAAGATTTAGATCGTTTGAACAATCAGTGACTGATCTTTGTTTTATAAAATTTACATCAGTGACATTTAATTTCTTTAAAATTATACTTTCCGCGCAACTATTAACAGACGTTTCAAGTATTAGAATTTAAAAGCTGATAATTTAACAAAGACTGTAAATATTTTTCATGCAATGATAATTGTATTTGACGTTAATTGATTAATGTGCCTGTTTCAAAGTGATCATTTTTTATGTTCATGGGGTATTTAATCATTTTGGCGCCCGGAGTATGTCGTGGAATAAATTCCATACGTTACAGCAGACGTTATATGGCGCGTTAACGCTTACTAGGTATTGGCGACGTCCGTGACGTCACTTCCGTATTATTGTTTTGTGACGTAGAGTAAAATAAACGGTCGAACCTGGAATACGCAGTCTAAGTTGTTCTTACACAACCGAGTACATTCATCACACTACTTACTTTGTTTTTATGGTCACCTTTATATTCTAATATATTCTAATATTTCTGGGCGTAGAGCGCCAATCCCCTTGTTAAAACGTACTGAGTTATGCTCGCTTGCCAGAAACAATGATCAATATCTGAACGCATTTCAAGATTGTACAATAAAGCATGATACATCATCTGAGGAATGACAACTCCGGACATCCGTTGGGTAGTTGGACTTACAGGTGGTATTCGACAGTTTGTCTATATCTTCTTCATTTTAAGTTTCTTTCCCCTGTTCTGAGAAGTTTGTGCATGATCGATGTATAAACTTATACTTTAGTTTAAGTATAGGCTGTTTATAACATAACCACAAGTATAGAAGAGCACAAGTCATGAATTTAGTCGTTTTAAATGTCCATTCTTTCATAATCTATTAAAAAGCATGATTGAGATTTCAACTAAAAATAGACATGACGTCAGGGCTTATTACCCGGGTGGGTATGTAACGTGATCCTAAAAGTAAGGGATCACGTGGTTTCCTTATTTAAAAATAGTTAACCGCACAGCGTGGCTCAGATAGGAAGACCTTGTTTGCAATGACGAGTGGGGATTTCACAGTGTTTCAAGGTTTACACATATCTCCGGCATCATTTAACAGCATTTTGCAAGACCCTTTCAGGTAACAATTACTTTGGTGAAGCAGTTTTTGGTCCAAACTATCAGATACAACCTTTAAGCTGTCCTAAAAATCATCGATTAATTGGCCTTTACAATGAGATAAACATGCTGCACCAATTGTATAGCATTTTTGTCTTAATGTATGGATCAGTTCATGTATTGACGTAACTACTCTTTTATGAAACACTCTGAAGCAGAAAAATATATCTTAGTCATCGTACAGCACTGCTAACGAGTGGGAAACCTCCCCAGCCTAACCCAAGTTAAAGGTGCCAAAATTGCTACGCTATATACGTCGCAAGAAGTGGTATTCACTAGGAATTGCTGATGTGAACACATGTAGATGATTTCAGGTATGTGAATATATTTTACTGTAGTACAGACGTTTTGAAAGATGTGTTGTCAACAGAACTGAATTATTTTGCTATTTTAATTCAGTCCAATTGTTTTAAAAGTGTGACGTACTCATACAGGATGGAAACTTGCCAATTTACCGTTCTAATGTATACTTTAACTTTGGGTGTACATTTAACTATCCATTAGACACTCCAAACTCATAGCAGATGCATTGAAGACGTATTACCTTATTTAACTACTTATACAACCACACGACATAGTTTAAAAATAATGAAAACAACAACAACAACAACAACAATTTTACATAAACATTTTTCAAGTGATCCTGTACTTAGCAATTAAGACCATCTATAAATTAAAATAAAAGTCAAAACCACAATCATTGACCGGCTAAACGAATACCAAAAGGCAATAACTCTGCAAATTGTCAGACATTAAATCAAATAATATAATAGTTATCAGTACAAATCATGCTAAGGGACAGCGCCATGACATATGGCAACCGTTCGAATAAATAATACAGTAAAACAAAATTAATGACAAATTCAACTTCGTCATATCAATTGCACTACATGGAATGGAAAAAAATGAAGTAGTGTTTTATTTCTACGGTAACAGTTATAGTAAAAGAGGCCTAGATTGTGTTAAACATTGAAGAGGCAAACAATATAAATGACTCAACTCAACAAAATATAGTATGTTATTAGATCTATAAGCACTAGACTCTGAACAAAACACATGAAAACAATAACAACACGTACACATAGATATAGATGTCTCGCTTAAAAACAGTAATAGCACTATTTAAAGATGTCATTTCATTCCACATATAGAGGTCAGTTAGATAATAACAAAACTGTGGTAAAGAATACATGCGTTTTTAACATGAGTTTAATAGATAGTTATATAATCAACATACGATATCTTATATAGAATTTTAAACTTCCAGATAGATGATATTATAGGTCGATTAGCTGATAATACAACACTTTTATTATAATTGTAATCTTCTAGAATCTTATAATAATCTTTTAAGCTGTGACTAAGGTCACACAATTTATAACATTGCTTTTTAAGTTAATGAACCTTATTTCGATCAGAAAATAAGGACTTAATTTATATAATAATAATAATAATAATAATAATAATAATAATAATAATAATAATAATAATAATAACAATAATAATATGTTAAGAAATCATAACCAAAGTCAAAAAATATATGATCCTACACCCCCAGACATGAAAACAATATATCAATTAGCCAATACTATAATCTTCATGATATAATGTGCTCACCATATACCTATAGATGAAAGGCGTTGGTAAACAAATCCATTCGTTCGTCATTGATCATCAAGATCAACGCAGACGACATAACTGAGGACACCGTATGTGCACCTGGAAGAAATCATGGGCTTATTTTTTATTTAATAGAACTCATATACTTTGCTTTATTGCATACATAAATTGTGAATCCTAAAAAAACATAAAAGTACTTTTGAAGAACAAGGACAATGTATGCATATTTTTAAAGTGAAGTGTAAATACGGAAGGGAAATGTTTGGTAATACAGATTTAAAATTCCGAATATGTTTGCAGTATATGTTGACGTTAGTCAAGGGAAATAAACTTGACAAATAGACTTTCTATTTTTTTAAGAAGTTGTCTCCCTTTGTTAAATATCAAATGTAAATAATATGACTAAATAGATTTACATACAGCTAGATGCATATTCAAACGATATCGTCTTTTTACAATACTGCTTTTCTGCTATTCCACACAAATGTTATTAGTACAATGTATGATTATCACGTGTAATAATAAAAACTATATTCTGCTATTCTGCATCAATCTAATAATACAATCCTGCACAATTATATTTTCTGCACATCATATATAAACTAGGGATTATTCTAGAGCTCAAAAAGTGGCAGGGTGGCACAAAAAAGGGACAGGGTGCTTTCTGCGCGTCGGAAAATTATTATTAAACTGCAATCTGGTCAGACTATCCAGTCATATTATTGACATGTGGTTTTTAACAAAGGGAGACAACCTTCCAAAATTAGTAAGTCTCTTTGACAAGTTTACTACCCTTGACTAAAATCAAAATATTTTGCTAACGTATTCGGAACTTAAAATCAGTATTAACAAACATCCCCTTTTCGTGTTAACACTTCGTATAAAATTTCCTCTCGGTCAGTAAGTCAAACAAGTCAACAACTTGGTTAATAAAAAACACTCCGTTATATTTTCAGCATGGGCATACTAAGACCGCTTTTGCACCGGTATGCTTCATTTTCTTTTTACCCTATGAATAATTGCTATGGGAGTAACAAATAATCCTAATTGATCTTCCCAATTTTCTGCAAACGCATCTATACCAAACATGTTTGGTTCCAAAACCTTGAATACAATTTTGGCAGCTTTGCATTATAATACGATGCAAACCAGTCGACCTCAAGTTCTCTCAAGCAACATTTGCATAATATCATATATGAATATGATTTTCATAATCTTCGATCTGATATAGAAAGAACTCCTTCTAAAGTATCGAAATTGCAATCTAATCCCTCCAAATTCTGGACAGGTCACCATATTGATTTCGTTGCGTTTGGAATAAAACCAGAATCCAGTTTATCAGTCATAATTATGAACCTAAATTTTGCTGCACTTTCATAAGAACCCGAACAACCGAGCCCATCATCTAAAACCACTGTGACAGATAAGCCCTCTGAACGCCATTTTCGTAATAATGGTCTGCATAGCTTATGAAACAAATAACAAGCGGTAGATAATCTAAAAGGCAAGACAAGAAATTTATAATATATTGGATTACCGCCCTTGTCAACCCATAAAAATCCCAAGTGCTCTGTATGGGGCTCATAACTTTGTACAAAACGACACGCACTTCTCAAATCAAACTCAATCATACATTCATCTTTCTGAATTAATGTTAGTACAATCTTTTGATATCTAACAGACTGTTTCCGTAAGTGTTTATTCACTTCTCTTCAATCTAATATCAAGCATATCAAGAATTTTGAACTGACACAGTTAATGGGTTCACCACATATGGAGGTTCATTGCATATTTTAATTAAATGTGTGTCTATAGGTCTGTCAAATAAATCTTTAATAGCTTCGAAAACAAATTCTGGTTCTGATAGCCGAATAGTAAAGCATTAGTATCTATAATTCTCCAAAATATAAGTGCTCTTTAAGTCTACCTCTCACGATAATTTGTTTCTATCCCTGTTCATATTCGAAAGAATCATACGTAAAACGCTGAAAATCATATTACCTTTAATATTGTCAGTGACATCATTTCCGCATACTGACTTGCTGACCATTGTTTTGCACCTGCACGCACATAGGTGTAAGAGAAGTTAATCTCCTTCTTATTCAATTTCACCCAGCTGAAAAAAAGTTACAAAATCATCGTGTTGACTGTATTTACAACCTTGCATATGTAATATCTAGACAATGGTTTACCACAATCAGCGAAAGTTCGATTAGGTGGTTCCCTGACTAGAACGCTTAAGTTTTATTATTACTTATTTACAAATGTACGTACTATACAAGGAGAACTTTAATGAGCAAAAATGTTCACAGTGTAACGCCATATTTACGCGTAAAATGGTTGCCAGTTCTACAATATCTTACCGTTTTCTTTACATATCACGAAGAGTGTCGCTAAAATTAAATTGATTGGAAGATAAATGGTAATGCTATAATGTGCTTTCGTTTACAGGTTAGTAGGTACATTTATGAACATGATGTCAGCCTGCACTATGATTCCTCTGGTACTTCTTTTACTGGCACTTCTTCTTCCTTCTGGTCATGGTAAGTTTATCTCAGATACATTGCGTACTCTATGCGCTAAAGAAGTATGAGACATCACAAATAATAAGGACATTATCACATGATCACATGATATTATAGACATATGGACCACAAGATCCGCACATTACATGTAATTAAGTATTGCATCGTTATCGGATCATACCTGAACCTCTTTACGACCAAAGTAGAACATAAGTGATTTTCCCGCATGCCCTTCAAGATAATGTCCAGAGGAAACAATACCTCACATAAACATAACCTTTCCTACATATTCCATTTTCCGTATTCCATGAGAAGGTGACCTGTTAAAAAAGAACATGTCCATCAGGCTAAGAAACATTGGTGTATTTCGTAAGACGTCCCTACACTTTTGTATTTTTCGGTTAGTGTCTGTTCGCTGCGGAAGTAACAACTATTAAAATGTCATCAACTTTATTGCCTTTGTTATCCTATTTGAAAAGGAAAATAGTTACCTTAACCATCTAACTAAGCATATGATGTTCATTTCAAACGTGAAGTAGGCACCATTTTCAGAAAAGTGTGCTGGCCTTTATGGACGCTTGCTGTTGTTTATTAGATTTTACTAAGCCAGTGTTACATATTGGACACTGAATTTACTTCTTTATTTTGCGCTTGCATTGTTTACGTGGATGTCAAACAGTTTCATTACAAGTGTATATAATAAGCAGTTTTTAATGTCCAATGCATTTCTTAAATGTCATTTGAAATGCCTTCATTGTATATAGGGAATTGCTAGATAATGGAGAGATATGGCGTTTCTTAAAGGATTTTAAACAAGAAAAAACCTTCACTTTTAAAGTAAGCGATAATTAAACAAATATAATAAACAGACAAAAGTGGCAAATATGTCTTCCAAATGCTAATTTGAATGACAGGAGTGTTTTTCTTTTGTATAAAAGCTACACCCTTCAAATTAAAGCATTTTCCTTTTATAGGCATTTTCCTAATATACGAACTTGCTGACCCTTTTTAGGTCATGTTTACGAATACATTCGTCTCGTCTTCTTTTGACGCTAAATCATATTTATAAGTGTATTTGTTTTACTTTTAGAGTAATTTCGTCCACATTGTATGTACTTATGCGGCTTCGGAGTTAATATAACGATTGCACTCTGATATAATAATATATACAGACCTTGTATTTGTAGACTTACTTCACGGGTGAGTTTTTGAACGTGTATTCAAAATAAAGCGAATTCGGTAACTATATGCTGCTAATGTGAATGCGTTTATCTTTTCTAAACGTATAATAATGTATTGCCAAATATAATCTGGTTAAATGGCCAAAATTCAAAACAACACAAGGACATCATAGGGAGTCACATGTTAACAACACATCGACAATACAAACCGAGTATGACCCTGCAATTGTTTTCGATTAACAATTAATCATAAAGGTTTTAAAACATTACATTGGGGGATAGTTTTAGATGATGGGACAGTGCACTGTTGGCGGTAGTAGGGGTGTCTGTCATTGTCTTTGTCGCACAGACTGAGTTAGAACAAAACAACGTAAACATGCTTTCTTCTGCGTAAGTTAACACTGTTTTCATGCTTCACGTAATTGTCATTCAAAACATCAGAATAAGAACCCAGTGATTAACATAATTTTTTCATCACGTGCTCTTCATCTAACACGTGCTCACATGTACCCATTGGAATCAATAATGAAAATGTACACAAAGAAATAAAATATAGTATATGCATCTTTTAATTTCAGCATCTGTCATTGTAGGATGTCCCATCTTTCGGTACATGTCGAATGGAACTTGTTATAAATGCCCTGATAATTGTAGAGTATGTGTCTCTGACACCAACTGTTCATTGTGTCAAAAGGGGTTCTACGGCCCTGTCTGTGAGAACCGGTGTGCGGAAGGGTGTACTGGGACATGCCATAAGTTTTTCGGACACTGTACCTACGGTTGCATGGATGGGATGTACCCAGGAGAAAACAATGCTTGTCAATTTTGTCACTACATTGCTCGTTATGCGAATCCAAGTCTAAATGTGCTCTGTGTGAAGATGGACACTTCTGTGAAGGCTGTCAAGAAAGATGTCCTGAACATTGTACTATATGCAATAAAACTACAGGACAGTGCTTAAAGAGCAAAGACTCGTACTTTAGGCTAAATGGACAGTGTAAGAATTGCCCGCAAGGTTGTAGAATATGTGGTCTGTCAACACAAGCAGCCAGTGCAAGGAATCATATTTCCAACATGATGAGCTGTGTATGAGTTGCCCATATGGGTGTATATTTTGCAACACTACGGACAATTGCCAATCTTGTGAGGATGGATTTCACGATCCAGTCGATGGCCGCTGTCTGTATAAGTGTCCAAGAAATGGTGTAATAACGTGTAACGTTCCATACGAAGACGGTCGGTGTGGAATCTGGCAGGACACGGATAACAACATTTGTCATCTACAATCTGAGAGTCACAGTTGCACATCAAGCGGTAATTGCATTCAGTACATTCGCTGCCCTTACTCAGTCCGGTGTATGCACAAACAGTACGGACAGACTTCATGTGCAACGATCATGCAGTATGAGTGCAAGCACAAGTGTAAACATTTACTAAGTATTTATGGATGCGAGACAACCTGCACCGTACACGCTAGCGGCAACACACATACCAACCCAATTATGTATAGCCGATACCGGCTTTATTAATCTACGAACATTCGAGAGCACTGCAAAAGCCGACTGCAGCCAGGAACAAGGTTGTATGTTTAATCTTTCTTTGTTTGGAGAAGAAATCGGTTAGCTTAAATGCTGTATGAGAAAGTTTGGACAAAGCAGTTAAATAATCAAATAAACCAAATAAATCAGTGTTTTCTGAAAAGTTAATTGACAATGCTCTTCTTAACCCCCACTTCATTGCAACCAGGTACTTTTCGTTGTGAGCCACACTGGTACAAATGAGCTAAGAAAACTATCTGACAACTCCCGATTGAAATCAGGTTATAGCCTCATCCGTGTAGTCCGCTCTGACGTCGAGATATTTTAACAGAAATTACGTTCGGGCTTATTTACGGATTTTGAAAACATGAACATTTAGAGCGATGTGTTCGCATTTTTTTACTGACTGACCATATAGGTAGTGTTTAAATTCATCTTTACTTACAGTATGCCTGAATTCCACAAAAGTGTGACGAACTATTGTTACACTCATTTGTTATAGTCAAACGATACCACAATTAAAATACAGGTGCCGCCATTGCAGTGTAAAATCGCGGCCTTGTAACTGTTCCCATTTCACATGTCTTCAGTGTGTGAGTACTGAACAGGTGACCTAATTACAAGTGATCTACCGTGGGCCAGCTCCATGATTTACTCTAAATTATCTATTCTTGTCGCCGCTAAATCATATCAGGAAGTAACACTCTGTGTTAACACCGGCAGACAATTTTATTGGTAAAAATAGGTTTGAATTGCCTTTTGTAGTTTTTCATTACATTTGATTGCATGTCTAACCGGCGCAAACCTATATACAATAAAGCAAATGCCATCTATTGACTATACATAAACTTTGTTATGTTGTTTTAGTCTCTGACAATGAACACGATTCCACTACAATAATATATGGAATCGCGATTTCTGTACTCGCCAGTTTTGTCATCCAAATTGTCATTGTCATATTTATGTAAGTATGTCATGTATGCATCATCTGACCGTATTATCCATGTGCTTGTCTACAATAAAATCGTAATCAGGTCAGAACACGTTTTTCGTTTGATGTTGTTGTTATTGTTATTGCTTTTAATCAGTTACATCATAGCTAAATCTACAACACATCATAGAATAAAGACACCCCCGCCCCCGGATCACTATTTTAAGTTTAAGGTTGTGCAGAACGCATATAAAATTTCTGTAATTTATGGCAAATTGGCCTTGGTGATTGTTTACCAGTAGTTGACTTATTTCATGTAACTATTTTGGTTGAACGCATAAAACTTAAACAGATAACGTCTCAAACAGTCTGGAGAATTGTTAATACTTAATCTATCTGCAAAGCTACACACTTTCTCACGAACTGGGCTTTTTGATTGTCACTTAAACATAATGATCAATCAATAAACTTACAAGTTCTGCAAACAATAATCTGACGTATCTTCCTATGGCTTTTCCTATTAGGTTGTATAGAAAATGGAAGGGCTGGATAAAATGATGCTATCTTCAGACCAAGAACATGAAGTGTCAGTCCACGTGGGAGACACAAACCTCGGTCATACATGTGCAACAACAAGAACCAAAGACAGAAGATATCGTGGGAGCAAAACCACCTTTCCCGAGACTTGTCATCTCCTTGAAACGAAGTGTTGAAGACGACGGTCTATCAGTTAGTAATCTGTTGTGGAATGGTTGTCAGAAACACAAACTGCGATTAATGTAACACGAAGTAAATCATGCAACCAGATCGCATAAAGGCACAAAGAAGAGAAAATTTATTTATATCATACTGTCAAATCTATGTAGACTGTAGAGAGAGCTATATTGTACAATGGGAACTAATAATATAACTTTACCAATACGCAATTTACTGCAAAAGTACGTAGCTTAGGTTTTATTTTAGGGTATAGTACCCAAAACAGAAAAATTCACACACGTATGTTCCCAACGAAACTTGTCAAAATGCTAGCATAGTTTAAGTTTTAACAGGTGGTTGTCTGTGATATGTGCTTTGTTTAGATTAAAAAGGGAATTATGCTTGAAAGGAAACAATAAAACAAAGTTACAAATTTCTCTCATTGTCATGATCCAAATAAAACAATTGCACATATTAAAACAACTGTGTAAATGTATGAGTCTGTTTCATGTGGGTGTCTCAATGACTTCTTGTCTAGGGTGTGATGAATTTCATATATACACATATATCATGTATCATTAATCTAAGGTGTACTATACATTTTAAGTACGCCTAGCGTGCCCTTGTCTTGGACAATTGTGCATTAATGTCTGTAAAGTATTTAACTTAAACAAACTAAGATTTAAATGAACCGGTTCCACAATTTAAATAATTAAATTGTCTTTGAAATACTGTATTGCTTGAAGTTGGCTTTTTGACAGTTTAAAAATTAAACTTTTTTAGGCTCGATGAGTGGACATACCATTAAGACTGCAACAACCGCCGGACAACATTATGTATTATGTTTGACCTGGACATGTGTCTGGGGTCTGCTTCCACAAAAAGGCTGGAGGTTGCTTTAATGATCATAAATGATCGCTGCAATGAATTAAAAAAAAACACAAAAACAAAACAGTTTCGCTGTATAATCAGGTTTCCACGCGTGCGAAGTCATGAAGCACATTACACAATCAGATAGTTCTACCACACTATCTCTTCTACTTTGACATGCTCCCACTCTACCTATTTTGATACACGCCAACTCTCACGTATACTTAAATACGCTCCCATTCCTACCTACTACCACCCTCACACTCCTACTTTCATACTCACCCACTCCTACCAGATCCCCCCTCTCACTCCTATTTTGGTACTCTCGCACTCTTACCCTCTCCAACCCTCCCACTCCTAATTTGGTACACTCCCACTCTTACCCGCTTACATCCTCTCGCTCCTACTCTGTTACACTCATACTTTTACCCGCTCCCAACCTCTCACTTCTTATTTGATACACTCTCCCGCATGCCCGCTCCCATCCTCTCACTCCTACTTTGATACACTCCCATTCATACCCGCTCCCACCCTCTCACTCCTACTTTGATACACTCCCACTCATACCCGCTCCCACCATATAACTCCTACTTTGGTACACTCCCACTCATACCCGCTCTCATCATCTCACTCATGCTTTGGTACACTCCCACTCTTACCCGTTCCCACCATCTCACTCCTGCTTTGATACACTCCAACTCCCACTCATACTTTGATACTCTCCCACTCTCACTACTATTCTGATACACTCCTAATCCTACCAGCTCCCACGCTCAATCCTACTCTGATACTCACCCACTCCTACCAGCCCCACCCTCTGGCTATGCTTTGATACACTCCCACTCCTACCCGCTCCCACTATCTCACATCTATTTTGATACACTCCCACTCCTACCAGCTCCCCCCATCTGACTCCTACTTTGAAACACTCCCACTCCTACCAGCTCCAACCATCTCAATCCTACTTTGTTATACTCCCACTCCTACCTATTCCCACTCTCACTCTACTTTGAAACACTCCCACTTTTACCAGCTCCCACCCTCTCCTTCTTTGAAACACTCCCACTCCTACCAGCTTTCACCCTCTCCTACTTTGAAACACTCCCACTCTCACCAGCTCCCGATCTCTTCTACTTTGATACACTCCCATTTCTTCCCGCTCCCACCTCCTTACTCCTACATTGATTCACTCCAACTATCACTCCTACTTTTACACGTTTCCACACGTACCCACTTCAACGCGCTCATTCCTACTTTCATACTATCCCACTCCTACACTCTCCCACCGCATCACCCTTACCTTGACACGCCCCAACCTCTCACTTTTACTTTGATATACTATCTCTCCTACTTCGACACACTCCCACATTCTCAATTGAACTTAAACAATCTACCAAACTCTCACTTCTACCTTGACACGCTTCCGCAATCACACCCTACTCCCACACTTTGACTTTAACACCGACTCAATATCCTACCCACCTCACACCTTCACACACGTCGCCCACTTACTCTCACACCCACCTTTTATTTTCCTCACAACGAACAACATCCACAGTTTGCGCTGGTGGGATAATGGACCCACGACCAGCCATATGCGCTAACTCTTTTGCCATGGAGGTTATACATCAACATTATATTTGGAACTAATTTTAATTCTTATTAAGATACAATCAATTTCTTATTAATATATGTAAATAGATTCAGTTCTAATCAATGGAATCAATGGCTTTTGCTTAAAAGCATTGTTAAAATTGTAATGAAATGATTTTTTTTTTCTCAAAAGTGCAAAATCCAGTTTTAAAGTGAGGGCGTTCAAGGTGGTATCCAACAGTTTGAACCAAATAGTTTTTCTTAAATAACCAAATAAGGCAATGTTACCTGGATATGTCCTGCCAAATACTGTTTATTGATGCAATAGATCTGTGTGAACAGTGACGCATAAATCGGGACTCGTCACTGCAAATGTGTATTTTCTACCTGAGTCATGCTGCCGAGAGTGGCTATTTTTAAAATTGTTTTGAGATAACGTTATATCGTCCGCTGTGAGGTCGATATCTAGTTTTAGCAGAGAACACTCCCGTGCTTATTTATATACTTGGGAAGAATGTACCTTAAATGTGATTTTTCCGATTTATATTGTCTAACAATATAGGGAGTGTTGTAAATTTCTTTACTTAGACTAAAGTATGTGTTTATGCAGAAATGATGCCCTTAATTTCCCAAAGCAGTGGTAAGGTGTCGTTATATGAATATTGATATTTGCAATCTGTAAGACACCTTTAAAGCAATGCTACTTTCGCAAACCTAACATTAGAAAATTATCCACGCCCCTTCCAAGGTCAAATCCTAGACCAGTCCCTGCTTACCAAAATTTGCTTCGAAACCCACAAATCAAAGTAATATTGTTTCTCTTAGTGGATCCATTTAAAACTGCTAAAAACAATATAATGAGATATTTGAACAATCATATTGCGAAATTTGCGATGTGAGTCAGTCAAACGAAACTGCGATATATTAAATGTCGTATCCGATTTTTGGAATTTACAATTGTTACCTGAACTGATCTAGCAAAATAGTGTTTATTAATGTCATACACCTATCTGAAAAGTGAAACAGAATGCAACAACGATCATGAAAACATGTATTTCCTATCTAAGCTACTCTGCATGGTTATCCTTTTTAAACTGAAAAAAAAAAAAACAACCCGAAACACGTGACCCCTTATGTTTTAGATCATTCACGTCATGCGCTGTGACGTTGGTGACTTTTTTTAGCAGAAATCCAAAATCATTTTCATTTATAGATTGAAAAGAATAAACATTTTAAGTGTTTAACGAGTTTTACTTTTCCAAAATTAAGATATAGTTGAAAATCGTCAAAGGTATGAAACGTGTAGCGTAATAGTTGATGTAAGCCGAAGTGTTGATTGTCTAACAACTTTTATTTAGAATAGAACGATGTTCGGGGTCTGGGCTGAGACTGGCCTTACTGCGAGGCACACACACGCGCGCGCAAACACACACAGACACACACACACGCACGCACGCACGCAAAAACACACACGCTCTGGAGGCTAGCTATATTGCGACTTCATATTTATCAAGACTTATTTTTGATATACGCGTGGTTGCTACGATAATTATAAACAAGTCTCGTTTTGTAAATTTAATACAATTGGACTAAACAGATAATTACGTTCATATCAATACCTTCGTATGGTTGTGTAAAATAATCTGGCCTGCGAATGGTTTACAATCTGTCCCTTATTCTACTGATTATTTCACAAAAGAATGAACATTTTCAGTGTTTATTAACGACTTTTACTGCCCCAAAATTAAGATACTTTTGAAAATCGTCAAAGCTTAGACTAACGTGTGATATTTTTCTACAGAATTATTCACAAATATATTCTAATATTTCTGGGCGTAGCGCCAATCGCCTTGTTAAAACATAGTGAGTTATTCCCGCTTACAATAAACCATGATAAATATCTGAACGCATTTGAAGACAATAAAAGACGATACATTATCTGATGTTTGTGTTTGATCGATGTATAACCTTATACTTTACTTTAAGTAAAAGGCTGTTTATTACATAACCACAAGTGTAGAAGAGCACAAGTCATGAATTCATTCGTTTTAATTGTCTATTCTTTCCAAATCTATAAAAAAGCGTGATGGAGATTTTAGCTAAAATAGACAAGACGTCAGAGCTTATTACCCGGGCGATAATGTAAAGTGATCCTAAAAGTTAAGGGTCACATCATTTTCTTTTTTAAAAATTGCTAAGCGCGCAGCGTGGCTCAAATAGGAAGTACCTGTTTGCAATTACGAGTGGGGTTTTATGGTTCATTGTTTACACATATCTCGGGCATCATTTAGCAGCATGTTGCAGGACCCTTTCAGGTAACAATTACTTCTTTGGTTAAAAAGTGTGTGGTCTAAACTTCAACCTTTCAACTGAGATCTTTAAAATATGATCGAATAATTGGTCTTGACAAGGACATAAACATGCTTCACAAATTGTATGGCAGATTTCCAAAATGGAGATTGTCGCTGCACAGTATCGGCAAAAGTTCCGTCCCATCCCAAAATGCAGGGATCAATTCATTTCGTAACATAACTATGAGTATCATTGACATGCTGCAAAAATTGAATGACATACTGCCTAAATGCATGGATTAATTTACTTCATAACGCAACTAGTCTTTTGAAAACTCATTGAAGCAGACTACCAATCTCAAAACCACCGTACATCACTTATAACGGGTGAGAAAACCCTCAGCTTAACGCACGTGGTTCGAAGTTGCTAAGGTTCTACGCTATATACGTCGTAAGAAGTGGAAGTGATATTCACTGCGGAATGCTGATGTGACCATAAGTAAATGATTTCTGGTATGTGAAACAGTCTATTTTCCTGTAGTGAAGAGATCAGAGTCATTGATTATTTTTAGTCATTTTTACTTTAAATACCCAGAATACTTGACGTTCACTCACCCACCGTCTTTGTCACTTAAAAAGTCTGTCGATTAGATCATTGTTTACTGCTACTGTAGCCCCCGCCCCCCCCCCCCCCCCTTCTCAATGAACGAAGACAATATTTCTTAAAATCATCAACATGCGGCTCTAACGCTTCAAGGAATAACTTTGTTAGATTATCATTAGACAATATCCTGTGTTCCTTTCTGGTTTTGTATTACTTTTTAGTTAAACCTATATAACAAAACAAAATTAATAATCCTCGTCAGATAACTTGCCCCATTGAATTAAGTTCTTAACATTTTCAACTGGACATAAATTCGTTATTGTTTTGGCAATAAGTACCCATGCACCATCCAAGTATGTATCTGTCTTACTACTTTCCTTAAAAATAATCATGTAGGAGTCGTAAAATACAATATTACATATGCTACTGCTCAAAAGCTCTGAACTTCTAAAAGAACGAACTAAAATCAGCAAATGCTACAAAACCGGCACAAATACTACTCTATCTTCAGCCACATACAATCGGTCATACACTCTTTTTAAAAGATAAATATCTATCGGTTCTTTTCTCGTTTTAGGTTTTGCCAAAATCCTCTTTGATGCCTCCAAAACATTAACTAATATTTTATCATAAGTAGGTGATAACAAGACCGTTTATCTCGTGAAACCATTTTATGGAATAAAAAACAGCGATATCAGGACTTGATGAGTTAACAGTATCAAATAATGATGCTAGATAAATAGCTACTGTCAGAGTCTTTGTGGGTAAGGTGTCCCACGCCCGAACCCACTACACAACGCACATTTATGAAAACGCATAAAAGCACTTTTATATTTCACGTCTGTACTGTGTGAGCGTGACTAGCGAAGTAGGTCCGGGAGTTGGTCCACTTTCTCCACCAAGACATCCGGCAGCCTCTTTATATCGTCTTCATGGATCTGGGAGAATAACTGTATAAAAACAACTAAATGGAGAATATATACTATAAACATATAAAAATTGTAGGAAAATTTGTTCATAATAATTTTAATTAGAATGAAAATCAATGTTAATCATGATGTTTACATTGTAAAATGCCAATACTGCAAATTTTGCAATACTGCAACTAAATGAGATTCAGTATGAAAGTTTTACATACAGCTTGATACATATTCAGAAGATATCGCCTTTTATAATACTTCTTTTCTGCGATTCCACACCAATGTTTTTAGCACAATGTGTGTATATCATGTGTAATTATCAAAACTTTATTCTGCGATTCCGCATCAATCTAATAATACAATCCTGGACAATAATATTTTTATACAGCATATATTAACTGCAATCTGGTCAGAGTATCCAGTCATATTATTGACATTTGATATTTAACAAAGTGAGACAATCTCCCGAAACTAGTAAGTCTCTTTGACAAGTTAATTTTCCTTGACTAAAGTCAACATATACTGCTAACATATTCGGAACTTCAAACTTCAAATCTGTCTCATCAAATATCCCCTTTTCGTGTTTACACTTCGTATAAAATTTCCTCTCGGTAGGTAAGTCAAACCAGTCAACAACTTGGTTAATTAACACTCCGTTAGGACATAAAAATCCCCAGAACAACGCAGATTTCCAGTATGGGCATACTAAGACTGCTTTTGCTCCGTCATGTTTCATTTATGACCCTATTAATGATTGTAATGGGGGTAACAAATAATCCTATTTGACCATGCTAATTTTCTGAAAACCCATCTATACCAAAACATGTTGGGTTCCAAAACCTTGAATACAATTTTGGCAGCTTTGCATTATAATACGATGCAAACGAGTAGACTTCAAGTTCTCTCAAGCAACATTTGTATACTAAACGATATTCCCCAGTCATCGAATCCGACCTAGATACCCACTCCATAAATGGTAATGCTGTAATGTGCTTTCGTTTACAGGTTAGAAGGTAGATATATGAACATGATGTCTGCCTGCATTATAACACCTTTGGTACTACTTTTGCTGGCACGTCTCCTTTCTCCTGGTCAAGGTAAGCATACTTCGGATACATTGTGAACTCTATGCGCTAAAGAAGTATGGGACATCACCAACAATAAGGAGAGTGTTACATGATATCATAGACATATGAACCACAACATCCGCACATTGCATGTAATTAAGTATTGTATCGTTATCAGATCATACCAGAACGTCTTTATAACTGAAGAACAAATAAAAGTGATTTTCCCGAATGCACCAACTTTATTGCAAAGGTATCATATTTAAAAAGGAAATAATTAACTTAACCATCTAACTAAGCATATGATTTTCATTTCAAACTTTTTAAAAAAAAGTGTGCCGGCGCTTATGGACTCTTGTTGTTGTTTATTCGATTCTGTTAATCCACTGTTACATAATGGGCACTGAATTTACTTTGTTTTCCTTTTGCACTAGCATTGTACACGCATATGTCATACAGTTTCATTACAAGTGTATATATAAAGTAGTCATTAATGTATAATGCATTTCTTCAATGTCATTTGAATTGATTTCATTGTATTTAGGGAAATGCTTGACAATGGAGAGACATTGCGTTTCTTAAAGGCTTTTAAACAGAATAAACCTTCACTTTTAAAGTCAGCGATAATTAAACAAAAACATAATACACAGAAAAAAGTGGCAAATATGTCCTTCCTATGCTTTTTGGAATGACAGGCGTGTTTTTCTTCTGGGTAAAAACTACACCCTTCAAACTAGAGCATTTTCCAAATATACAACTCGCTAACCTTTTTTGAGCCATGTTTACATGAATACATTCGTCTCGTCCCGTCTCGACGTTGCATTTAGAGTCTTACTTTAAGGGTGGGTTTGTGAATGTATATTATTATTAAATGTATTATATTATTAAAATATAGCGAATTCGGTAACAATATGCTGCTAAGACAATGGGTATATCTAGACGATATATACTTTTTTAATGTAAGCTACAGACAAAAATAAATTAAAACAACGAGCTTGCATATACTTCTTACTAGATAAACCATAACATTATGAAACAAATCGACATTTGCCAAATATTATCTGGCTCAAATGGCCAAAAGCTCATTCAAAACACCACAATGTCATCGTAGGAAGTTGCATGTTTTTACGTGAACACAAACCGACTATGGCCCTGCAGTTGTTTTCGATTAACAATTTATCATAAAGGTTTTGAAAACGTTAAATTGGGGGATTGTTTTAGATGATGGGACAGCGCAATGTTGGCTGTAGTATGTGGTTCTGTCATTTTCTTTGTCGCACAAAGTTAGAACAAAACAACGTAAACATGCTTTTTCCTGCGTAAGGTAACACTGTTTTCATGCTTGGCGTAATTGTCATTCAAAGCACAAGGTTAACTTTATGACTGACAGTTATTTCATCACGTGCTGTTTATTAAACACGTGTTCACACATACCCATTGGAATGAATAATGAAAATGTACACACCGTAATAAAATATAGCATATGCATGTTTTAATTTCAGCATCAGTCATTTTAGGATGTCCTATCTTTCGGTACATGTCAAATGGAACATGTGTTAAATGCCCTGATAACTGTAGAGTATGTGTCTCTGACACCAACTGCTCCTTGTGTGAAAAGGGGATGTACGGCCCTGTCTGTGAGAACAGGTGTGCGGAAGGCTGTACAGGGACATGCCATAAGTTTTTCGGACATTGTACCTACGGTTGCCCGGATGGGGAGTACCCAGGAGAAAATAATGCTTGTCGACTCTGTCCACTACATTGCTCTGTATGCGAATCCCAGTCGAAATGCGTTATGTGTGAAGATGGACACTTCGGTGAAGTCTGTCAAGAAAGATGTCATTAACATTGTATTTTATGCAATAAAACTACAGGACAGTGCTTAAAGTGCAAAGATTCGTACTTTAGGTTAAATGGACAATGTAAGAGTTGCCCGCAAGGTTGTAGCTCATGTGTCTCTATCAACACTTGCGCCTTGTGCAAAGAATCATATTTCAAACATGATGAGCTGTGTAAGAGTTGCCCACATGGATGTATATATTGCAACACTACGGACAATTGCCAATCTTGTGAGGACGGATTTCAAGGTCCAGTTGATGGTCGCTGTCTATATAAGTGTCCAAGTAATGGTGTAATAACGTACAATGTTCCGTACGAAGACGGTCGGTGTGGAATCTGGCAGGACACGGATACCAACATTTGTCATCTACAATATGAGAGTTACAGTTGCACATCAAGCGGTAACTGCATTCAGAACATTCGCTGCCCTAACTTAGTCTGGTGTATGGACGAACAGTACGAACAGACTCCATGTGCAACGATCAAGCAGTATGAGTGCAAGCACAAATGTTAACATTTATTAAGCATTTATGGATGTGAGACAACCTGCACCGTACACACTAGCGGCAACACACATAACAACCCATTATGTATGACCGATACCGGCTTTATTAATCTACGAACATTCGAGAATACTACAAAAGCCGACTGAATTCAGGAACAAGGTAGTATGTTTAAACTTTCTTTGTTTGGAGAACAAATCGGTTAGCTTAAATGTGGTATGAGAAAGTTTGGACGAAGGAGCTTTTCCTAAATAATCATATAAGCCAAATAGAACAGTGTTGCCTGAAAAGTTCATTGACAATGCTCTTTCTTGATACTAAGCATTACTCCCCCACGTCTTTGCAACCAGGTATCCTTCTTTGTGAGCCACACTGCTACAATTGAGCTAAAATATTACCTGACAACTCCCGATTGAGATCAGGTTATATCATTAACCGTGTAGTCCGCTCTGATGTCGATATATTTTAACAAAAATTATGTCCGGGCTTATTTACAGATTTTGAAAACATGAACATTTAGAGCGATGTGTTCGCATTTTTACTGACTGACAATATAGGTAGTGTTAAAATTCATCTTTACTTATATTATGCCTAAATTCCACAAAAAATGTGACGAACTATTGTTACACGAATTTGATAAAGTCAAACGATACCACATTTAAAAACAGTGTAAAATCACGGCTTTGTAACTGTTCCCATTTCACATCTCTACAGCGTGTGGGTGAGAGTACCGCACCGGTGACTTAATTACAGGTGATCTACCTTGCGTGTTTGTTTACATCAAAGCTGAACAAACGTGTCGCTAAAAACAACAGCACATTTACATGTCTATAAGGAAAAGAAACACGGTAAATCTGGGGTATTTCGTCCGTAAATCTAGACATTTCGAACTCCATGATTAACTATAAATTGTCACACAATCTATTCTTGTCGCAGCTCAATCATACCAGAAAGTAACACTCAGTATTAACACTGGCAGACAATTCGTTGGTAAAATTAGGTTTGAATTGCCTTGTATAGTTTTTCATAACATTTGTTTGCATGTCTAACCGGCGCAAACTTATATACAATATAGCAAAAGTAATATACTTTCGATACATAAACTATGATATGTTGTTTTAGTGCCTGACTATGGACACGATTCCACAACAATGAAATATGGAATCGCGATTGCTGTACTCGCCAGTTTTGTCAGCCAAATTGTAATCGTCATATTTATGTAAGTATGTCATGTAAGCATCATCTGACCCTATAGTCGATGTGATTGTATACAATAAAATCGTAATCAGGCCCGAACACGTTTTTGTTTGTTGTCTTTTGTTGTTGTTGTTGTTGCTTTAAATCAGTTACACCATAGCTAAAATTACAACACATCATAGAATAAAGACACTCCCGATCACTTGTTTAAGTTGAATGTTGTGCAAAAATAAAATGTCTAATTTGTGGCAAAATAGGCCTTGGTGATTGTTTGCCAGTTATTGACTTATTTTATATAACTATTTGGTTGAACGCATTAAACGTAAACAGATAACGTCGCAAACAATCAGGGGCATTGTTAATACTAAATCTATCTGCAAAACTGCACACTTTCTCACGAACTGGACTTTTTGATTGGCACTTAAACATAATTATCAATCAAAATAAACTTAAATGTTCTGTACACAATAATATGACGTATCTTCTAATGGCTTGTTTTCCTATTAGGTTGTACCGTAAAAGACGTTATCAGAAACAGAAAGCGGAAAGGCGGGATCAAATGATGACATATTCTGACCTAGATAATCAAGTGTCAGTCTATGAGGAAAATACATACCTCGGCCGTACATGTGAAGCAACAAATACCAAAGACAGAGGATATCACGGAAGTAAAGCCACTATACCTGAGACTTGTTGCCTCTTTGAAACGGAGTGTGGAAGACGACATTCTATCAGTTAGTAATCCGTTGTGGAATGCGTGTCTAAATTACTAAGATTTAATTGAACCAGTCCTAAAATTTAAAAAATCAGTTTTTTCTAAATCCTGTATTGCTTGAAGTTGGCCTTTTGCCAGTTTAAAACTAGACTCTTTTAGGCTCGATGAGTGGACATGCCTTTAAGATTGCAACAACCGCCAGACAACACAATGCATTATGTTTGAACAGTCAATGTCCCTATGAATGTATGTCTACCTATGTGTGCCCTACTTAGATGAGACAGTTCATTTATTTGACCTTGGTATTCATGCGTTTATGTCTCTTTACCAGCAGGCAGACATACCGTGTTTACAGTTTGTATATACTGTTTACATTATCAAATATTTAGTGAGTCAATACGACTATATAACCTGCTAAAATAATTTAATAAGTAATCACGTGTGTACTTGAGATACGAATATTTCTCTTCTTCAATTTGTCTGGCACACTTTTAAGAATGAAAAAAAGAATAACGTGAACATATATGTAAACATATACATTTTAGATTAAGATGCGGATATGTTAATGTTTGTATAGTTTTTCCTTGATTTTACCTTGCTTACTATTTACATCATTTTTGCTGAAATACGTGCTTTTTCTGGTTTACATTTTGGGAAACAAATCACACCCAAATACAGCAATGGATGATTGGGATTAGGGATTAGCCGGCATTTTTGCCGATACTGCGCAGCGACATTTCTATCATTATAGCACAGGGGCACTTATGAGGTGCCCAGGGACTGAACCCGGCCGGTCCATTATACTGACACCGACTAGTCAGGCGTAATGCTGTCCCCTTAGCCCCGAGCGTTAGGAGGGAAGCCACTACTACCAACTTTAAAGTCTTTGGTAAGACCCGGCCGGGGTTCGAACCCACGACCTCCCGATCCGCAAGCCGACGCTCTACCAACTGAGCTATTGCATAAGGAAGCATGTTTTCTTTTTAAATGTATACTACCACCTTGACCATGTGTTACATTAGCACATGATTGTATTAGTCTGAATAACAGTTGCTTTTGTTGTTGCTTGTTGTTTTTTTTATATTTTGGGCGGGGATTGTTACTGTTTTACTTTTTTACATTTACATATGATTGAAATTAACCATGCGTTTTAAATAGTTTATTGGATATGGATGGGATTTGCCGGCATTTTTGCCGATACCGTCAACGACATTTCTGTCATTATAACACAGGGGCACTTATGAGATGTAAAATATTAACAGTTTCAAGATAATTGGGAATTATGGTAAGTTTTTCTGACTTTTCTACATAATTTTCTGTAATATAAACATGACAATTACAAGTAGCAATCATATATTAAAGCAAACTGGTCATATGTGGTGAAAATCACAGTTTTGTCAATTTTTGTTCGAAGGAGCATATAACATCAGACCAGTTGATATTATGTGAACATTTTACTTTACAAAAGATCTGGCCCACGTGCAGAATTATGTGTCAGATATGTTGAGATATTGCTCAAGCTCAATAATTGACCGTATAATGTTTACTCTTGTAATATCTCTAACACCTCAATGTTATAAAGCAATACCTTAACCTTGCCAGATTTATTGAGTATAACATAATTGTAACAGCATGTGTCAGTAAGAAGTTTTTTTTGGAGGAAAGGTTTTTGAGTAATGATTTTGCACATGGGGCCAGGACATCTTTAGGATAAAATAATCAAAAATGTTCTGATGGTCTTCAACTATTTCAAGATGTTTGAATCTCAGCTGCCTGGAATAGTCCAGAACTATACATGTAGGAATAGTGTTATAAATGGTACCCTGCTTACTTTGATGTTAATGTAATTATTTGACTATCTGAAATATACGGAGGGGGAGGGTCAGTGCGTCATGAACATACATTCACTTAACCTCTGACCTGGATGCTTAAGAATATTATAAATATATGTACTTATCTGCTCAGAATTTATAAGAAGTTTTTAACTAGAAGGTATAATGGTCTTAAAGGGATGCTCATGGTTCATAAATGTCAACGTAATATCATACAAAATCATCGTTATAGTTTGTTTTTAGTTACCGTATGTACTTGTGTATAATACATTCTTGTTTATAGTGTGCACTCATGCATAGCATGTTGTGTCAAGTGCATATTAGTAGCATGTATACATGCTAAGTGCACAATTATATTAAGTGCTATGTATAATTGAAATCAGTGTCAAGCCACCCTTATCCAACTTTTTATTATCAAGCTTGTGTTTGCATTTTTAAAAAAATACATCTCTGCATGATTACGAGTACATGATGTCATAATGTTATGTTTAATGAGGGGCTAATCGAGACATTTGATAAATGGGGACATTATGATTGTAAATGTATTGTTATCGCCGCATATTGTATACAATTTTTACCATGACCACTACCACAATAATTTGTTAGATCATTTTCTTTTGCAAGGATAAGCACCTGATCAAAATTAAAAATTTAAAGTAGGTTTTATATAAATTGAAGGTGTTGCAAGAGTGTCTCCAAATAGTTCAATTCCTTAATCCACATTTTCAATGCTTATTTATTGTCATAAAATTTAAGTCTCTTTAAATAAGCTAGCAAAGCTGCTTATTATCTTATTTACATGGTTGGCATGATCCGTGAAAGAATTGAAATTTTACATCTATAAACTGCTTGTTATTTCCCTATATCATAATTTCACAAAAATATTAACAGAAGCGGTTTAGTTGTTAAATAAATAATTTAAGACATGCTGCACTTGTAAATGTATTTATTAGGTACTGCTGTATGATGTACCTACTTTTCATGAACATTTTTATCCATTGTGTACAGTTTAAGCATGGAAGTCAACTTCCAAGGCAGACCGAATTCATCCCCGTCTTGCCGCCCCGATCTCCCCGCTGATTGTTCGATTTAAGAAATAACTGTAAGCATAAAGAATGAAATTGTTGCATTACAAAACTAAATTAGTTGTGGAAGTATTTGTCTGCCTTGTAAAATTTCCGCGGGTTCATCCTGTGCTCAAATGACAGAAAGGGATTTAGCACATTGTGGTTGTGGTGGCCAGGGTGGACAAAATCCATGCCCCCCACCCCACCCCCTGGGTTTACATGTATTTACATGCATTATTGGTGTTGTGTTTTACGCACAGTATTAATATGATTCTGACATCATGAATATATATATATATATATATATATATATATATATATATATATATATATATATATATATATATATATATATATATATATATATATATATATATATATATATATATATATATATATATATATATATATAGTCGGACATTAATGCAGCCTAAACGAAACAAGATCCAGTGTATATATTCTTCCATTGATCATAACTTATTAGGTTATGAAATAATCTAATACTAATTAATGTTATTTATCACAGACAATGTATTCTTGCATACAGGTCAAGGTCAGGTTATTCTGACATAATATTGCTGTCATGGCTCAATCTCTTTATGATCCATATTTATAGCTTGAAAACCTTTTGATGTGATACGTTTGTTTTAACTGATATATTGTTAATGTTCTGTTGAAATAAAAGATACCGTAAAGGCATTATTGGATTGTACAGGTATTTTCAATCAGACCAACTCTTAACAAAAAAATTGAAGTAATAGATCAATTGAATTTTGATCGCGGTTATGCTGTATAATCAGGTCACCACGCGTGATGATTCATGAGGCACATTACACAATCAGATAGCTCTACCACACAGTCTCTCCTACTTTACCACTCTAACACTCCTCCCACTCCTACCGTCTCCAACCCTCTCACTCCTAATATGATGCTTATCCACTCCTACCTCAAGGCATTATTGGATTTTACATTTATTTTTTATCATCCCTACTCTAAACAAAAATGAATTCAGTTCAGGAATGAAACTTGATAGCGGTTTTACTGTATAATCAGGTCGTCACGTGTGCGAAATCAAGTTCTACCACACTATCTCTTCTACTTTGATATGCTCCAACTCCTACATTCTCCACTCCCCCTTATTCTTACTTTAATATACTCCAACTCTTACTCCTACATGCTCCCACTCATACCCGCTCCCACCCCCCACTCCTACTTTGATACTTTCCCACTCTAACTCCTACTTTGATACTTTCCCACTCTTACTCATACTTCGATACTCTCCCACTCTAACTCCTACTTTGATACTCCCCCACTCTCACTCCTACTTCGATACACTTCCACTCCCACTCTCACACTCCTACTCTCACTCTCTACACTGCCACTCCTAAAAAAAACCTCCCTCTCCTACTCTCCTACTTAGAAACACTACCACTCCTACCCGCTCCCACCTCCTTAATCATACTTTGATAAACTCCCACTGCTTTCAGCTCCCACCCTCTCACTCCTACTTTGAACCACCCCACTCCTACCAACTCCCACCCGCTCACTCACTCTTTGATACACTTCAACTCCCACCCTCTCACTTCACCTCGATACGCTCCCACTATCTCACTCCTACTATGACAATGTAACACTGTCCCGCACTCACACGCCTCTTATCTACTTCGACACGCTCCCACAATGCCCTTTTTGACACCTTTCCTCCAATCACTTATACTTTGACATTTTTCCACCCTCTCACACCTAGTTTGACACTTTCCCATCAACTCACTCCTACATTGACACGCACTCGCACGCCTCTTGACACACGTACTTTGAAACACTCCAACATTCTCAATTGTACTTTGACAATCTACCAAACTTTCACTCCTACCTTGACACGCTCCCACAATCACACCTCACTCCCACACTCTGACTTTAACACCTACTCACTATCCTTCCCATCTCACACCTTCTTACACTCACGTTCTCTCCCACTCATTCTCACACCCGCCTTCTTCTTTCCTCACAACGGACAGCATCCACAATTTGTGCTGGTGGGACACGAACCCACGGCCTGTCAGATGCGCTAAACCTTTTGCTATGGAGGTGATACATCAACGATATATCTGGAACTAATTTCAATCCTTACTAAACACAATCAGTTCCTTATTGACATATGTAAATGGATTCAGTTTTAATAAATGGAATAAAGGGCTTTTGCTTACAAGCATTGTTAAAATTGTAATGAAATGATATATTGTTTTCTCAAAAGTGCAAAATTTAGTTTCAAATTGAGGGCGTTTAAGGTGGTGTCCGACATTTTAGACCAAACATTTTTCTTAAATAACCAAATAAGGCATTGTTACCTGAAAATGTCCTGCCAAATACTGTTCATTGATGTACTAGAGCTGTGTGAACAGTGGTGCATAAATCCACACTCGTTATTGCAAAGGGTATTTTTTATCTGAGCCACGCTGCAGAGAGTAGCTGTTTTTTTAAAATTGTTTGAGATTATATCGTCCGCTGTGACGTCGACATCTATTTTTAGCAGGGACCACTCCCACGCTTATTTAGATAACTGGGCAGAATATACATTAAACGTGTTTTTTTCTGATTTATACAGTCTAACAATATAGAGTGTTGTTGATTTCTTTACTTAGACTAAAGTATGTTTTTAAGCAGAAATTATGCCCTCAATTCCCCAAAGCAGTGGTAAGGTAACGTTATATATTAATTTGATATCGGCAAACTGTCGGATACCACCTTTAAAGCAATGCTACTTTCGTAAACCTAACATTAGAAAGAAAATCCATGTCCCTTCTAATAGCTTGTGCTGGAACAGCCCCTGCTTACCAAAATTTGCTCAAATTAAAGTAATATTGTTTCTCTTAGTGGATCTTTTTAAAACTGCTAAAATAATATAATGATATTTTTAAACAATCATATTGCGAAATTTGCGATATCAGTCAGTCAAACAAAACTGCGATATATTAAAGGTCGTATCCGACAGTTTGGACCAAATATTTTCATACTTTACTATTGTTACCTAAACTGATCTAGCAAAATGGTGTTAATTAATGTCAAACACCTATCTCAAAAGTGTATGCAACAATCATTATTAAAACATGTATTTCCTATCTGAGCCACTCTGCACAGTTATCTTTTCTGAAACTGAACCCCCCACAGAAATCCCAAATCATTTATAGATTTAAAAAGAATGAAAATTTTAAGTGTTAACGAGCCCAAAAATTGAGATACTGTTGAATATCGTCAACGCTTATAGATTTGAAAAGTGTAGTTTAAAAGATGATTAAAGCCGAAGTATTGATTGTCTAACAACTTTTATTTAGAACATGTATGCGAGGCATACACACATTAATACACGCGCGCACACACACACACACACACACACACACACACAGACACACAGACACAGACACAGACACACACACACACACACACACGCGCACGCACACACGCACACAGACAACAACACACACGCTCGCGCACGCGCGCTCTAGAGGCTAGCTGTATTGCGATTCCTTATTTATCAAGACTTCTCGATTATATACCCACGGTTGCTACGATAATATACCCACGAGTCTAGTGTTTTTGTAAGTGTAATACGATTGGGCTAGACAGATAATTACGTTTATATCAATACGTTCGTATGGTTGTGTAATATAGTCTGGCCCGCGAATGGTGTACAATCTGCCCCTTATCCTACTGATTATGTCACAAAAGAATGAACATTTTAAGTGTTTATTACCGTCTTTTATTGTCCCAAAATTGAGATACGGTTGGAAATCGTCAAAGCTTAAACTAAAGTATGATGTTTTTCAACGGAATTTTACACAAATACCCCACACAGAGGTCAGATATTGTTACATATATTATATGCAGGCAAACTGTCGGATACCACCTTTAAGATATTATACTTTATATCCCACCCTATTTTAGATGACTGTACGGAACAGCTAGAGAATAGAACGCCAATGTCTGAGTCATGCTCGCTTATCATCAATATCTGAACTCATTTGAAGGCAATAATACCTTATCATATTACCATAGTTCTACATACTTTGTTTTTATGGTTAACATTTATATTCTAATATATTCTAACATTTCTGGGCGTAGAGCGCCAATCACCTTGTTACAACATACTGAGTTATGCTCCCTTACCATAAACCATGATAAATATATGAAAGCATTTGAAGACAATAAAACATGATACGTTATCGGAAGAACGACAACTCCGGATATCCGTTGTGTAGTTGGACTTAAAGGTGGTATCAGACAGTTTGTATATATCCAATTCATGTAAAAGTTTCTGACCCCTGTTCTGGGAAGTTTGAGCATGATCGATGCATTAACTTATACTTTAGTTGAAGTAAAGGCTGTTTATTACATAACCACAAGTGTAGAAGAGCACAAGTCATGAATTCAGTCTTTTTAATTGTCCATTCTTTCCAAATCTATAAATAAGCATGATGGGGATTTCAGCTAAAAATAGATATGACGTCAGAGCCTTTTACCCGGGCGGGTATATAACTTGATACTAAAAGTAAATGGTCACGAGGTTTCCTTGTTTAAAAATTGCTAACCGAGCAGCGTGACTCAGATAGGAAGCACATGTTTGAAATGACGAGTGGGGATTTATGTTTCACTGTTTACACATATCTCGGGCATTTTTTCACAGCATTTTGCAGGACCCTTTCAGGTAACAATAACTTATTAAAAAAGGTTTTGGTCCAAACTATTGGATACCAGCTTTAAACTGAGCTGAAAATATTATCGAATAATTGGCCTTCACAAGTACATAACCATGCTTTACAAATTTGCAGATTGCCAAAACTACTTTTTTAAGAAGCTCACTGAAGCAAAACCAATGTACAACACTGACAATGGGTGAAATAACCGCCAGCCTGCTCCTAGTAGTTCGATTTTGCCAAGGTTGCTACGCTGTATTCATCGTAAGAAGTGGAAGTGATATTCACTGCGGATTGCTGATGTGAACATAAGTAGATATTAAGATATTTAAATATATTTTCCTGTAGTACAGACGTTTTAAAAGATGTGCTGTCAACAGAACTGAATATATATTTGGCTTATTTACTTCAGTCCAGTTGTTTTATAGTGTGTCGTACTCATACATGATATAACGGCAAATTGCAAATTTATCGTTCCACTTTATATTCTAAATTTTGTTTGACATTTAACTGTTCATTAGACACTCCAAAGTCATAGCAGATGTATTGAAGACGTATAACCTTAGTTAACTACTTAAACAATCATATGACGTAGTCTTAGAATAAACTTAGAAACAAGAAATGTCGTTGTTAACAGACGTATGCCCCTGAAGTCATGTCCAGTAAAGCAAAATTTGTAAGTGTCATGGAGGTATTTGAGTTATTAAAAAAACAACAGCATTAGATTTATGAATATGACAACATTGATTTTTTTACCTTCTATCAATTGTTTTCAATAGGCAAGCAAGAGGGCCATGATGGCCCTCAATCGCTCACCAGAGGACATAGCCTTTTAGTAGGCTCATATCTGGTGTCAAGTAATTAAGAGTTATTTACCTTAGAAATCTTTGTTGAAGATTGGACCATTAATGTGGCCACTGGGCTAATAACGTTTCCTAGAATTTTACCTAGTAACCTACTAAATCCTCATGACTTCAAAACATGTGTATGATTTCATACTGCCAAACATTCTGGCCAAGTTTGATGAAGATTGCTCCATCAATGTGGCCTCTAAGTGTTTTCACAAGGTTTCTTAAAATTTGACCTAGTGACCTAGTTGTTGACCCCACGTGACCTTGTTACAAACTTACCCAAGATTTCTTGCAGGCAAACATTCTGGCTATGTTTAGTGAAGATTGACCTGTAAATGTGGCCTCTAGTGTGTTCACAATCTTTTTCTAAGATTTGATCTAGAGATCTTCTTTGTGACCACACGTGACCCAGTTATGAACTCATCTAAGTCTAAGACTGCAGGCTGACAAACGTTCTGACCAAGTTTGACGAAGATTGGACCATAAATGTGGCCTCTCGTGTGTTCACAAGTCCTTTCTGAGATTTGACATAGTGACCTACTTTTTGACCCCCATGACCCTATAACGAACTCATCCAAGATTTCATGGAGGCAAATATTCTGACCTAGTTAGATGAAGATTGGCCTATATGTATGGCCTCTAGAGTTTTCTAAAATTTGATTTAGTGACCTACTTTTTGACCCCACCTGACCCAGTTACGAACTCATTCAACATTTCATGCAGACAAACATTCTGACCAAGTTTGGTGAAAATTGGGGTATAAATTGGGTCTCTAGTGTGTTCACGCTTGACCTTTTGTCCTAGTTTTTGACCCCACGTGACCCAATAATAAACTCATCCAAGATTTTATGCAGACAAACATTCTGACCAAGTTTGATTAAGATTGGATGAAAACTGTGGCCTCTAGCGTCTTAACAAGCTAAAATGTTGACGCCGGACGACGGACGACGGACGACGGATGACTGACGAAGGGGTATCAAAAAAGCTCACCTTCAGCACGTTGTTCTCAGGTGAGCTAAAAATACATCAGATAAAAATAAAATAAAATTGATTTTAATCCGCATGTTTGTATCATGTTGTTATTTCATACTTAATCAGGCTGACCTGTATATTAAAGGGCATTATTAAACGCAATACGTGTAGTAAAGTGACAACTGTCATAGGTGAGTGCACACGTGCTTGTCCTCCGTAAAGGTTCATGTTAGCACGAATGGGGTATATCATAATTCTTTAGGTAACACTTCATTCATTTAACCTAGTCGGTTGACCTAAAATTCTTTACAACTTTACTGACAACCTGAATAGTCCTCAAACCAATAAGAAATAAACCAACACTTTATAAATTCTTTGCTGCGTTTGAGTCAGGATCTGAACAGTCTACTGACATAGTTCGTTAACAAGCATATTCATTGCTCAATCTCATTAAAATCACATCCTAACTTTCGCTTCATTACTTTCCGCTGGTTAGGATCTGAGAACATCCCGATAAAGGTCGCCTCGAAGTGACCTTTAAGTTATAAATATTAAAGTGCCGATGACGTCAAACTTGACCAATCAGAAACCTCGTTACGAAACAAGTTCGTCTAATCTATCAACATGGCGGCATCCATATCTTACGATCAATTAGTGACGAAAACGCTTAATATTTTCAACCTTCTACGGCTTAAACCCCAACAAGAAGAGATTTTGAAGGCGTCTTGGGAAGGAAGGGACTGCATGGCTGTTCTACCAACCGGCTTCGGCAAGTCTTTGCCCTATCAGATGTTAACAACCATGTACAAGTTAGCTGGTATCGACGGAAAAGTTATCGTTTCTTGTCTCAATAGACTGGCCGCTTTGTTTTTCCCCTTAGTGGTCTTTGTAGACAGGTTGACTAATATCTGCATTCAGTTACCACCTTAAATGTTTTTGGCCCATGCTCAATCCTAACATTGTTGTCCTCACTCAAGTTTCATGCTAGATAAAGCTAGCTTAATATTAAAAACATGTGTATGTATTTCAATTGCTTTGGAAGTTCCATTTACTATTGACATGGGTACATATGAAGGACAAAAATGAAAAGGTAACAGCGCAGATCATATTGTGGCTGTACATCTGTAATGTACATTGGCAGTTAATTATGCAAAACATTTTCCAGCAACATGGAAAAGGCTAAATAGAGTTATCTACACATGCTGATCCCGTAGTCTTCTGTATGGGGTAGATGGTCTGTGCGGTTGCATATGAATCATAGTTACAAGACCTGATGTACAATTCACATATGGATTTCTGTCAACATTTTTAATAGAACACTTTCTTTTCTGATGATTAAGAACACCCAACTGAAACAAATCTTTCAATATTTTACTAACATCATTTTTGTACTCTGGAAGATGATGAAAATCCTTACTTTTTCTAATGTTACTGATTTCCTCAACATGTTTTACTGCTTTTGTTAAGAGAGGATGTTCTTTGGAGTGGTTGTTAATACTCTTTTTGGTTTTATACCCTGAACAAGATAGTTTAGAATCTCTGTTTAACATTTCTAGATACTCATCGAGTGCGATGTTATTGTTTTTTCCTCCTTGGAGATTTACAAATCTGTTTGCTATTAATCGCACTTTTTGTTCAGCAGGTAGTAACTCTTCTGCAAGTGCGGTCAACTGGATAGAGCCTATTGCATATGTAACGTTATTAGTCTTGTTATATATAGGCAGTTCATACTTTGCTGATCGAACACATCTTTCCTCGTCTCCCATATCTACAGCACTATCCAAGTTTTTGTGCAACAAGACCAGTTTAAATAACATTAGAATGTAATCTTGCACCTCATCATGATCTGAACTCTCATAATCTGTTTGCTTTTTTTTTGCTAGTTTCAACATGATCATGCCTGTTTTTTCATGTACCTTTAATGATGTCACACAAGCATATGTTTTGTCACAAAAATGACACTTATATCTACCATCTTCTTTACTAGCAACCCAATAGTGTTCAGAGTTTGAAATGTCTTCTAAAACTTCTCTTACTGAGGCACAAATATCAAACGAATTTTCAAAGAACCATTTTTCGACAAGTTTTGTACATACATCATCAAGCCATTGATTTTTCTCTTCTAATAACTTATTATTAAAATTTTCTGGCAAAGGGATTACTTTCTCCTCCTCTCTTACATTAAAATGTCCAGAAACATATAGACTATGATGGCATCTAAAATTGCATAATACAACATCTTGTATGCTCTGTAGGCATTCTTTATGTCACCCTTGGCATTCCTGTAGTTTAATACATTCCTGTAGTATGCCACTGTCCCTCTCTCTCCACAGTACTGTGTATTGAATGTGAGCTTGAAAATAGCCTGAAAAATGTATGGTAACTTCGTGTAATTTATATTTAGGGTGTAACCTTTTGATGAAAAATCTTAACTGTCCTAAAGCAAAAGCGCAATCTAGACCTTTAATCCTCACCACCTTCATAATATTATAAAACAGACTTCTCCATCCTCTTAACAGAAAAATGCTGCTTTAAGAAAAAATACAGACTAAAAGACCATGCTGAGACTGCATAACTGTTAACACTGATGATGGTCTGCACTGGTTGCAAAAGTAGATATACAGTGAGACCTCTGTATTAAGACCACCTCAGAGACTGGACAAATGTGGTCCTAATAGTGAGATTGTCTTAATTTTGAGGTAGAATAACTATAAAATGGGACTTTGGATTTATGGCCTTATTACTGAGGTGCTCTTAATTTCAGGGTAGTCTTAATGATGGGTTTTACTGTAAATATATTACAGTTCAAGAGTTGTAGTCAGCAGAGTAAATGTTAAATAAGATTTAATATAAAATATTTTGTTAATTTTGTTTTCTGAATTTAACTTTGCGCATTCTTTAAAATCTTATTGAACAAACCGTTTCATAAATTTCACAGTATTCTACTTGACTCCAAGAAATTCATTAGCCTATGAAAGTCTTCTATTTTGGATATGAATCCTTCTAGACGTTCCCTTGGACTGTCTGCATTTTTCATCGCCATCTGAGAACCTTGTACCCTTTCATCAGTCAGTCTGTCACCTAAATGAAGATGTAATCTCTTAAGACACATTAGTAAATATTATTTAGCAGAAACCTTTTGTAAAATTGTATTGATGAAAATTATGGAAAGAAAAGTTATATTTGCTTGTTTTAATGACTATTATTATAACTATGACATTAGTTTTCTCTTATATTGGGTACAAGTGATTTTCCCCAAAACTGTTAAACCGCGCGTAAATTTTCCCCTTTCAACGGGCTAGGGCCATATCACCAATCCTTAAAAAAAGCCCTTAATGTTTGCTTGTAATTCTAATGCAAAAATAAATTTCATATTTCAAAATGGATCCTTTGAAATACAGTACTTGTTAAAAAATCTTTGAACCAAAAAATTGCAGGAGAATGTTATGTCAAATATAACTGTATTTACCAAAGAAAACGGCTTCAACAATTTCTCCATTTTCTGTAGGCACATACACTTCTGTAAGATGCTTAAGAAGCTGTATGATGTCTTGGGTTTCGTTTTCATTACAGTCAAACAGACCAAGAGGATACTGTAAACAAAGCAAAGATATCAACCTCAACTAAACTTCAACACATGTTGTTTTCTTTATCAAAAAATGAATAAATCTTGTGTCATATGCATCCTTTTTAATATTAGAAATACTCCCGTATAAAAAGAAAATTAAATCTCTACTCCAAATTATTTTAGAATGTTGGCAGATTTGACTGACTGTGGAAATAGTACAGAACAAGAGCAGCCTTTATTACAGTCATACCATGGTCTGTCTTTTTATTTAACCAATTTTCAGCAGGAAAAAAAACAAGAAGCTTATAGTTCTGTCAACCTAAAAATAGAGCATTGTCAAAAGAAAACAAAACAGCTAAAAATACAATTTCATAGATGTGGTGGCCAATTAAAAAAGGACAGATTTTTACATACCTGTTCAGTTTTTATGCCACATACATCAGAGTATGTGTGATCTAGGTGATCTGGGTATATCTTGCTGTAAATTGTATGCATCTGTGGAATGTGTTCAATGACTGTCCTGGCAAAAATGAAAGCACACTTTTTCAGCAGAATCCTTTGTTTATCTAGCGAAGGAATATAGTGAAGCTCTGAGAAGTTATTTTGCCTGCAGTCCCCAACTGTTTCTGGAATTATCCTGTCCACAATTGCATATACATTGAACAAATGTAATGACTCTGTGTTCCTATCTGATGTACGGTATGCAGGTAATATATCCTTGTCCCAATTATCTCCAACAAGCTGGTATTTTCTTCTTCCCCCTTGCTCCCAGTCATTTTTACAACTTAAGACTTCACAGTCGAGCATCTCATTCCAGGACAACAACTTGCGATGTACTGTCTCTGGTCTCACTGACAACCCAAGTTTAGATAGGATATCGATGTTCTACAATACAGGAAGTAAGGTATCTAGTTAAGGTGTATAAATACAACATGTGTATTGCAAAATAAATTAAAATCGGTGATTTCTCCAAGTCTTTTTTCCCTTATTTCATTTTTTATTTAAAAAAAACAACAACATTTGTTTGTTTTAAGAAAAAAAATAAACAGAACAGCATGGTAAACTATGTTCATCACAAAAGAAAATATAACACAGCAACTTATCTTATTAAATATAATTCTCACCTTCTGTGTGCAACCACCACTTGCTAACACAAAGCCAATTAGGTTATGCAGAGCAGACATTTCTTGACTTCTTGTATGCATCACCATTGACACTGAAACCATCAAGTTTGTGTACAGTTTATTGTCAATACTTCTAGGTATAGGAACATCACACACAGCAGACTCCAAAACTTGTAATAAACTTGGAAATTTTTCTTGAAACTCAGACTCTAAAGAGTCCAATGTAAAGTTGAACAATCCACAATAATCAGTCTTTCTCAAAATTGAACCAGAATCTCTTTTACAGACTTGCTTACATTCATTTTTTATAATAGCAGCTGCACAGTTGATTATCTCCTTTGAATGTTCTTTTGCAAGCCAGTCAAGTATAACTTTCTCACAGTTTTTTCCATTCATAATGACTTTACAAATATTCCTATGCAGCTCTGGCCATATAAATGCTGATTTCTTTCCACTGAGGTAGTTGACTGTACTCTGAAATGTGATAAAAAGACCTCGTGTAAGTATGATCATTGTGTAAAATTCCCATGAGGATGTTTCTGGCACTGCATCATCACTCTAAGAAGATTGAGAAAAAAATCCATTGATAAACAACATATCCAAGCTATATACAAGAAAGGACTTGTTCATCTCATCGGCAATTTATTACATAAGAAAGAAATGGAAACATGTGAAATTGTTGTTGTTTTTTCAATGTGTAAAGGTAACTTACCAATTTAGTCAATTATTTAAGTATTTATAAGATATCACATATAACAATAAAAAGAGAGTTAGCTTGAACAAGAATAAGTTTATCAAAAAAATAAATAGTCATATGAATTATTCAAAATGAAAAAAAATTATTTGGCACAAATTTAAATAATTAACAACTTTTTCTTGAAAAAAGAAATATGTTAATTATTTTGTATTAAAACACATTACTTTGTGTTTTAATGATAAATTTAACATTATTTTGTCTGCTACCAGAATCTCTAGTTGCAAGTTAACATAGGAAAATATTCATGCAAATGAAACATTAAAACACATTACTTTGTGTATTAATGATAAATTTAACATTATTTTGTCTGCTTCCAGAATCTCTAGTTGCGAGTAAACATAGGAAAATATTCATGCAAATGAAACATTAAAACACATTACTTTGTGTATTAATGATAAATTTAACATTATTTTGTCTGCTACCAGAATCTCTAGTTGCAATTAAACATAGGAAAATATTCATGCAAATGAAACATAATTTTAAATGGCAAACCAGGATGATTTAACTGGAAAAAGAGGATGAAGTCAATAACAGATACTGAAATTAACAAAAGGGATTTCATCAACAGCAGCAAAACAAACAATAACTTTTCAACATTTTACTTCAACTTCTCCATGTCCAGGTACTTCCTCGCTGAAAGTCAGGGACTTAGCTGTCTTTGAAGTTTCACTAGGTATATTTTCTAGAAATTCAATATGCAAGTTTCATCAGAAACATACTACCACAGAACATCATGCTGAAGCTAGTGTCTTATATATTTATGTATTCAATACCTTAATTCAGTGAAAAAGAATTCCTTTATTTTAGTATTGGTTATGTTTTGAGGTGTTGTAGCATTAAAGAATCAGACACATGCTAACATGGTACATCATACTCGAGCCAATAATGCACATATTGTTATTTAATAATACCTTTATCCTGTTGTTGACGTATGTCTGAAGTGTCAGATGAAGAAACTAGCTGTTTATTTGAGGCTACCAGAACTTGAAAGCTGCTCAGCTGCACAGGATATTTCACTGTTACATTTGTGGGAATCCTCATAACTTTGAATGGCTGTTGCTGAGCTGGAGATGTCATAAGCCTTTTCTCTCGATGTGTGGTAACAATATCCTAAAAAAGGAATATATATTTTCTCTATAGTTAAGAGGAATAGTGTTATCAAATTGTCACAGTATAAACAGGAAATAAAACATAGCAGTCAGGTACACAAAACATTCATCCAGTAAGCAAAAGGCAAAAAAGGCAGAAGTACTTGAAACAGCCAAGAAGTCTCAAATGTTTTGTTTCAATTAAATCAACTTAAAAAGTTAAAAGGCAGATCGATTTTATACAAAACATAGCATTTTGTGCTATTACATCTTAAGCAGAAATGATTAAAGATCATAAAAAACACCATAATCACCTAATGAGTGACAATATATTTAGACTGCGAGCAAGGTTATTAGTCGCACCAATAAGGTTGACAGAAAAGGCACCAGTTTAAACTGTTAATTAGTTCAAACACCTTTTTTACAACGAATAAGTGTCGGAAAGTACCTACCACCACACAGAAGTACCTTATCTAGATTTTTGACAAATTTTTGTTTAACTGAGCTGTTGAAAAAAAAATTGTTTGAAAAAAAAATTGAGGTGCCACTGGTCCAAGTTAGTAAAACCACAGGAACCTGAATTTCTTTGCAAAACACCCCGATCCCACATATATGACGTTTGACGCTATATACCTATATAATAAACACAAGGAATGCAACGGATTTGTACCCCACCCCTTAACCCGTTACAAGAATTTTCCAGCTACAGCCTTGACACGGAGTTTTCGCTGGTTCGTTTGAACAAAATAAAACCCTATTATTAGCAATCATACCTCTTAAATAATAGTCATTCTGGAATTGGGTATCAAAAGTTTGTTTCATTATTTATTTTGTCGCCCACTCCATTGCGTGGTAAAACAGTGATGTACCAAAAATAATTATGTGGTGAAAACAAATTACATACCTGTTGTAACCGGTTTCTCATTTCTTCTAATTCTAACTTCATGTCATCCACATGTTGCTGCTGTCGAAAAACTGACTCCACTTTTCTATAACAATTCTGACACACCGCGGTATCGTTGTCAGACAGCGACAAACACTACACCACCTTTTTCATATTCTGAAGGCGTTCTTCGTTGATTCTAAGTTTTTGTTTGTACTGTTTTTGAGTGTGTTTGCTCCCACTACCCGTTATAAGAACCTGGAGAAATGACATCCCGCAAAAACAGCACCGATCAACTAACGAATGCAATTTCTTTGGCGTTTGTTTTACTGGATCGCAAATGTCAATGGGGGCTGCCATCTTGAAAATGTGACGCACCTTTAATCGGAATACCTTAGACATTGCCGCTCAATATGAATTTCCGTAAATAGCCGTAATCTGGCGAATATTCATGAAGTAATACCCCAACATTTTGCAGCCGACGATTTCAATGGCTAATCAAAGGTCAAATTGATGTGACCCCTAATGCGATGTCATCAGATCCTACCCAGCGGAAAGTAATGAAGCGAAAGTTAGGATGTGATTTTAATGAGATTGATTAATTGCTGAGCCTTATTTCGATCAGATATAAGGACCTAATGTTATAATGTATTCGCCATATACCTATTGGTGAAAAGCGAGGGTAAACAAATACATTTGTTCGTAATTGATCATCAAGATCAAGACAGACGAGTGAGTGAACATAACTGAGGACACCGTAAGTACACTTTCAAGAACTCATGTTTTTTTTTTATTAAAAAGAACTCACATACAATGCTTTATTGCATACATAAAATGTGAATCCTACAATAAACATAAAACACTTGAGCCTGTGCCAAGTTTAAAATCGATTGCTGATTGCATAAGAGCTGTTCGGCTAAAGAGGTATACGCTCTCCCCCCCTCTCTCTCTGTTTTCTTTTCGTCTCTCTCTCTGTCTCTCTCTGTGTCTGTCTCTCTGTCTCTGTGTCTCTGTCTCTGTTTGTCTCTCTCTCTCGGTCTCTGTATAGTATATATATATATATATATATATATATATATATATATATATATATATATATATATATATATATATATATATATATATATATATATATATATATATATATATATATACATATATAGACAGGGGCGCCAAGAATTTTAACAGGTTACGCACGTCTATCGAACTTAATTCCAGTAGTGTGTTAGAGATTTCATGTGTGGTCAATTCCAATTATCCATAATGATTCTGCATAACGTATAAATGTGCATGTGCTTGTCTTCCGTAAATCTTAGCTCGAATGGTGTCTTAAGTAACACTCCATTCACGACTTACGTTAAGTACTTTAACCTTGTCCGATGACCTAAAAAAATCACATGGCAAAATACCATTCTTTTTACTTAAATGAAAAGAACATGTCATAATACATGATATATTTATGTTATACAATCAACTTAAGTGTCTACTGCATGTCATATCAATAATATAACGACAACATTAACTGATACATAGTTTTATTCATATCTGCAAAGACCGTCGTTATTGATTTTTAATTGTAAAGTAAAATTAACAATGTCCGTCTCGTCCGAATGTACAAAACGAAATTCTCGTGCATATCTTACAACGCCAGTTAGCGTTCATTACATTCATGTAAGAAAATTTTTCTTATTATTCGATTTCACTCAACTGAAGAAAATTACATTTTCTTAAGTAACACTCAATTCACGACTTACGTTAATTACTTAACGTAGTCAGTTGACCTAAAATTCTTTCAATTTTCTTGACAAATATTTCTCAAATTAATAAGAAATAAACCAACACTTTATAAAAAACTTTTCTGTATTTGAGTAAGTTTCTGGACAGTCTAATAAAAACAAAAAGAACGAACAAATTTCTAATAAAATGACGGACTATACAATTTAAAATAATTACAAATATGTACTTAAACATCACAATAAACTGTTTACCCACAGCAAATCGCATATGTTCGAATTTTAAAGACCTAACCTCAATGAAACTGTTAAACGTTCATGCACACTATCTTTTATATAAGCATTCTTTACACGTTCACTCACCCAACGCCTGTGTCTCTTCAAAAGTCTTTCGTTCACATCATTGTTTACTGCTACTGTCGCCCTCCACGCTCCCGATCTCAACGAACGAAGACAATATTTCTTAACATCATCAACATGAGGCTCTAACGCTTCTTGGAATACCCTATTTAGTTAAACATATATTAAAAAACAAATAATCCTCGTCAGATAACTTGCCTGATTGAATTAATTTCTTAACATTTTCAACTGGACATAATTTTGTATTTGTTTTTGCAATAAGAACCCATGCACTATCCCTGTATTTATCTGTCTTACTATTTACCTTAAAAATAGTCATGTACGAGTCATGAAATACAATAACACAGGTGCAAAAGCTCTGAACTCCAAAAAACAAAACAACAACAGCAAATGCTACGAAAAATGGACAAATAATACGCTGACTTTTGATATTTTTAACCACATATAATCGGTCATACACTCTATTTAAAAGATTAATATCTATCGCTTTTTTTTCTCTTTTTAGGTTTTGCCAAAGTCCTCTTTGATGCCTGCAAATCATTAACTACTATTTTACTATTAGTAGGTAAGGTCAAGACCGTATATCTCGCGAAACTATTTTATGGCATAAAAAGCAACACTAACAGGACTTGATGAATTAGCAGTCTGAATAAAATATGCTAAATAAATAGCTTTGCGGATAAAGTTTGACACACCCTAACCCACTACACAACGCACATTTATGAAAACGCATAAAAGCACTTTTATATTTCAAGTCTGTATTGTGTGCGCGTGACTAATGAAGCAGGTCCGGGAGTTGGTCCACTTTCTCCACGAAGACATCCGGCAGCTCCTTTTATCGTCTTCATGGATCTGGAAGAATATATGAATAAAACAACTAAATATACCATGTCTTAAACAAACATATTAAAATTCTTGGAAAATGTGTGCATAATAATTTCAATTAGAATACAAACCATTAGTAAACATAATATTAACGTTGTAACAATCCAATACTGCCATTTTTGCAATACTGCCTTTAAATGCGATTTAGTATGAAAGTTTTACATATAGCTAGATACATATTCAGACGATATCGCCTTTTTGCAATACTGCTTTTCTGCGATTCTGCACAAATGTTATTAGCACAATGTGTGTATATAATGTGTAATAATCAAAACTATATTCTGCGATTCCGCATCAATCTAATAATACAATCCTGCTCAATTTTATTTTATGTACAACATATATAAACTGAAATCAGGTCAGACTATCCAGTCATATTATCGGCAATTGGTGTTTACGAAAGGGAGACAACCTCCCAAAAATAGTGATTCTCTTTGACAAGTTCACTTCCCTTGACTAAATTCAACATATACTGCTAATATACTTCAAATCTGTATTATCAAACATCAACTTTTCCTGTTTACACTTCCTATAAAATTTCCTCTCGGTAGGTAAGTCAAACCAGTCAACATTATGGTTAATAAACACTCCGTTATATTTCCAGCATGGACATACTTAGACCGCTTTTGCGCCATCACGACCCTATAAATAACTGCTATGGTAGTAACAAATAATCCTAATTGATCTTCCCAATTTTCTGCAAACGCATCTATACAAAAACATGTTGAGTGCCAAAACCTTGAATAACGTTTTGGCAGCTTTGCATTATAGTATGATGCAATTCAGTCGACCTCAAGTTTCCTCAACCAACATTTGCATACTATCATACGGTATTCCCGTCATCGAATCCGATACACAACTGAAATATGTTGTAAGCAATATCTTGTAAGTCCCTTTTTCATAGATCGAACACCCTGGTTATCTTTATACCATTTCACCATTTGATGCTTCAGACTGAACAAGCATCCAAATACACTATTTAGTGCATAACTGGGACTGTTTGAATCTTTTTTTAATCAACAGTGGCAAGTTTTCATTACGAAAAAGCAACTGCTGCATGCTTTCTTCACTCAAGGTAACGTATAATTATCAATAACGAGCATTCGAAATATCTGCACTCAAATATCTGGTCATTTGAGAAATATTTCTAATAACCACTGACAATGAAATCAATGGGCCAACTGCAATGGCAACTTTTCTAACAGAAACACGTACTTTGTTTTTTACTGAGTCAATCAACTCATTAATGTTAGTCTATGCTTTACATAATCTACGATCTTGTATAGAAATAACTCTTTCTAAAGTATCGAAATTGCAACCTAAAAACGCCAAATTCTAAACAGGTGACCACATTCATTACGTTGCGTTTGGAATAAAACCAGAGTTTATCAGTTATAATTATGAACCCTTATCTCATAAGAACCTGAACAACCAAGCCCATCATCTGAAAGCACTGTGACAGATAAGCCATCTGAACGGCATTTTCGTATAAATGGTCTGCATAGCTTATGAAACAAATAACAAGCGGTAGATAATCCTCAAGGCAAAACAAGAAATTTATAATATATTAAATTACCGCCCTTGTCAACTCATGAAAATCTCAAGAACTCAGTATGAGGCTCATAACTTTGAACAAAGTGATAAGTACTTCTCAAATCAAACTTAATCATACAATCACCTTTCTGAATTAATGTTAATCCATTTTTGATATCTTTTGATATCTAACGGAGGGTTTCCGTAAGTGTTTATTCACTTCTCTTAAATCTCGTATCAAGGGTTTTTGCCAGGATTTTGAACTGACCCAGTTAATGGGTTCACCACATATGGAGATTTATTGCATATTTTAATTAAAATAGCTGTCTATATATTATAGTCTATAGGTGTGTCAAATAAATCTTTAACAGCTTCGAAAACAAATTCTGGTTCTGATAGCCGACTTATTCTTTTTACAATGATTTTCTTTTCAGGCACAGTGGGATTTGGTAGCCATTTTCAATAACGTCTAATAGTAAAGCATTAGTATCTTTATTTCTTCAAAAATATAACTGCTCTTTAAGTCTACCTCTCACGATAATTTGTTTCTATCCCTGTTCGTATTCGAAAGAATCATACGTAAAACGCCGAAAGTCATACATATCTTTAATATTGTCAGTGTCATCATTTCCGCATACTGACTTGCTGACCATTGTTTGCACCTGCACGCACATAGGCGTAAATTAACCTTCTTATTCAATTTCACTCAACCGAAAAAAAAATACATAATCACCGCGTTGACTGTATTTACAAGCTTGCATAGGTAATATCTAGACAGAGGTTTAACATAATCAGAGGATGTCCCATTAGGTTTCTCTCCGACCGCTTATGTTTTAACATTGCATATTTACAAATGTACGTATCATACAAGGAGAACTGGAATGAACAAAGAATCTTCACAGAGTAACGTCATATTTACATGTGAAATGATTGCCAGTCATTTAACAATATTTTACCGTTTTCTTTACATATCACGAAGAGTATTGCTGAAATTAAATTGATTGGAACATAAATGGTAATGCTGTAATGTGCTTTCGTTTACAGGTTAGAAGGTAGATGTATGAACATGGTGTCTGCCTGCACTATGACACCTTTGGTACTACTTTTGCTGGTACTTCTCCTTCGTACTGGTCAAGGTAAGCATACCTCGGATACATTGTGTATTCTATGCGCTACAGAAGTATGAAACATCATCAACAATAAGGAGATTGTTACATAATATCAAAGGTACATGACATATAAACCACAAGATCCGCACATTACATTATCGTAGGTACATCACATATGGACCACAGGACAAACATGTAATTAAGTATTGTATCGTTATCGGATCATACCAGAGCCTATTTATGACCGAATTACAAACATAAGTGATTTTCCCGAATGCACTTTAAGATAATGTTGTGAGAAAACAACACCTCACATAAACACAACATTTCCTAAATATTCCATTTTCCGTATCCGATGACAAGGTGACCTGTTGAAAAAGTACTTATCCATCAGGCTAAGAAACATAGGTATATTTCGTAAGAAGTCCCTACACTGTCAGCATTGCACTTTTTGCATTTTTCGGTTAGTGTCTGTTCGATGCGATATTAAAATGTATTAAAAATGTCACCAACTTTATTGCAGAGTCACCCTATTTTAAAAGGAACATAATTACCTTAACCATCTAACTAAGCATATGATGTTCATTTCGAACTTGAAGCAGACACTTATTTCAGAAAAGTGTGCTGGCCTTTTTGGACGCTTGCTGTTGTTTATTCGATTTTACTAATAAAATGTTACATATTGGACACTAAATTTACTTCTTCATTTTGCGCTAGCATTGCAAACACGGATGTCATACAAGTGTATATAATAAGCAGTTATTAATGTACAACGCATTTCGTAAATGTCATTTGAAATGACTTCATTGCTTATAGTAGTTGCTTGAAAATGGAGCCATAATGTTTCTCATAGGATTAGAAGAAAATAAACCCCCACTTTTAAAGTAAGCGATAATTAAACAAAACTATAATTCACAGAAAAAAGTGGCAAATCTGTCTTCCATATGCTTATTTGAATGAAAGGTGTTTTTCTTTTGTTTAAAAACTTCAGAATTTAAAATAGGGAGTTTTCCTAATATACGAACTCGCTGACCCTTTTTTTGGGTCATGTTTACATGAATACATTCGTCTCGTCATCGTTTTAAAACAATTTATAAGTGTATTTGTTTTACCTTTAGAGCAGTTTCGTTCATATTATATGTACTTATGCGGACTTGGAGTTAATATAACAGTTGCAAACTGATATAATAACATATACAGACGCTGCATTTATAAACTTTCTTTAAGGGAGAGTTTGTGAACGTGTATTCAAAATAAAGCGAACTCAGTCACAATATGCTGCTAATGTGAATACGTATATTTTATCCAAACGACGTATAACTTTTTTGATAAACCATAGCATAATGAAACTAATTGATATTGCCAAATATAATCTGGCTAAAATGGTCAAATCTCATTCAAACCACCACAAAGCATCGTAGGAAATCACATGTATTTATTTGTCTCGTGTCATTGTAAAACAACACAAAGTAAACACAAAAAGACTATGGCCATGCAGTTGTTTTCGATTAACAATAAATCGTAAAAGTTTTGAAAACGTTAAACTGGGGGATAGTTTTTAAATGATTGGACAGTGCAATGTTGACAGTAGTATGGGTGTGTGTCATAGTCTGTCGCACAGAACAAAACAACGTAAGCATGTTTTCTTCTGCGTAAATTAACATTGTCATGCTTCACGTAATTGTCATTCAAAACACCAGGATAAGAACTAAATGATTGATAAATTATTTCATCACGTGATCTTCATGTAACACGTCTTCACATGTACTAATTGGAATCAATAACGAAAATGTACACAACGTAATAAAATATAGTATATGCATGTTATAATTTCAGCATCAGTCATTGTAGGATGTCCCATCTTTCGGTACATGTCAAATGGAACTTGCTATAAATGTCCTGGTAATTGTAGAGTATGTGACTCGGACACAAACTGTTCCTTGTGTCAAAAGGGGTTCTACGGCCCTGTCTGCGAGAACAGGTGTGCAGAAGGGTGTACAGGGACATGCTACAAGTTTTTCGGACACTGTACCTACGGTTGCCCGGATGGGGAGTACCCAGCAGAAGGCAATGGTTGTCGAATTTGTCCACTACATTGCTCGTTATGCGAATCCCAGTTGAAATGCGCTATGTGTGAAGATGGACACTTCGGTGAAGGCTGTCAAGAAAGATGTCCTAAACATTGTACTATTTGCAATAAAACTACGGGACACTGCTTACAGTGCAAAAACTCGTATTTTAGGCTAAATGGGCAGTGTAAGAATTGCCCGCAAGGTTGTAGATTATGTGTCTCTGTCAACACCTGCATCCAATGCAAGGAATCATATTTCAAACACGATGAACTGTGTAAGAGTTGCCCACATGGGTGTATATCTTGCAACACTACGGACAATTGCCGATCTTGTGAGGACGGATTTCACGGTCCAGTCGATGGTCGCTGTCTATATAAGTGTCCAAGTAATAGTGTAATAACGTACAATGTTCCGTACGAAGACGGACGGTGTGGAATCTGGCAGGACTCGGATACCAACATTTGTCATCTACAATCTGAGAGTCACAGTTGCACATGAAGGGGTTATTGCATTCAGGACATTCGCTGTCCTAGCTCATTCCGGTGTATAGACAAACAGTACGGACAGACTTCATGTGCAACGATCATGCAGTATGAGTGCAGGCATAAATGTAAACGTTTGCTAAGTATTTATGGATGTGAGACAACCTGCAACGTACACGCTAGTGGCAACATACATAACAACCCATTATGTATGGCCGATACCGGCTTAATTAACCTACGAACATTCGAGAACACTGCAAAAGCCGCCTGCAGACAGGAACAATGTAGTATGTTTAATCTTTCTTTTTTTAAAAACAAGTCGGTAAGCTTAAATATTGAATATTGAAAGATTAGACGAAGGAGTTTTTCCTAAATAATAAAAAAAGCCAAATAGGTCAGTGTTGCCTAAAAAGTTCATTGACAGTCCTCTTCGGTGATACTAAGCATTAATCCCCCACGTCTTTACAACCAGGTACTTTTCTTTGTGAGCCACACTGCTACAAATAAGCTAAGAAAACTACCTGACAGCTCCCGATTGAGATCAGATTATATCTTCATCCGTGTAGTTCGCTCTGATGCCGAGATATTTTAACAGAAACGTTACGTTCGGGCTTATTTACAGATTTTGAAAACATGACGTGTTCGCCCTTTTTTACTGACTGACAATATAGGTACGGTCTAAATTCATCTGTACTTACAGTATGACTAAATTCCACAAACGCGTGACGAACTACAGTTACAAAATTTTTATATAGTCAAACGACACCACATTTAAAATAGAGGTGCCGCCATTGCAGTGTTAAATCGCGGCCTTGTAACTGTTCACATTCCATGTCTCTTCGGCGTGAGGGTGGGAGTACCGTACAGATGACTTAAGTACAGGTTATCTACCGTGCACGTTTGTTTACATCCAAGCTGAAAAAACGTGTCGCTAAACATAACGGCACATTTACGTGTCTATACGGAAAAGAAACACGGTTTACCTTGGGTATTTCGTCCGTAAATCTAGACATTTCGAGCTCCATGATTTACTCTAAATTATCACACAAATCTATTCTTGTCGCCGCTCAATCAAACCAGGAAGTAACAGATAATTTATATGTAAAATGAAATTTAAAGTGCCTTGTGTAGTTTTTTATTACATTTGATTGCATGTTTTAACAGCGCACATTTTTATACAGTAAAGTTAAAGTCATACATTGACTATACATAAACTATATTATGTTGTTTTAGTCTCTGGCAATAGACACGATTCCACAACAATGAAATATGGAATCACGATTGCTGTACTCGCCAGTTTTGTCAGCCAAATTATCATCGTCATATGTATGTAAGTATGTCATGTATGCATCATCTGACCGTAGTATCCATGTGCTTGTCTACAATAAAATTGTTATCAGGTCAGAACACGTTTTTTGTTGTTGTTATTGCTTTTAATCAGTTACACCATAGCTAAATCTACAACACATCATAGAATAAAGACACCCCCGATCACTATTTTAAGTTGAAGGGTGCGCAGAACGCATATACAATTTCTGTAATTTATGGCAAATCGGCCTTGGTGATTGTTTACCAGTTGTTAACTTAGTTAGGTTGAACGCATAAGACTTAAATAGATAACGTCTCAAACAGTCAGGGGAATTGTTAATACTTAATCTATCTGCCAAACTACACACTTGCTCACGAAGTGCGTTTTTTTGATCGGCACTTAAACATAATTATCAATCGATAAACTTACATGTTCTGCACACAATAGTCTCACGTATCTTTCTATGGCTTTTCCTATTAGGTTGTACCGTCCGTTAAAGACGTAATCATCAACAGAAAGCGGAAGGGCGGGATGAAATGACCTAGTTCATGAATTGTCAGTGCACGAGCGAGACACAATCCTCGGCCATACATATGCAGCAACAAGTACCAAAGACAGAGGATATCACGGGAGCAAAGCCAGTTTACCTGAGACTTGTCGCCTCCTTGAAACGAAGTGTGGAAGACGACGACGGTCTATCAGTTAGTAATCTGTTGTGGAATGGATTGTCAGAAACCTAACCTGCGACTAATGTAAAACGAAGTAGATCATGCAACCAGATCGCATTAAGGCACAAAGAAGAGTAAACTTATTTATATCATACTGTGTGATCTAGATAGACTGTAGTGGTGACAGCTATATTGTACAATGGGAACTTAAAATATAACTTTACAAATGCACAGTCTACTGTAAAAATGTACGTAGCTTAGGTTTTGTTTTGGGGTATAGTACCCCAATCAGAAAATTCACACACATATGTTGTCATCGAAACTTCTCAAATTGCTCAAACTGTGCATATGTATGAGTCTGTTTTATGTGGGTGTCTCAATGGCATCTTGGCTAGGGTGTGATGGAACTCCTATACACACATATATCATGTATCATTAATCTAAGGTGTATTGTACATTTTAATTACGCCTAGCGTTCCCTTTCATCGACAATTGTACAATAATGTTTGTAAAGTATTAAAACTACTAAAACAATATAATGATATATTTAAACAATCATATTGCGAAATTTGCGATATCAGTCAGTCAAACGAAACTGCGATATATTAAAGTTCATATCCGACAGTTTGGACCAAATATTTTCATTAAACATAATTTACTATTGTTACCTGAACTGATCTAGCAAAATGGTGTTTATTATTGTCATACAAATATCTCAAAAGTGTACCATTATGCAACAATTATTATTAAAACATGTATTTCCTATCTGAGCCACTCTGCAGAGTTATCTATTTTTAAACTGAACCCCCACTACCTCCACCCCCACCACCAGAAATCCTCATGTCATTGTTATTTATAAATTTGAAAAGATTGAACAATTTCAGTGTTAACGAGTTTTACTGCCCCAAAATTGAGATACTGTTAAAAAATCGTCAACGCTTACAGATTTAAAAAGTGTAGTTTAATAGAAGATGTAAGCCGAAGTGTTGATTGTCTAACAACTTTAATTTAGAACAAAACACGACGTACGGGCTCGGCGCTGAGCCCTGCCCTACTGCGAGGCACACACACCAAGCACACACACACACACACACACACACACGCTCGCACACGCGTGCTCTGGAGGCTAGCTATATTGCGACTCCGTATTTATCAAGACTTCTCGTTTATATAGCCTCGGTTGCTGAGATAATAATAAGCAAGTCTAGTTCTTATGTAAATGTATTACAATTGGGCTAGACAGATAATTACGTTTATAACAACACCTTCGTATGGTTGTGTAATATAGTCTGGCCCGCGAATGGTTTACAATCTGCCCTTATTCTACTGATTATGTCGCAAAAGAATAAACATTTTAAGTGTGTATTAACGAGTTTTACTGCCCCGAAATTGAGATACTTTTGAAAATCGTCAAAGCTTAAACTAAAGTGTGATTTTTTTCAACAGAATTATACACAAATACCCCAAACAGAGGTCAGATATTGTTACATATATTAGATGTAGGCAAACTGCCGGATACCACCTTTAAGATATTACAATATATATCCCACCCTGTTTTAGATGACTGTGATTTAAAAGTTTCTGGTCCAAACTACCACCTTTCAACTGAGATCTTTAAAGTAGAATCGAATAATTTGCCTTTACATGGACATAAACACGCTGCGCAAATTGCATGGCAGATTGCCAAAATTTATTGGCAATAATAGGTGTCAAATCCCGTCCCAAAAATGCATGGATCAATGCATTTCGTAACCCATCGTACAGCACTGCTAAAGGGTAGGAAACCTCCCTAGCCTAACCCAAGTGGTTCGAAATTGCTAAAATTGCTACGCTACATACGTCGTAAGAAGTGGAAGTGACTTTCACTGCGGATTGTTGATGTGAACATATGTAGATGATTTCCGGTATGTGAATCTATCTATTTTCCTGTAGAGAAGAGATCAGAGTCATTGATCATTTTTAGTAATTTTTACTTTAAATACCCAGAATACTTAATACTTACATATTGGTATAACTATATGTTGATAATACATTCTACATATAAAGGTCAGTTAGATAATATGTCCGCGAAAATGTGATATAAGTATACACGCGTTTTTAACATGGGTTTTGTAGATAGTTAGATATACAACATATGATATCTGATATAGAATGTTAAACTTTCCGAGCCTGTGATAGACCATTATAGGTCGATTAGCTGTGATATATAAAACAACAAATTTATAATAAATTTCTAATCTTCCAGAATCTTATAATAAACTTTTAAGCTGTGGTTTAGATCACACAATTTAAAACAGAGCTTTTTAAGTTACTGAACCTTATTTCGATCAGAAATAAGGACCTAATTTATATAATGATAATAATAATAATAATAATAATAATAATAATAATAATAATAATAATAATAATAATAATAATAATAATAATAATAATAATAATAATTACATGTTAAGAAATCATAAGCAAAGCCAAATAATATAAGGACCTATACCCTGCACCCCCAGACTTGTAAACAATAAATCAATAAGCCATGAATATAACCTTCATGTTATATTGTACTCGCCATATACCTATAGGTAAACAAAATGTGAATCCTAAAATAAACATAAAATACAAGAGCGTATCGGCGAAACAGGTGCTTAAGGTATACGTAGTTCTATATTAATCAATGGAGATTTGAGACCATACTCATCTGTGTTACTATATATAGATTTAATGAATGGACAGTTACTCAGATACGGGCTCTCAGATACGTACCTTGACATTGGTTAGAGTGACACAAATCACAGACAGGTGCGCCAAGCCATTTTAGCGCTTATGCACGTCTTTCGACTTTAATTCCAGTAGTGTGTTAGAGATTTCATGTGTAGTCATGTGTAGTCAATATAAATTATCCATACTGATTTTGCAGATCTTATTAAATGTAACTACTATATTCTTATAAATATAATTCGCCTGTGATGCTTCATTTAATGTAACGTAATTAGTTATAATTTTAGTTTTTTGGGAGCTATGTTTGTAATAGATGGAATGATATTAATGCACATGTTTGTATCATGTTGTTATTTCCTACTTAATAAGGCTGACCTGTGTATTAAAAGACATTTGTCGGGAAGTGGCGCCGACGGAACTTCTGGTAACAAGAACAACAGTACTTCTGTCAGACTTTTTAGTGAAATTGCTATCCATCCAACTTTCCCAATCGTCACAATTCCATAAGCTTCTCAAGGTAACATTGCCTACTTTTTCAGGAAACATATTAGAATGACAAACATTCAGGGATTATTTTGAATCTAATGTGCATTCTAACATATCACTTTATGAGGTGCACACATTTTGCTACATAAAGTCATTGCTGTCTGACGATGCCGCTTGTGTTATTGAGGGACTACCATTAACTCATGTAAATAACGACGAAGCAGTAGACTTGTTACGAGACCGTTTTGGTCAAAATCACAAAATTACCAATGCTTATATGCAAGGCCTGTTGGATTTACCCCGACCCTCATCCTATCTTACAAGACTTAGATCGTTCCAAATGAAAATGGAAGCATATATTCGCGGTCTACAGTCCCTTGGCCAAGGTCAGAAATCATTTGGCAACCTTCTTGTTCCCGTTATACTGGAAAAACTTCCTGCTGACGTCAAACTCGTGACCACGGAAGTAGTAACTGGCAACTTCCGGAACTCCGACGGGCGCTGAAAACGGAAATCAACATCGTAGATAGTGGCCAGCCTTCACAGAAAGCAGATGACTACGTGGCCACCGCGTCGTTTTTCACAGGAACGAGGCCGACAGCGAAGGTTACAAGTGTATATCAAGGGCGTAGACCGGAACGATCGCGATGTCTATTTTGCAGCGACCCCCATTTTGCTATCGACTGCAACAAATATGGAACATTGGAAAGAAAGACATGGTGATAAAGAAAAAACAATGTTTTAACTATTTGGGCAAGCATCAAGTTTCCTCCTGCCGATCAAACCAGGGCTGTCGTATCTGTAAACGCAAGCATCATACCAGCATTTGCGATCAGCGTGAGGGGAAAACCGCCACTGGCAAGATTTTGAAATGCTGCAACTCCCAGTTTTGCAACTACTTCAGGTTTTGCCGAGTCATCACATCAGCCTACTTCCGGTTTTACAGAACCGTCAACAATTCTGCACTCTACAACACAGAGCAAACATAACGTCCTGCTAAAGACAGCAGTTGCCATTGTAACCTCTGACCGCGCCAGTGCTGTAGCCTACATTTTACTCGATGAATTGGCTCAACGTTCTTTTATTACCCAAGAGCTTGCTGACAGACTCCAGATACCAGGCAGTGGTACTGAGGTTGTCCACCTTGCCGCCATTGGGTCCTCTTTGAACAAAGTCAGCCATTTTCCAACAGCCACTATTCATCTGATAATTGACACAAGGGAGACAATTCTGATAAACGTTTTGGTTGTCCGAACGATTACTGTCCCTTTACAGAACCAGACGCATACAGCCAGTTCGCTGTCATACTTACAAGGTTTGAAACTTGCACATCCGGTTACAGAGGGAGATACTTTTAAAGTTTCGCTACTTATTGGAGCTGACAAGTACTGGAATATAGTAGGGGACAGTGTTATAAGAGGCGACGGGTCGACGGCTGTGTCATCAAAGATCGGTTATCTTATTTCCGGGCCACTTTCTGAAGCGCCACACATTGCGGCCACAGACTACATTATGAACGTCATTACGTAACCACCAGATTGCCATGATCTCGAGCGTTTTTGGAAGCTGGAATCCATTGGTGTCCAACCTGAAACAAAGCAAGAGGCTTCGGACTACATAGAAACCTACCAGGGAGACTGCATTAGATTCCAGGATGGTCGGTACACTGCGTCATTACAATGGAAACGGGATCATTCGGAGTTACCTGACAACTTCAATATTACACTGAAAAGAACACAGAACACAATAAAGAGACTGCGTGAAGACCCAGCGTTGTTGCAGAAGTACGACGAAATCATTAAAGAGCAGGAAATGGGTGGATTTATAGAAAAGGTTACATGCCTAGACATCGAAAACACAGTGCACTATATACCACATCATGGAGTTAGGAAACAGTCGGCCACCACTCCCATCAGAATTGTATTTGACTGCAGTTGCCGCCAACACAAGACATTGCCAAACCTAAATGGTTGTCTAGAATCAATACCGCCCCCAGTCAACGATTTGACAAGCATTCTCGTGACCTTTCGACAACATCAATTTGCCGTCTGCACCGACATTGAGAAAGCTTTTCTGCAGCTGCAGCTCGATGAACATGATCGTGACGTCACGCGTTTTCTTTGGCTTGACGACATCCACGGCGACAACAGCAAGCTGACGACATACCGATTTCGGTCAGTTCTTTTTGGAGCGACCTGTTCGCCATTTATATTTCATGCGACAATTACAAAACACCTGAGTTCCAACAGCAATGCATGGGTAAGTGAGGTATTGAGAAAAGATTTGTATGTTGACAATGTCATTTCGAGTTTTACAGATGAAAACACAGTGTTGAAGTACTTCCAAGATTCTAGAAACTTGATGTCGTCTGCTGGTTTCAATTTGCGGTCTTTGGCATCCACCAGCAGTCGTCTGCGGACACTGGCGGAAGCGGAAGTTGTAGATGGAACCGACAAAGTTACCAACGTCCTTCGAATGCGATGGGACACGGCGACAGATAGAATTAGCCTTGCAGCGAAGAACATTTCTACCGACCAACTCATGACAAAAAGAGTGATACTTCAAGAAACAGCAAGGATATAGGATCCTCTTGGATTTTTGTCCCCAGTTACCATTCGTGCCAAAATCCTTCTACAAGAACTATGGAAACATAAGTTCGACTGGGACATACCGCTGCCATGCGATATTCAGATCCGATGGCAGAAATTTGCAGAAGAGATGTAAACAGAGTTTTACCAATTAGTTACCCTCGATGCTACTTTAACAACACAGAAGATGTATCCAGTACTTCCGGTTTCACTGATGACAGATCACGTGCACTGACAGACGTTTCCTTGCACGTGTTTTGCGATGCCAGTCTTCACGCATATGGGTCTGTGATCTACATTTCCAGACGCGAGCAGTCTGCAAGTGTCATGACGAGAACGCGTGTTGCACCTTTAAAACAACTCACGTTACCGAAACTCGAACTTATTGCTGCAGTGATAGGATCACATCTGCTGAAACATGTTCTGCAGACGATAACAGCGAAAGAAGTGTACCTGTGGTCTGACAGACAGATAGTACTCCACTGTTGTACTCACACCGGAAGCTTAAGACATTCGTACAAAACAGAGATGACGAGGTACACAAGAATACACTGAACCGGAAGTGGATGTACTGTCCGTCTGACCAAACCTTAGCAGACCTGTTGACACGAGGAATTTCTGCCAATGAGTTATCATCTAGTTACTTATGGGAAAAGGGACCAAATTGGCTATCTGATGAGACTAGGTTTCGACGCCAGCCTTCAGTCGAGCCCGTGGTATTACTTGCAGCGGCGGAAGATGAAGAAAATATAAACACGCCCTCTGTTGCTATAGCAATGCCTGGCATTCACAACGTCATCGATGCGGAGAGATTCAGCAGTTACAAAAAAATTTGCTGAGAGCGACATCAATCGTCATCAGATTTGTACACAAATGCAAGGCCGCCATAAGAAACAGACCTTTGTCGGGATTTGTACCATGTACCGTTGAAGAACTTCAAAACGCCGAGAAGATGTGGGTGCAAAGCTGTCAGTACACTACGTACGAAGCCGAAAGAGAATGTCTACTCACCGGCAAAAGAAATCTGCCACTTGTCAAACAGCTTCAACTTCTACTTAATGATGACGGCTACATTCGTTGCTGTGGCAGAATCCACAACGCGCTATGACGGAATTCGCGCGTTTTCCATATCTACTTCCGGCACGTCATCCACTGACACGCTTGATTGTAATGGATGCACATGAGAGACACTTGCATGCCGGCACCAGTGCATTGACTACTTACATTCGACAAAGGTTTTGGATTCCTTGTATACGCCAGTACATACAGACATTGCTCCGGAAGTGCATCCAACAACTCATCAATAGAAGGGACGGCCTGACACGAGCGGTTCGTACCGGAAGCAGACAACCGACATCGAGACCAATTGTGAAGCTGTTTTACGTCGAGATCTTGTGACGCTAGCCATCATTTCGCGGCAGGGAGGATGTTGGGAAGTGGCCACTACGTTTTGGCGGGAATTCTGGGCAGACGACCATACGACGTGACGTTGACGCGATGATGTAACATTCCTGACGTCACTATCGTTTTGCATGTATACATTGATTACTTCCGTTAATAAACATAACGTTCTGAAACACAAAGCGAGTTAGTTGAGTATTTCCCTATAATAACTAAAGTAACTTACCTTATTTCATACTTAATAAGGCTGACCTGTGTATTAACGGACATTATTAAACACAATACGTGCCATAAAGTGACGATTGACCAAGGTGAGTGTGCACGTGCTTGTCCTCCGTAAAGGTTCATTTTAGCACGAATGTTGTCTATCATAGTTCCTTAGGTAGCACTCCATTTACTACTTACGTTAATCCCTTTTAACTAGTAACCGAATAGTCCTCAAAGCAATAAGAAATAAACCAACCCAGCATAAAATACTTTGCTGCATCTGGACAGTCGACTGAAAACAAAAGATACGGACAATTTTAAATAAAATTAGGAACTATGCAATTTCAAATTATTTCAAAAAGGTTCTTATACATCACAATAAACTGTTTACCCACAGCAAATCGCATATTTTCTAATTTAAAGACGTAACCTCAATGAAACTGTTAAACGTTCATGCTCACTATCTGTTATAAGACCATCCTTAGCACTTTCACTCACCCACCGCCTGTGTCTCTTAAAAAGTCTGTCTTTCTAACCATTGTTTACTGCTACTGTAACGCCTCTCGATCTTAACGAACGAAGACAATATTTCTTAAAATTATCAACATGATGCTCTAACGCTTCTATGAATATCTCTCTGAGATTAATATAAGACATTATCTTGTTTTCCTTTCTTGTTTGGCAACAGTTTTTAATTAAACATATATTGCAAAACAAATAATCCTCGTCAGATAACTTGCCTCGTTGAATCAATTTCTTAACATTTTCAAGTACTCATACACCATCCCTGTATTTATATTAAAGTTACTAATTACCTTAAAAAAGTCATGTACAAGTCAAAAAAACTATATCACATATTCTTATGTTCAAAAGCTCTGAAATCCTAAAAAAACAGCAAATGCTACTAAAAATGGACAAATAATACGCTGACTTTTGATATTTTCAACCTCATATAATCGATCATACACTCTATTTAAAAGATAAATATCTATCGGTTCTTTTCTCGTTTTAGATTTTGCCAAAATTTTCTTTGATGCCTCCAAAACATTACATACTATTTTACCATTAGTAGGTGATAACAAGACCGTATATCTCGTAAAACCATATTATGGCATAAAAAGCAGCAATAACAGGACTTGATGAGTTAGCAGTCGGATTTAAGGATGCTTAATAAAAGCTTTGCGGGTAAAATGTTCTACATCCCAACCCACTACACAACGCACATTTATGAAAACGCATAAAAGCACATCTATATATCCCATCTGTACTGTGTGAACGTGATTAGCGAACAGGTCCGGGAGTTGGTCTACTTTCTCCACCAAGACATCCGGCAGTCCCTTTTATCGTCTCCAAGGATCTGGAAGAATAACTGTATAAAACAACTAAATATAGCAAGTCTAAAACAAACATATTCAAATTATAGGACAATGTGTACATAGTAATTTCAATTAGAATACAAATCAATAGTAAACAATTTGTTAACGTTGTATCAATTAATACTGCCATTTTTGCAATACTGCATCTAAATGCGATTCCGGCCGAGGCTTTTATTTACTGTACATACTGTACATATGTTGATAGTTTATTTTATTACTACAGTCTCGGGTCAAAAGTTTTTCCGCAAAATGGCCGACGCGAAAAACATCGCCGTCATTTCCAACTTTCAAGCATCCATATGTCAAAAATAAACATCGTCAAAATGAAAGTAGATGTTGCAATAAAGAGTCTATTTATAGATATTTTAAAAAGCAAAAACATTGTAAGAGTTATCGCGCTTTAGTCATTATATCGTCTGCTAACCAAAATGGCACCGAGAGGTAAAGAAATGAGTACCGATACTAAAAAAATGCATCGTAAAATTGAGTGAAGATGGAGTTAGTGGTAAAAAAATTGCACAAATGTTAGGAATTAACTCGTCAACAATTCACAAGTTTCTAAAACGCTATCGACAACGTGGTAATGAAGAAAACAAAGTCAGAAGTGGTCGACCCAGAAAATGTAGTGACAGGACTGATAGACAATTGCTACGCATTGTGAAAAGAGAGCGGAGGAAAAATTTGAAGGATGTCACGAATCTATTAAATGAAAGAACACCCGTGAAGATTAGCGAATCAACCGTAAAAAGACGATTGAAGTTTCATGGCATCAAGAAAAGAGTTGTAAAGAAGAGAATTGTAATCAGTGATTCAAATCGGTTCAAGCGCAGGGCATGGTGCCGTTCCAAGCTTCACATGACTGTCAATAATTACTGGAAAAAATTATTTTCTCGGACGAAACTCAGTTTTGTATTGGGAAGCATAGTAAAGTTTATATCTGGAGGAAAGACGATGAAAAGTGGCTCCATTCTTGTCTTGGTGAAAAGGAGGATGAGACTGCTGGACCAATCGTGAGTGTCATGTTTTGGGGGTGCATTACCTTTGACGGTGTAGGAACTTTTCTGCCAGTAAATGGAACCATAAATTCACAAAAGTATACGGATATCTTGGACGAAAATCTTTGGCCCGTTGTTGCAAAAGTTTTCCCAGATTCACCCTGGATTTTCCAAGATGACAATGCTACCCCCCACCGTTCGAGACATACAGTTCTTTGGAAACAGAACAATGATATTCCCGGAGTGATGTGGCCAGCACAAAGCCCAGATATCAACATTATAGAGAACATTTGGAGATACATCAAAATAAGACTTCAGAAAGTGGTACACAGAATCAAAACGAAGAACGATTTGATAAGAGAGTCTTCCCGTGTGTGGATGTCAATTGATCAGACTTATGTTCGAGGACTATACGCCTCTATTCCCACTAGAATTCGTCGTGTTTTAAGAGCTAATGGTACAATAACGAAATACTGAGGTGAGTAAATTTTATTTGTTTATTTTTGTTCAAATGTGTTTGAATTTCATTTGCTATTTACATTCACTGTGTTTCATGACGTCGGCCATATTGCGGAAAAACTTTTGACCCGAGACTGTAGATATCATGTATGTATATAAGTTTATTGTATCTGTTTTAAACCCCGATGCAGGTACTTACTGTTAGTTGTTTCACTTTGCTTGATAGAAAAACCTTCAGGAAGTGCAAGGTTGAAGCGCTCCACAAACCAAGTTTAAGCACCCCAGTCGGCCCTTTTGCCGATTGAGCAATCCAAGGCGGTAACTGATGGTTTTTCTTTATGTGTGTTTTGTCTCGTCTCTGTGTTTTTGTTACATTTACATTTACCTTGTTTGCCCTTTTCTACTGGTAGATAAAAATTAAATATCTGTGGAAATTTTGATAGGACCTTTTCTTATTTACCTATTACATACAGCTAGACACATATTCAGACGATATCGCCTTTTTGCAATACTGCCTTTCTGCGATTCCGAACTAATTTTATTAGCACAATGTGTGTATATTATGTGTAATAATCAAAACTATATTCTGCGATTCCGCATCAATCTAATAATACAATCCGGATCAATTATATTTTCTGTAAAACCTATATAAACTGCAATCTGGTCAGACTATCCAGTCATATTATCGAAAATTGGTGTTTAACAAAGGGAGACAACCTTCCAAAACTAGTAAGTCTCTTTGACAAGTATACTTCCCTTGACTAATATCAACATATACTGCTTACATATTCGGAACTTCAAATCTGTATTATCAAACACTAACTTTTCGTGTTTACACGTCGTATAAAATTTCCTCTCGGTAGGTAAGTCAAACCAGTCAACCACATGGTTAATAAATACTCCGTTAGATTTCCAGCATGTGCATACTAAGACTGCTTTTGCGCCGTCATGCTCCACTTATGATCCTATTACTTATTGCTATGGGAGTAACAAATAATCCGATTTGATCTCCCCAATTTTCTGCAAACGTAGCTATACTGAAACATGTTTGGTTCCAAAACCTTAGATAAAGTTTTGGCAGATTTGCATTATAATAAGATGCAAACCAGTCGATCTCAAGTTCTCTCAAACAACATTTACATACTATCATACGATTCCCCAGTAATCAAATCCGACCTAGGAACCCACTCCATTTCTAAAGAAACCGAAATTTCCATACACAACTGAAATATGTAGAAAGTAATATCTTGTAAGTCCCTTTTTTCATAGATCGCTGTAGATGTAACACCCTGGTTATCTGTATTCTATTTCTTCCTTTGATGCTTCACACTGAACTAGCATCCGAATACACTATTTTGGTGCATAAAATGGACTGTTTCAAATATATTTTATACAACAAAGGCAAGTTTTAGTCCAAAAAAGCAACTGCTGCATGCTTTCTTCACTCAAGGTAATATATGAATCTCAATAACGAGCATTCAAAATATCTGCACTCAAATATCTGTTCATTATTTGAAAAATATTTCCAATAACCACTGACATTAAAATTAGTTGGCCAACTGCAATGGCAACTTTTTTAACAAAAACACGTACATTTGTAATTTTTTTTCTGAGTCAGTCATCTTATTAATTGTAGAATATGCTTTACGTAATCTACGATCTGGTTTAAAAATAACTCTTTCTAAAGTATCGAGATTGCAACCTAAAAACTCCAAATTCTGAACAGGTGACCATATTCATTTCGTTGCGAAACCAGAATTTATCAGCTATAATTATGAACCTTAATCTCGCTACACTCTCATAAGAACCTGAACAGCCACGCCCATCATCTAAAAGCAATGTGACCGATAAGCCCTCTAAACGCCATTTTCGTAATAATGGTCTGCATAGCTTATTAAACAAACAACAAGCAGTACAGAATCCACAAGGCAAAACAAGAAATATATAAAATATTGGATTACCGCCCTTGTCAACCCACGAAAATCCTAAGTACTCAGTATGAGGCTCTAAAATTGCGATGAGCACTTTTCAAATCAAACTTAATCATACAATCACCTTTCTGATTTTAAGTAAATGCAATTTTAATATCTTTTGATATCTAACGGACGGTTTCCGTAAGTGTTTATTCACTTCTCTTCAATCTAATATCAAGCGTTTTTGCCAGAATTTTGAACTGACACAGTTAATGGATTCACCACATATGGAGGTTCACTGCATATTTCACTTAAATGTCTGTCTATAGACTTTAGTCTATAGGTCTGTTAAATAAATCTTTAACAGCTTCGAAAACAAATTCTGGTTCTGATAGCCGACTTATTATTTTTACAATGGTTTTCTTTTCAGGCATAGAAGACAGTGGGATTTGGTAGCCATTTTCAATAACATCTAATTTAAAAGCATAAGCATCTATATTTCTCCAAAAAATATAAATGCTTTTTAAGGCTGCCTCTCGCGATAATTTGTTTAAATCTCTGTTAATATTCGAAAGAATCATGCGTAAAACGCTGAAAATCATACTTATCTTTAATATTGTCAGGGTCATCATTTCCGTATACTGCCTCGCTGACCATTGTTTGGCCCTGCACGCACATAGGTGTAAGAGAAATTAATCTTCTTCTTATTCAATTTCACCCAACCGAAGAAAGTTACAAAATCTCCGTGTTGACTGTATTTACAACCTTGCATATGTAATATCTGACAATGGTTTGCCACAATCAGCGAATGTTCTATTAGGTTGCTCCCCGACTAAGACCGCTTAAATTTTATTATTACTTATTTACAAATGTACGTACTATACAAGGAGAACTTTAATGAGCAAAAAATGTTCACAGTGTAACGCTATATTTACGCGTGATTTGATTGCCAGTCCTATAACAATATTTTACCGTTTTCTTTACATATCACGAAGAGTATTGCTGAAATTAAATTGATTGGAGCATAAATGGTAATGTTGTATTGTGCTTTCGTTTACAGGTTAGATGGTAGATTTATGAACATGATGTCTGCCTGCACTATGACACCTTTGGTACTACTTTTACTGGCACTTATCCTTCCTACTGGTCAAGGTAAGTGTACCTCGGATACATTGCGTATTCTATGCGCTAAAGAAGTATGGGACATCACCAACAATAAGGGGATTGTTACATGATATCATAGACATATGGACCACAAGATTCGCACATTACATGTAATTAAGTATTGTATCGTTATCGGATCATACCAGAACCTCTTTATGACCGAATTACAAACATAAGTCATTTTCCCGCATGCACTTTAAGATAATGTCGTGAGAAAACAACACCTCACATAAACACAACAATTCCTAAATATTCAATTTTCCATATCCGATGACAAGGTGACCTGTTGAAAAAGTACTTGTCCATCAGGCTAAGAAATATTTGTGTTTTCGTAAGAAGTCCGTACACTGTCAACATTGCACTTTTTACATTTTTCGGTTAGTGTCTGTTCGATGCGATATTAAAATGTATTAAAAATGTCACCAACTTTATTGCAGAGTCACCCTATTTTAAAAGGAACATAATTACCTTAACCATCTAACTAAGCATATGATGTTTATTTAGAACTTGAAGCAGACACTAATTTCACAAAAGTGTGCTGGCCTTTTTGGACGCTTGCTGTTGTTTATTCGATTTTACTAATAAAATGTTACATATTGGACACTAAATTTACTTCTTCATTTCGCGCTAGCATTGTAAACACGGATGTCATACACGTGTATATAATAAGCAGTTGTTTGAAATGACTTCATTGCTTATAGTAGTTGCTTGAAAATGGAGCCATGATGTTTCTCATAGGATTAGAAGAAAATAAACCCCCACTTTTAAAGTAAGCGATAATTAAACAAAACTATAATACACAGAAAAAAAGTGGCAAATCTGTCTTCCATATGCTTATTTGAATGACAGGTGTTTTTCTTTTGTTTAAAAACTTCACCATTTAAAATAGGAAGTTCTCCTAATATACGAACTCGCTGATCCTTTTTGGGTCATGTTTACATGAATACATTCGTCTCGTCATCGTTTTAAACAATTTATAAGTGTATTTGCTTTACCTTAAGAGCAATTTCGTTCACATTATATGTACTTATGCGGACTTGGAGTTAATATACAGTTGCAAACTGATATAATAACATATACAGACGCTGCATTTATAAACTTTCTTTAAGGGAGAGTTTGTGAACGTGTATTCAAAATAAAGCGAATTCGGTAACAATATGCTGCTAATGTGAATACGTATATTTTATCCAAACGACGTATAACTTTTTTGATAAACCATAGCATAATGAAACTAATCGATATTGCCAAATATAATCTGGCTAAAATGGTCAAAATCTCATTCAAACCACCACAAAGCCATCGTAGGAAATCGCATGTATTTATTTGTCTCGTGTCATTGTAAAACAACACAAAGTAAACACAAAAAGACTATGGCCATGCAGTTGTTTTCGATTAACAATAAATCGTAAAGGTTTTGAAAACGTTAAACTGGCGGATAGTTTTTAAATGATTGGACATTGTAATGTTGACGGTAGTATGGGTGTGTGTCATAGTCTGTCGCACAGAACAAAACAACGTAAGCATGTTTTCTTCTGCGTAAATTAACACTCTTGTCATGCTTCACGTAATTGTCATTCAAAACACCAGGATAAGAACTAAATGATTGATAAATTATTTCATCACGTGATCTTCATGTAACACGTCTTCACATGAACTAATTGGAATCAATAACGAAAATGTACACAACGTAATAAAATATAGTATATGCATGTTATAATTTCAGCATTAGTCATTGTAGGATGTCCCATCTTTCGGTACATGTCAAATGGAACTTGCTATAAATGTCCTAGTAATTGTAGAGTATGTGTCTCGGACACAAACTGTTCTTTGTGTCAAAAGGGGTTCTACGGCCCTGTCTGCGAGAACAGGTGTGCGGAAGGGTGTACAGGGACATGTCACAAGTTTTTCGGACACTGTACCTACGGTTGCCCGGATGGGGAGTACCCAGCAGAAGGCAATGGTTGTCGACTCTGTCCTCTAAATTGCTCGTTATGCGAATCCAAGTCAAAATGCGCTCTGTGTGAAGATGGACACTTCGGTGAAGGCTGTCAAGAAAGATGTCCTAAACATTGTACTAGATGCAATAAAACTACGGGACAGTGCTTACAGTGCAAAGACTCGTATTTAAGGCTAAATGGACAGTGTAAGAGTTGCCCGCAAGGTTGTAGATTATGTGGGTCTGTCAACACCTGCATTGAATGCAAGGAATCATATTTCAAACATAATGAACTGTGTAGGAGTTGCCCATATGGGTGTATATTTTGCAACACTACGGACAATTGCCAATCTTGTGAAGACGGATTTCACGGTCCAGTCGATGGTCGCTGTCTGTATAAGTGTCCAAGTTATGGTGTAATAACATACAACGTTCCGTACGAAGACGGTCGGTGTGGAATCTGGCAGGACACGAATACCAACATTTGTCATCTACAATCTGAGAGTCACAGTTGCACATCAAGCGGTAATTGCATTCAGGACATTCGCTGCCCTTACTCAGTCCGGTGTATGGACCAACAGTACGGACAGACATCATGTGCAACGATCATGCAGTATGAGTGCAAGCACAAATGTAAACATTTACTAAGCATTTATGGATGTGAGACAACCTGCACCGTACACGCTAGTGGCAACAGGCATAACAACCCATTATGTATAACCGATACGGGCTTTATTAGTCTACGAACATTCGAGAACACTGCAAAAGCCGACTGCAGACAGGAACAAGGTAGTATGTTTAATCTTTCTTTGTTTGGAGAACAAATCGATAAGCCTACATGCTGTATTAGAAAGTTTAGTCGAAGGAGTTTTTCCTAAATAATCAAATTAGCCAAATAAGTCAGTGTTTCCTGAAAAGTTAATTGACAATCAATTTATACTCTCATCCGTGTAATCCGCTCTGATGTCGAGCTATTTTAACAGAAATTACGTTCGAGCTTATTTACAGATTTTGAAATCATGAACATTCAGAGCGATGTGTTCGCATTTTTTTACTGACTGACAATATAGGTAGTGTCTATATTCATCGTTAATTATATTATGCCTAAATTCCACAGTTTGACGAAGAATTGTTACACAAATTTGATATAGAAAAACGATACCACATTTAAAATGCAGGTGCCGCCATTGCAGCAAAAAATTGCGGGTTTAATAACTGTTCCAATTTCACCTCTCTTTAGTGTGTGGGTGAGAGTACCGAACCGGTGACTTAATTACAAGTGATCTACCGTACACGTTTGTTTACATCCAAGCTGAACAAACGTGTCGCTAAAAACAACATCCCATTTGAATGTCTATAAAGAAAAGAAACAGGGTCAATCTTGGGTATTTCGTCCGTAAGTCTAGAGTTTTCGAGCTCCATGATTTACTCTTAATTATCACACAATATATTCTTGTCGCCGCTCAAGTATACCAGAAAATAACACTTTGTATTAACACTGGCAGACAATTTATTGGTCAAATTAGGTTTGAATTGCCTTGTGTAGTTTTTCATTTCATTTGATTACATGTCTAACTGGTGCAAACTTATATACAATTAAAGCAAAAGTCATATATTGATGATACATAAACTATGTTATGTTGTTTTAGTCTCTGGCAATAGACACGATCGCACAACAATGAAATATGGAATCGCGATTGCTGTACTTGCCTGTTTTGTCAGCCAAATTGTCATCGTCATATTTATGTAAGTATGTCATGTATGCATCATCTGACCCTATTGTGCATGTGCTTGAATACAATACAATCGTAATCAGGCCGGAACATGTTATTGTTGTTGCTTTTAATCAGTTACACCATAGCTAAAATTACAACACAACATAGAATAAAGACACCCCGATCACTATTTTAAGTTGCAGGTTGTACAGAACACATATAAAATATCTGTAATTTGTAGCAAATCGGCCTTGGTGATTATTTGCCCGTTGTTGACTTTTTTATAAAACTATTTTGGCTGAACGCATAAAACTTAAGCAGTTAACGTCGCAAACAGTTAGGGGAATTGTTTATACTTAATCTATCAGCAAAACTACACACTTTCTCACAAAATGGGCTTTTTGATTGACACTTAAACATAATTATCAATCAAAATAAACTTAAATGTTCTGTACACAATAATCTAACGTATCTTCCTATGGTTTGTTTTCCTGTCAGGTTGTACCGTAAAAGACGTTTTCATCAACAGAGAGCGGAAGGGCGGGATGAAATAATGCTATCTTCAGACCATGAATTGTCAGTCCACGGGGGAAACACAAACCTCGGCCATACATATGCAGCAACAAGTACCAAAGACAGAGTATATCACGGGAGCAAAGCCACTTTACCTGAGACTTGTCGCCTCCTTGAAACGAAGTGTGGACGACGACGGTCTATCAGTTAGTAATCCTTTGATGAATGGTTTGTAAGAAACCTTAACTGCGACTAATGTAAAACGAAGTAGATCATCCAGC